>CAWVRF010000253.1:568200-952200 GCA_963932465.1 Maratus speciosus | reverse complement strand
CACTAGATATAAGTAGATTAAAAAAAAAAAATCCTTTTCTTCAAAAAATTTTTGTTTCCATTTTGATACCCTGTAAACTTCGTGGTAAAATTTAAACAATTTATGTACAATGCATTGAATATGCCAAAAAAAAAAAAATAATAATCGCTATATTTTCTCTTATAAGCTAATATATTAAATAGTTGAACCTTGACTTTATTTTTTATGTGTGTGTATGTGTCCATATTTTATTTTAAGGAATTTTGACATAGAAAAATAAAAAAGACCCATAGAAATGTACTTCCCCACACCCTTTGATGCCAAAGAAAGAAAAAATCGAAAACTGTTTTATTCTTATTGCATCTACTTGATACTGGAGCTTTATAAAATGCCTTTAACTAATTTCTTCCATTTAAAAAATAAACAATAAACCTGAGTTCTTTAGATATATTTTTTTTTATTCCTTTAAACAGCCTATTTTCTGTAGTGCAAGTTTTATTCTTCCCTCTCATGAAAGCTATTCCTGGAAATAATGCGAAGGTGTTCATGATTTTCTCAATGAGATTTAACTCTTTAATCAGCATCAGTGAATTTCCATTTTTGCATATAGCTCTGCTATAAAAGTGGTTCTCCAAAGTATTGCCTATTATATTACAGGAAGGGTTTTGCTATAAACCTTTACTGAACCTGCATTTAGAAATGTGCCTTATAGAGAAATGGGTAAGAATTTTAAATATTCACACCAAGAGATGGCGCCGTCCAAAGAATTTTCTAATAATAAATGAATATTTTGTTCATGCATTATGTATTTTCACGATATTATTTGCTCAATATTAATTAAGTAATGGGTCAATTATGTCATATTAACAATGAAATGAAACAGTAACTTTTAATTATATATACAGTAGACTCCCTTAAATCCGCGACCCTAAAATCCGCGTATTTTTTCCGATGTAAACAATGAAATTTACAGTTAAGTTGCAAGAACAAAATTTAAGGTGGCGCCGAAATCAGCGACTACAGCAATGTTTTTTTTACTAAATTTTTTGTTAATCATTCTCTTTTGATTATTACAGCTGAGTTATTACTAAATAAATTTACATTACTTTTGATTTTGATATAAATTAGCATAATTACATGTTGACGTATCGATCTTATGATCGCTTTACCAGTAGATGGCAGCATAGGACTTTTCGAATCGTATTGAATCGATTTCATCCATAATAATTTAATATTTTTCAAAATTTCTATTGTACATAATTATTTTAATAATTACTTACGTTTAAACTAATAAATTATTTTAATATTTTACTTATTATAATCTTTCACTTTATTGTAAGCATTCATTATAATTTCCCTTGCTTAACTACCAATCAAATTAATGTTTCAAAAATCTAAACAAATCAATGACCAGAAATCCGCAAAATTCTAAAATCCGCACAACCTCTGGTCTTAAGCTGTGTGGATTTGAGGGAGTCTACTGTATTGTGAAATTTGTGGTATTATAGAAGATCCCACTTCTTTCAGAAATTTAAAATATTATTCTAAAATTCTATAATTCTAAAAATTTAAGAGTCAAATTCAATAAGTCTTCGCCACAGACTGTTGTGTTTCAAATGGGACAGGACATTTAATACATTAGAAGCTCGCCGCGCATTCAAGATGTTTGTTGTAGGGTTGGTAAGACAAATATCGGGAATTTTGATGTAAAAATATTTGTGACCATCTAGAATATATTTCAAAAATTTGATAACTGTGAGTCTATAAAAATTTTCATTAAAACACCCATGTAGAAAGTATTCTTTACAATACTCTAAGAGGCTGGTATGTGACAAAATCAAGTCATCTGTGAGAGATGTGTGAAAAATTTCGATACTCATTCATAGTTTGAAAAATGCGCATTCAACAGTCGATGGTGCTGTAAAAAGAAAAGAAAATGATTTATTGGAAAAAGATGCCAAAGAACTTGAGAAGAAAATAAATTTAGCAACTAAAGAAATGACCAGTAAAATTGGAAATATAAAGCAGTGTTCTAATAAAGAGTGTTCATAGAAGAGATAAAGGCTATGATAAATTAAATATATGTTTTGTAAATAAAAAAACAATGTGTGTGTATTAATGTTTTGGGCAGGGCTGCGGAGTCGGAGTCCTGCCCATTTTTCAGCAAAAGAGTCGGAGTCGCTAAAAAACAAGCCGACTCCAACTCTAGCTTTTTTTGTTAGACAGTTTGAAGTGCAGTTAAGTCAAATATATGTAATTTTAAATGTATAAAAATGAATTATTATTATTTTTAGATTATACCAGGCTACCTAAGTTAAAGATGTCCAATATACTGCCCTTTGTACAGAAAATATGAAAACCGTTTTTAATTAAAAACTCTAGTAGCTATTTTATATTTAGTATATAAATACTTTCCCTCAGATTTTTTGGGTTTGTGGAACTCGTGGTACAGAGGTCTGCAAGGGCCAAAGGCAAGCAAAATAAAGGCAATTTTTCAAATGGACCGGGTCAGCAGAATAAAGATAATTTTTGTTAATGGGCCAGACCGGGCTGATAAAAAAATCAAGCAGACTTCACCCAATATAACAAATTTAAAAGAATCAAACAACTGATAATGTACGAAAAATTTTCAATGGACATGACTAGAGTGAGGACATCTTATCTACTATATATCATTGAAAGTATTAATATACAGGGAAATCATTCTTTTTTTGTATTTTATGAATGTCAGCATAATATACATATACAATCAATAAAAAAAAATTTTTAAAGTTCAAACTATATTTATATATTTAACAAGAAAGAAAAATCACATATTAAGCACTGATTATGGAATACTTTCCAATACTTCCAGAATACTTTAATAATACTTCGGTGTTTAATATAGTTAATAACATACCTAAGTAACCAAGAAACACATCACACATTTGTAAAACAGGATTGAGCAATTACTGTCCATAGCCAAAAAAGTACTTAAATTATTTTGTGTAATGCTATATTTTATCAATACATTTATATAAATTCATTAAAATTTAGCTTAGTAACAAAACATATAATAAGACGAAAACACCATCAGCAATTTTCATCAATAGGCAAAAAAATATCTGAATTCTTTTGTACAGTCCTGTATATGATACCCCATACTTCCCCCTCTTTTATACATACCCAGTAGTGTGCAAAACTTAGTTAAACTTAAAAATGGTAATCATAACTGAAAACGCACTTTCAGCAATTATTGTTAACGAGTTGCAACCCGTCGAAATTCGACGTACTAAAATGTTTGAAAGGAACTGTCAGATCGAAATTATAATAAACCTACAAAAATAATTACAACAAAAAAATCATCTTACATTGGTTGTCTAACTCTTAAAACAAATAATATTTTAAATCCAAAATTACCAAAATATTATTTCTACAAACTTCAACTGCTTAAATTATTGAAAAATTAAACTGTATTAGATTACGTAATCAAGATGAGTAATTATGATGAAGTTATCAATGGAGCTCTTATGTTTGTTTTTACGGGATGAAAAATCAGTAAAAAGGATTTCGCTTTGTTACATCATAAAATTTCCCCCCATAAAATCTAAACTGTACGTTATTTTCACATTTTCGTAATTTATATACACACCACTCAAATTCACAATTTCAAAGTATTTTAACGCGCAAAAGAATAGATTATTAATGAATGCATTTCCAAAGTTAAAGTCACGTTTGTCCGATACAACTTTTCATGTGAACATTCGCACAAACCTTAAGTTCTAATCTTAGTACCCGCGAAAAAAAAATTCAGAAATTTGACTTTAGTTGTCATAGTATTCGCCATTTATAGTATTGGTCAAATATTTAGTTTTATCAAATAAAAAATGATCGTTTTGTTTTAAATATATCATTTTTACTCACTGAATCATTTTGCCGAGCGCCTCAAACTCATTTATCAGCGTAATGTAAAAATATTAAAATGTAGCTGATTTATGAAGAAGAATGCGTGTTTTATTTAATGTCTGACATCATTTTCTGTTCAAAAATTATAAAAAAGTTACTTTTATTTGTAATGTGAAAATGGCATCAATAAGGATATAATGAGTAAAAATAATAAACCATGAATATTTTCTCTTTACTTTCAATATAAATGGAGTACTTCAGTTGCCACAATTACAAAATTTGTATTAAAAACTACAAAAAAATTAATATCTCAAAAACAAATTGAGATACAGCTTTCAAACAAATAGTATTTAAAAGAGAATTTTTTTCCTTATACGATGGTGTAAAAAGTTAAAATGTGTGATGCATAGAAGTTTAAAAATTTTCAATAGAGAAAATTGCAAAACCAAAATTTTATTTCAAATTTCAAAGTGTTGCCATTCGCAAAATGACGTATGCGTTACGCACAGATATGTTTGTCCTTTATAATATAGATAGACTGTACTTCTGTATTGTATCCGATATATATTTTGTGAGCTCTTAAAAATGAACGATAAATGATACGCACATCATATTCTACAGTAAGCACATGGTATTACATCTCAGTAATGTTTGTTATTTTTATTATATTTGAAATAGTGTAACATCATTAAAATATTTTGTAAACAGTTTTTCTCTGTAGACTGTTATGTAATAACATTTGTTTGTGTGGTTCTGTAAATGAGTAATAAATGCTTTGCACCCCATAAATATACATCGATTTCATTATATTTGAAAAGCTGCAACGTTATTAAAATGCACTTGATTCTTTCTCAATATCCGTAGTGTAACAGAATACTTTTGGCAGTCCCTGTGAATGAACTATAATTGTTACACACTTCAATTTCGATAGGGATCATGCTATAGTAAATGTCAATAACATGTTAAAATTACAAAGTAATCCAAGTATACAAGTAATTAAATCATGATCAGACAAACCAAAGTCATAAATATTTTCAACTAAAAGTGTTGGAAAGTGTTAAAAATTCATAACAATCTTTTATCACTCAATAAATAGATAGAAGAAATAGCTACAAAAAGCATTTTTGTTTCTTTTTCATTATACTGGATTGAGATAATGGTATCACTATATATGAAAATACAGGGCTGTTAATGTAAGAAAAAGAATGCTTGAACTATTATAGTACTTGTTCTAAGAAAATATTATCCTACAAAATTATTGGTTCTAAATTTAAAAGTTGATCTTCAAACGTATAGCCTGGAAAATATATCTTTTTCCTTGGTATGGAAGGGGGGGCTAAAAAATTCACTGCCAGAGCAAAACGATACAGCCAATAACACTAAAAAAATCATTTACACTTGCTTTGACTGAAAATATCAAAATTTTAATGCACACTAATTTCAAAATAAATATTAAATGTATGAAAATACCAAACTTAATGATATTCTGAAAATAAATAAATATATATGTATATATATAATTATTATATATATAGTAATATAGATATAATTATTATGAAAGATTTTAAACTGGGTACAATATGTCATTTCGAAGGGACAAATTTCCTTTTGAAATAAGAAAATACTTTCAGGTTGCATAAATAGTTACAACACTAGATACATTTAATCAAAAAATAGAAATTAAAATTCTACTAAAAGAAATTGAGCAATGAACGTAAACAATTCATAGGTTAAGAAGATAATTAAACAAAATGTAATTTAAGCACAGAAAAAAAGATCTATTAAATATATATGGATTACAAAAAATATTTGGAAAAAATGCATTTTTTGCACATAGAATTGACTTTTTTAAATTTCTTCAAAAATGATCTAAAATAAATATTGCATTAAAACAGTAATTAGAAAATATATTAAATAGGTAAACATAAATACCATACCTTTACGTTTACATAAGTTACCTCGAAAGAAAATGTTGCCTAAATAATGATAATTAGGCTTAACTCAAGTACACAGTAAATCACAACTTTCGTTTACTAATTATTGTTATTTCTTTACTGTGTTGGGAATTAAAAGAGAAATAAAGTTAATCAGACTCAGTAATATCATTTTATGACTGGAAATAGTAAAAATACCATGTGAAATTTGCGATAAAATACTGAAATAGAAATTTATGCAGCAATCTACGTAACACTTTTTTCGGATTAAATTTTCTGTAGACGCGATGATATCCAAAACATTTCGATACATGTTCGATTAAATAATCTTTCATGATTTCTCTATCCCTGAAAGATAATTTCAGCAAACCTATATTGGGGACAAGAATATTTAGAATTTTTTAGGTTCTTCCTTTTTTCCCTCATGGAGGAAGGTTGTTCCAAGGAATTAATGCCATTTTGAGATCATTTGAGATCATGCCGGCAAAAGCTGTAGCGAATACCTCATAGCTTAAATAACTAAACCTATATTTTGTGGGTTACACGGTATATGGAATATTAGGTTAGGTAGAGAAAAGGCCTGAGCAGTCCCTCACAAAACTGATCATTTTAAAAGTCAATATAATTAGATAATTATTTCGATTTTAAAGTAAAAAATTTTATTATATTTTATCTTTTTGTATAGGCATCTTTATTTTTTACATTTCTCTATATTATACTTTTAGAATTACTCCTTTTTTTGCACTCTTCTATATTCTAGAAAAAAAATAATGTAATTCCTTTTATGGCTCTGTTAGACCTCCCCCCCCCCTCCCTCTCTTCTGCATTTGCTGCTTCTCATCTGTCATTGTCAGTGCTCAAGGAGTATAACTCCACAATGAAAACACTCCTGTGTTCCGCTCGACCACAGCACCTGTGAGACACACTTTATATCGTCAATCAATGTATGATAATCCCTGCTTAGATCGTTCAGCTTCAATTCAAGGTGAACGCAGGCAATACGCCCTGCGTAGGCACTTAAGGAACAACGGACATTGATATTGACAATAATAAAATAATCATTAGAAATAGTGTCCCTAAACCATGAAATATTATTTGGATATATATTTTTTTTCTTTTTTAACTTCAATCATCTTTTGTTATAAAATAAAAATTGTAAAAACATAAAACAGACATTTGTCAAGTAAAATAAATTATGTATAATTAATTAATTCTACTTTAATTTTCATTTATGGTTTTAAAAAATTAAAACACAGAGTAATATCGATAAAATAAAATTAATTGAATCAACAAAATTTTGGTGCAGTAGTCGATGCTCAAATTAAGCAAGATATACCCAAAATAATTTTTGTGTAAATAATATTTAAAAGAAAATAAATTAAAACAATATTTTTAATTAGTCGATTTGTTTAATTTAAGGGGACTCGGCCACATTTGATTTTTTTTTCTTTTTAATTTGAGTGTTTTATGATATTTTATTGACTTTTCTGTTTTTATGATTGAAAACGATTTAATGCAGGAAAAATGCAATTTCTGTAATAAAAGTTGAATATTATAATTAAAAAAAAGTAAGAAAATTTTAAAGCTACCCTTCTGGAATTTTTAAGATCTTTTAATACCTTCTGCTGTGTACTTATCTTAGAAGTGCACTCTATAATTAATTCTTTCCAAAAAGTTAGTTTAAGTTAAAATAAATGTTATGGCATATGTGAAAAAGACTCTTTACTTTACTTGCTTATTTTAAAAAATAAATAAACTGCAAAATAAATTACTGCATAAATGACCTTAAAATAGATAAATGTTGCATTTAAAATGTAATAAAAAGACGTATTAATTAGATAAACATAAATATCATACCTTTACATAAGTTAACCTTCAACGAAATGTCTAGTAGAGGCCTAACTCAACTCTACTATGCAGTAACTGTCAATTTTGTTTCAATAATTAATATTTCTCTGCTGTGTTGAGAATTAAAAGAGAAGGGAAATAAATCAGACAAAGAAATATTCTTTTAAAACAGAAAATAGTAAAAATACATGTGAAACTTGCAATACAATTTTCAAATTGAAATTTATGAAAAAATCTAAGTAATGCCATTTTACGATTAAATTTCCGATAGACACCATCATGTCTAAACTTCAATACATGTTTGATTAATAATCTTACATATAACTTTCTATTTTTGTAAGCTTATTTCAGCTACCTGTATGCTGTGTGTTGCACGTTTTATAAAATATCAAGTTAGTTACAGATGAGGCCTCCCCCCCTCTCTCACAAAAGCCTGAGCTGCCTCTTCAAGAATTTTATGAAAAACTGGCCATTTATTTTAAAGGAAATTACATTATGGAAATCACACTGGACTTAGATCATACCATTAGTACATAGAAAAAACAGAAAAATTTTACGGAAAATGTAACATAGACTCGAAATATTCTTTGGATAATTTTTCTTTACTTCGACCATCTTCTGTTATAAAATTAAAATGATCAAAACATACAACAGCATTAGTCAAGTAAAATAAATTATGTATAATTAATTCTGCTTTACCTTCCAACTATGATTTCAAAAATTCTTAATGTGAAATATTTTAAAAACTGACCTATCACAACAAAAAATTTCATGTTAACAGCTCGCTAATAAATTTAGTTATAATTCTTGATCAAAAAAAAAAAAAAAAAAAAAAAAAAAAACTGTTGCACTGTTTTTGAAATTAAGACACAGACAGAGTGATATCACTCAACTGAGTATAATTAAATCACTTACGATTTGCAAAGTTTTGGTGAAGTGTTCAATACTGATTGGAACCAAGATTTGTAACAAAAGTTAAAAATTATAATTTTAAAAAATGTAAGAAATTTTTAAAATCACACTCCTACACTTTTGAACATTTTTAAATAACTTTTGTAATGTATTTCTTAGAAGTACGCTCTATAACCGATTACTTCCAGAAAGTAAGTTTAAGGAAAATAAATGTTATGGGATATTGAAAAAGGCTATTTACTTAAAATGTTTGTTCTTTTATATTACTTAAAATCCAATTCTTAATTTTATTAAATGATAATGATAATGAATGATTTTATACAGATTTTAATAATTTTATTAAGGGTGTTGGTCAGTGGGGTCTGAAATTTCTCCCACGAATATTTAAACCTATGAGCGTGGAATTTTTAAAATATCTTCTCAGGAAATTCCCATTTTACCCTTTTTCTTTGTTGTAAAAATCTTTCTAAAATATCTGCTTAATTTTATTTCATGTGTTAAAATCTTAATCACAGCTCATCAGTTTTGCTGATACTGTAATACATAAAATTACAAATTGTAAGTAGTTTGACAACTAGAGGAAAGATACATACTTTAAGAGGAGTACACAGAGTTAAAAATATTAATTACCCAAGGAAATATTTCAAAAATTCGAATGTCCATACATGCCCAGATATTTAATACAAGCGAGTGGAGATTTCACTGGGCAACAACCCTATGGAACAACAACAAAATAAATAAATAGTAAATAAACAAAGATTGCAATACTTAATCATTCAAATGTAAACGGATGGTGTAAAAAGGACACTGAAAGGTAATAGTGTAAAAGTATATTTTTAATTACTGGATCTTTACAGAACTTTGTGAAATTATACTATGTGTGTGTCTACATTCAATTTTGCATAAGGAGTTGAACCGATTTTCCTTAATCGTATTTAAACTTTGAGCTGTGCATTTCTTTTTTAACAATCTGCTTCTGGAAATTTTTTCTCTCCTTCTGTTTTTTTTTTTTTTTTTTTTTTTTTTTTTCAAATAAGCTCTCAATTTTTTTTTCTTTGTTTCACTTTGGTAATCTTGAAAAAGTTAATCTTTAATCGAATATTTCAGAAGGAGAGAAGTATCCTTAACCAAAATATTGACTCAAAAGTTTATGTTTATTGTAAGCCTATATTCTATATAAAACTAGCACCTGATTATTTGAATAACTTAAGCTGATATGAAGAGGTTTTATGTAATACATGTTGTATTTATTTCACTAACAACAGACAATAAAATCAAATAGCTGCATTCTCCCTACCCTTCTCCACCCCATACAAGTGATTTTGAATAAATTATAAATAAATTACTTTTCAGTTTTTTTTTTTTATAAAATTTATCTTAAAGCAATTTTGTTTTTGTTTTATTGGATTAAACAAAAACTAAGATTATTCAATATGAAAATCTTGTGTCACATATACATGACATGGAGATATATGCAATTAAAGCTAAAGTCCATGTTGTTACATCTAATTTTACTCTTTAGCATAGTTTTAATAATGAACACGTCTGTATTTTATAATACATGTAATAAATAAACAATCTGTCTTCTAAATAAAATTACAAGCAGTAATGCACAAACAAAATTTTAATTAAAAGCTAATCTTTCATTCCATTGTTCCACATCAGTGTTAATATG
The DNA here is from genome assembly GCA_963932465.1 of Maratus speciosus. Lineage (NCBI taxonomy): Eukaryota > Metazoa > Arthropoda > Arachnida > Araneae > Salticidae > Maratus > Maratus speciosus. The sequence continues at coordinate 941,967 of CAWVRF010000253.1, read as the reverse complement.
GCATAATTGACACATTAGGGTAATCAATATTGAACAAATAATATCGTGTATGCATACATATATATACATGCATGCATATGTACATACATACAAAATGTATACATGTATACATACAAAAGCATTACATTGTGTATGCATACTAGGGTGGTCACAATAAATCAATTTTCGGATTTTTTCGGGGGGACCCCCCAGAAAGTTGCCAATTGGTTAGAAAATGAGATTGGAAAAGTTTTAGCTCATTTGGATAATATTAACCCGTGCCTCATTGAGGTCAAAGTTCGGAAAAAACGTTCGCAAAAAATGCAGTTTTTTTCGTCATGAAATGAATCAATTAAACCTACAAGCATAATGCTGATCTCATTTCATAAAAAAATATTTTTGCTTTGAAAAACCACTCGCTAAATTTTTGTAAAAATATATAGATTTAAACATATGCGCGTTTTTCAGGTTCAGACTTGATCCGGATCCTAAAAATTGACTTTTTATGAAAATGCGAAAAAACAATGTAACATTCCCTTTCATCTGCTTTCAACATTTTGTTTTTCTTTGTTTGTTTGTTTTTTTCATTTTGTATATAATAAAGGGTTTAATTATGATAAAAATTGAAATTTAAACTGAAAAATTTAAAAGAGAAAACGGGTAAAGAAAGTATAAAAATGGGAACAAAAATTTTAAAATGCATTTTATTATTAAAGTTGTATTACAAGAAAGGAAGCATTATAGGGAAAAGAAATTACTATCCCTTACATCATATACCCCATTGTCATGTTAAGGTGGTAAGGTCTGTCTTGAAATGTTTTTCTACATTCTGATACAACTTTTAGCAGAAACGTTTTTGTTCTTCGTCTTTAGTTAAACAGGAATTGAAATCATGGATTAATTTTATTCCCCTTTCAGCTGTGTTGTCTTAAAATCATTCAGTATTTTTCTTCATTTAAAATAATGATTATTTTTACATCATACATCGGGATCAGTATTTAGAAATTGTATTTTAATATACAATCTAATAAGAAAAATCAGCTTGATATTAAACAAAAACATCAACTTATTTGTTCAATAAATATTCCACTTGTTTGAAACCTATTGTTGCTCTTATATTCCTATCATCAACATCATTTTCTTTTTCAACTAATTTTACAGCCATGCTTATTTTCACTTTTTTCCCCAAAATATTATCAAGAAATGAAAATGCAACTTGAACAGAATTCAGATACTAAATGTGGTTTATCATTTTAGCGAGTGCTTTGTATGCAAGCAATTTATAAATTTTTCTGTACTCAACAAGTGATTTTAATAATTGCAGGTCTTGATTGCGGGGAAGTGGAAGCATTTAACCATGCTTTTACATAAATATTGATTATAAATAATCAAATATCTCTAACACCTTCTTTTTCTAAATTTGTTAATGAGAACTGATCCCTGAAAAGCTATATTTTGAGAGAATAAATGACCTGTGATATCCATCGTCGATGAATTGAAATTGGATGTCTTTTGGAGGAAGATGCCCTGTAAATATTAAACAAAGTTAGATAAATTCGTAATAATCACCCGTGGGCTATTACTTTTTTAAATGTTCTATAAGAAAGCTTGAAATTTCTTCTGAATTAAGTATTTTATATCCAATATTTTACCATCAATAGCATTTTCATACTTAATCTGGTCCAACATTGGCCATCCAATCTTAATTTTATTTTAAATAACTGGCTGAAAACAGCTTTTATGTTAATTTGTAAATTATGGTGGCGACATGGTAAATACAGAAGATTTTACTTTAATAATTGATATAGATATATGCAAGTTCCTCTGAGGTGACCAGTGTTTAGTGCAGTGGTATCAAAACACACTGCTTGGTTTTTATCAACTTCCACCCACTATTCAACTGCTGAAAATACAGTTTTTGCCTGAGTTATTCCGATACTATTTTTTAAGGTGAGGAACTCTTATTAAGTGTTCCTCATCCCCACAACTAATTAGAACATCTATCCACAGTCAACTTCTATCTCTTTTGAATAAATAAATTGTAAACATTTTCTTTATTAAAAAAATGAGGAAACAGTTTTCCATCGTAGCTAACAAAAGCTCCCTGTAAATAGGAATTGTGAAATCTGTTTTTGATGAACTCAGTTCTTTATTTTCGAAATAGTTGTTTGCAAAGTCCTATTACATTTCTACTTAAAACTACAATTTGTGATTAACTGGTGGGTGTACTGTAAGTCTAGCAGCTTCTCTGGTGTTCCGTTTAACTTGGGAATATTATGAAGCAAAATACATAAAACTTGACAATTACTTGATAACTTACTGCCGGTGATTTGATGAGCATCTGACCTAATAAAAAAATCTTGCATTTCTGCCATGATACCGAAAGAGGGGTGGGGGTTGGAATGTTTCGTCGATTTAAAAAATAAATAACGATAGCAGGTAATAAAAACAGCCTTGTAATAAAAAGAGAAATTCAGAGGTTTATTTTAAATGCGCTTTAACTGCAATAAAAATTGGGAATTCTTTCCATGCACAGAACTGGATAACTAGTAATTAACTATAATTCGTGAAATATTGTTAAAATTACAAAAATTGTCCAATTTCTTTTGTCTTTTAATGCAAATAATAAAAATAATAACATCAAATTTAATAAAAATTATTCATTTCTCATTTTTCGCTTATTTTTCAAAAATGCACAGTTTGAGGGTGTGGTTCATAAGCTGGCTTGAAAAACACTAAATGTCATTAAATATAAGCTTTGATGAGAGTAAAAGTTCAAGGCAACAACATTTTCTATGAAATAAGATAAGAATCGGGTTTCTAAGACAAATAGTTTTCAATTGAGGAAAGAAAAACTACGGTTTTTCGCCAAAAATCGCTAATTTTCAAGAATTCAACCTCGATGAGGCACGGGTTAATCTTATTCAATTGAGCTGAAACTTTACCAATCTCATTTTCTAACTGATTGGCAACTTTTAAAGGGGTTCCCCGGAAGAAAATGTTTTTAAAAAAAATTTCCTATGTTGCTTGTGACCACCCTAATGAACACATATCATCAAATTGATTGCTTTTAGCAAAAAATACTGGTAGTTTTATTTCTGTCAGATTGTTATTCCCACCAGTATAAATATAACACAAATATTTTTAAAAATACATATACTCTATCAATGAATATAATATAGCTATGCTATATATATTATATAGCTATACATCCATAAATACTTCTGCTACTGCTTTTAATATGGCAATTATATATTATTGACTATGCAGTTACAATAAATAGTACAGCAGAAAAAAATGGATTAATAATTTCAGCACCATTGTTGGTGCAGAGAATCTTATCTATCACAGGTAATAATACATAGGTACCAAAATTTTAAATTTGTTCAATTTTTTTTTCTCTCTAAAGAAATGACATATTTTAACTTTGAATATAAGAAATTTGTTTCATTGGATTATTATAACTCACTTTCAAACTAGAGAATTTTCAAAGTACCCATTAATTGCTATAAGTGATAAACATAATTTTAAAATGGCAAAATACCTTTATTTATTTACATTTCGACATGTTTCATTGTATCAGATGGCAACATTCTCAAGAAAATAAATGATAAAATTATTTTCGCAAAAATTCAAATTGAAAAACTAGTAAACAAAAACAAAAATCACGGAAACACAAGCATAATGAAATTAACTGCGATATTAAAATACTTTTCTGCAACAATTGCAATTAATTTCATTATGCTTGGGTTCGCATGATTTTTGTTTTTGTTTACCAGTTTTTCAATTTGAATTTTTACGAAAATATTTTTATCATTTTATTTTCTTAATAATGTTGCCGTCTGATGCAATGAAACATGTTGAAATGTAAATATATAAAGGTAGTTTACCTTTTTAAAATTTATGTTTTATCACTTATAGCAATTAATTAATACTTTGATGTTTTGAAATAATTTTTATGTATAATTTATATAGAATACTTTCATTATTTGATCTTAATTTTGACTGAACATTTGTTATTCTCTCAAAGGACTATTTTTAACTTTGAATATCTAAATTCTACTTTTCCCTCAACAAAAGGGAGGTTTCTAGCCCTCCGAGCGTCTTGCAAAAGGGTAAAATTGTAATGTTGTTTTCTTTGCATTTTGTTTTAAATGCTAAGAAAATATGATTCTTTCAACGTTATAAAAAAAACTCAATTACAAATATGAATATAATCCTTAAGAGTATTAATAATTCTTCAATGTATTTAAAATTCCATAAATCTATAGAATTATATTATCTTAAATATTGCTTGTATTGCTGTGAAACCTGGAGCTTAGTGAACGGAATAATACGCCCCAAACACTTAGAGGGTTAAATATGGAGAGCAAAGTAAAAATTTAACTATTTTTTGCAGTTTGGCTGTTGCACTTTTAGTGATTCACATCTGTAACCTGTCATTATATTGTATTACATTTGTATTAATCTAGTCGACAACATTTAGCCGTTTGTTGTCAACTGTTGAAAGGCAGAAAATAATAACTAGTAAAAAAAAAGAATCCACCTACAAGTGATTATTTATTAACACGTTCGCTTCGAGAATGCGTTCTACGAGAATACTCGAAGATGGAAAACTGGGTTCCCTTGCCAGCTACGAGGAAATTCGTAGCTGGCAAGTGGCTGGATCTCCTTATCTAAATCAAATTACGAGTATTGCCATAGAAAATACATGCAATGTTTCACATGCCAACAACGAATATACACATGTGATTTTTTTTTTGCTAAAAGTAATCTATTTATATATATTTAAACAATAAAAAACAGAAAATAAGTTTAAAGCATAAAGATGCAGATATGATCTTGGCGTGTGGGAACAGATGCACTATCTCAGCTTTGGCAGCGAACGTGTTAATCCGCTATATGTCTGTAGTTCTGCAAAAACATTCATTTAATTAATATTGCCTATTTACTTCTTGCATGACATTTTTGCATATATGAGGGTGTGTGGTTTGGTATGACAAAGTGTCTTTGTGACAACTCTTTATTCGTAACCACATTCTTGCCAGCATCATTTATGTTTGACACTTAACAGAGGAATCTGTAATAAAATTTCCTTGCGTGCCTGTAAAAAATGAAAAATATATACCTAAACAAATAAAGTGAATTCTGTATAATAATTTTAATACTACTGTTTGTGTTAATAACTTTTCAAAAAATGATTAGATTTTATTTATTTTTTTTTTTTTCAGAATCAAGCTGTAAAACTGAAAGTACAATGAAAAGTTGAAAGGTGCATTTATTTACATAGTTTTGTAAAGCTCCTGTATTTTTTTCTTTACATAAAATGGAAGTTTATTACTGATCGTAACTTTTTTTCCTTTTTTCGTTCCTTTTCAAACCATTTTATTGTAATATAAAGTAGAGATACTTCATTCTGTTTCTTATTGTCAATAATTTTTATGCATATTCCAGGTGGATACATGTTTCTAATTAATTTTTGCATGCAACCTTTGTTCTTTTCTTAGCAGCTATTTTACTTAAGACAAGTTTTCTTTTTTGTATGTGCAGTCTTTTAAAGTCCTGTGTTTTAATTTAATAAGACATTTAAAGCTTTTTTTAAAGATACCATTTTATAGAAAGGCATACAGAAAGTAATAGTTTGTCAGTTTGCAATTTTTACTGTTTCTGTGACTTTTAAACGTTTTTTAGAAATCTGTGAAAAAATACTGGTAAATATGCTTTTAGCAGAAAAGAGTCGTTATTAAACAACTGTAGCCCAGCTGTTTCTAAACATTTATTTCTTCCACTCTTCACATTTTTGTCTTTTACCTCTGTTTTCACAAATGCCTTTCTAGTTTTAAAATGCAATATATTTTTGATCTTTTAACAGCATGATTAGTTAGAAAGTGCTTATCTTAAAAAAAATTCAACTCAGTTAATAATTGGAATTTTTCTTTCATTCATAGAATTCGGCAATTTGTTCTGATCCTGTCAAAAAATATAGAGAAGAACAGCTAAAGAAGATTATTCACTTCATGTGTATTTGGTGTTGGGACAACTGAGTGTTTTTAAAACAGAAAGGTAGATTTACTTTTTCTCATTCATTTTTTGGACTTTTCTGTTTTATCTCATTATTTTTATATCAAAAGGAACAATACGCATTTACTTCTGATTTCTGTACAATATTCTGAGACTCTATTTATTATTTATTTGATTATTCATGATTGCTGAGCATATGATTAATGCATTTTACATTAAATGTTGTAGCTTTTCAGCTGTTCGGTCATAACAACCAAAAGTACATATGTATTTATAATCTAAATTCTCACTTGCAGTATACAGTGCTAAAAAATAATGATAAATAATATAATAAACTTCCCCCATAAAATTTCTGCTTCTTTTCCTTTATACCCCCTTCCCAGCTCACAAATTTTAAAATATTCAGGCTTCTTTAATTTTTTTAACTTTCTCTTCTGTGTTTATTACTTTATTATAACAATAACAATAATTAATCATTTAAAATCCCCCCTCTCCAAAACTGCCCCCCCCTCATTGTCTATGTCTTCCTTGCCATAAAAGAATTAGTCCTTGAAACTTTAGATTTGTTTGTTTTGATATCCTAATTGTAAAGTTTTAATTAAAAGTTTTAAGTTGCGTTCAGTAAAATTATTGATAATTACATAAGTACGGAATGGATATTAAAATGAAAAGTTGTAATAATTGTATCCCTACATCTGAACTGAAAGTTTCATTGCTTACATCAGTGATATAGTGCGTATTTTAGGCGTTTGTGGATTTGAGGGAGCCTACTGTATTCCATTTTTTATCACACTTGTCATGTTTTTATTTTCTGATTTCTTACTTTAGATAACTTTCAGTTTCCGTCTTGACTGTTCTTTTAAATCTATATCCTTTTATTGCTGTTTTTGTTTTTTGTTTACGACCTGTGGACCCATGTGCAGGGCTACCACAGGCGATTGTTTTTATTTTCTGTTTGCCCCACTATTTTAAGAAAATAAGTTTTGTAGTATATTTCTCTTGCAGATGTTGTCAGAGTGTATGTACAAAAATTTTGTTTAAAAAATGGGGCGAGATAGAATTAAAAAATAGTTTCCTGCCGCAGCCCTGCATGTGAGGCTTTTGCACTGACATCTGTGAGATAATTTGCTCATGCATTTTTTCATTCGTATTTAATTAACTGTAGTTTTTAAGCAAAAAAAATGTGTTTTAACGATGCGTGAGTAATTAAAATACTTTTTAAAAACGTTTCCAATGATACCTAGTAATCATTGTATGTAATCATTGTATGTAATCATCCTAGTAATCATTGTATTGTGTGCACATAGAAAAAGGGATGTTGATACCAAAAATATATACCCCAAGGTTTAAATTTCAGAAGGCCTCACCCTCTGTTAGTCTTGAATTTATGACGATATTTCAATTTTTGTTAGCATTTATGGTTAAATTTTTTATTGAATTAATACAGTCATGTTGTATTTACTGCTATCGTCACAATGCTGTCGAATATCATTTGCTTTATTAAATCATATTGCATACGGTACATTCTTTAAAATATCTGGGGGTAAACACTTTGCAGATTTCAGAATTTTACGAGTTTTAAGTTATTGCTTTATTTGCATTTAAAAACCTATTATGAATACAGTAAAATCTCTTTTAATCTGGATCCAATCAACAGGCAATATGAACATAATGGTACTCGAATGTCTAAATTTAAATATGAAATATAAACTTATGAGTTAAAAATATTTGAAAGATTCTTGTTTTAAAATTGTGCCCAGTGTCCGTGTTCGTCACCTTGGATTTAGATTCACCGCAGAGAAAGACAGGAAACCTTTAATGACAATGTTTGATGGCAAAAAATCATTAATGAAAATTTTCTATAGAACAAAAAAATTACAAATTTAGTAAACGATTGAGGATATACGAAAATTTTCCGCTCCTGTTTGGCAAAATTTTAGACATTTTTGCATAAATATTTGGCGAAAGTTGCGATATTTTGCAGGATCATTTGACAAAAATCGCAATTTTTTCCTTAACTGATTCAGTAAATTCGTTTTCCTTTTTCGTAGCCGTTTATTGAAAATCAAGGGCTTTTTTCTTGGCCGATTAACGTAGTTTGCGATTATTTTCTAATACCTATTAATAAATTAATATTTCAGAACTCAGCAAAAAGTAAATAATTCTATCACATAATTGAGAAATCACTGAAAGTGGAAAAGTCCTGCATGCTATTTGAAACTCTGTGATCAATCTATTTTCCTCTTTTGTGATGCATCATATCCATCTGTCTAAAAAAAGGGTTAACATTTTCCAAACTTATAACTTTTAACATCATTATATATTTATGAAGTTATCATTGTAATGTGTATTACAGTAGTAATTTAATCATTTTATTAATCCTGTCTTGTTGAATAAAAAATATTTTCCCTTGTAATTTACTTATATTTAAAGAAATGAATTTTTGATGATAATTTTTTTAGTGTCAATTACTGATAAATTGCTCAAATTGATGATAATAATAATCTAATAAATCATTGTTATTAATTATGTGTCATTAAAATATAAAACTATTTACATTAATGTATTTTCTTTCATTTCATGTATGTCAGGTAAGTCATTTTCAGTGCAAAAGTAGGCAGATGATGATACACTGAAAATGGCATCAAAAGAAAAGTTCTGAATAGGACAAACGTGAAAAACAAACATCAAAATTGATCTAATGGTCGACCCACCCACAAACAACAACACTTGCAATTTATCTACTATTTCTCATTCAGTTGAAGCCTTTACTTACTTCTCCTGTTTCTTCTTTAGCTACAGTGAACAACAATAATAAGTGTTTATATTTCCTCTCAAACAAACCAAAGTTCTTCCATGTATGTGAAGTTCGTTATTTCACATTGGCATACACCTAATTATGAGAAATATCATTAATGTTTTTCTCATGAAAAGTGGTAAAGGACCAAAGATGCTTCCATATGAAAGAAAATCCTTGTCATTGTGAAAAATGTAACAACAATAAATTTCAAAAAATATTTCAATTAACATCTTCATAACAAGTATTCTTTTATCTGTATAGAAAGTTGTAAAGTTTTGTAAGTGTGATTTAAATCATCAATTTTTTTACACTTGACAAAAAAAGTGTTTTTGAAATACACAACGAAAAATTTCCAGATATGAGTAACTTCAGTTCACACATTCTTGCTCAAACGAGTGAGAAACCTTTTGTTTGCCAGTTTTGCAACAAGATATTTTCTTATAAGAGTACTCATAGGATACACCTTCGTGTGCATACAAATGAACGACCTTTCAGTTGTGAGATATGCAACAAAAAATTTAAACTGAAATGTAACTTAGATAGTCACCTTTACATACATACGAACAAGAAACCTTTCTGCTGTGGAATGTGCAACAAAACGTTTTCTAGTAAAACTCACTTGAATAAACACATTCCCGTACATACAAATGAGAAACCTTTCAGCTGTGAGATCTGCAACAAAACATTTTCGGACGAGAGTTACTTGAAACAGCACCTTCGCATACATACAAATGACAAGAGTTTCAGTTGTGAAATATGCAACAAGAAATTTTCTGAGAAATATAATCTGAATAAACATCTTCTCATGCATACAAATAAAAAAGCTTTCAGTTGTGAAATATGCAACAAAAAGTTTTCTCAGAAATATAACCTGAAAACACACCTTCTCGTGCATACAAATGAGAAACCTTTCAGTTGTGAAATATGCAACAAAACATTTTCTCAGAAAAGTAACCTGAATGTACACCTTCAGAAGCATACAAATGAGAAACGTTTCAGTTGTGAAATATGCAACAAAATATTTTTTCAGAAAGGTGGCCTGATTACACACCTTCGCATGCATAGAAATGAAAAACCTTTTAGTTGTGAAATATGCAACAACAAATTTTCTCATAAAAGTAGCCTAAATACACACTTTCTTGTGCATACAAAAGAGAAATCTTTCTGTTGTGAAACATGCAACAAAAAATTTTCTCTGAAAGGTACCTTGGATGTACATCGGCGTACACATACAAATGAGAAACCTTTCAGTTGTGAGATATGCAACAAAAATTTTTCTTGGAAAAGTAGTATGAAGAAACACCTTCTCATGCATACAAATGAAAAACCTTTCAGTTGTGAGATATGCAATGAAACATTTTCTGTGAAATGTAACTTGAAAGTACATCGGCGTACACATACAAATGAGAAACCTTTCAGTTGTGAGATGTACGACAAAAAATTTTCTCATAAAAGTAGCCTAAATACACACCTTCTTGTGCATACAAAAGAGAAATCTTTCTGTTGTGAAACATGCAACAAAAAATTTTCTCAGAAAAGTAGCCTGAATATGCATGTTTTCGTGCATACAAATGAAAAACCTTTCAGTTGTGAGATATGCAATAAAACATTTTCTGTGAAAGGTAACTTGAAAGTACATCGGCGTACACATACAAATGAGAAACCTTTCAGTTGTGAGATATGCAACAAAAAATTTTCTTGGAAAAGCAATATGAAGAAACACCTTCTCATGCATACAAATGAGTAAGTTTTCAATTGTAAAATATGGAACAACAAATTCTTTTCTCAAACGTAACTTAAATGCGCAACGTATACATACATATGACAAATCTTGCATTTGTGAGAAATCCAACAAAGAATATTCTGACTAAGATAACAACATACAAATGAGAAACTTTTCAGTTGTTAGGTAGGCAGAAAAACATTTTTCAAATGTAACTTGAAAACACAGCTTTGTTTGCATAAACATTTGAAACATTTCACTTGTGAGATATGCAACCAAATATTTTTTGACAAGCGTAAGTTTAATGTACAGCTTCTCATCCATGTTAATGAGAAACCTTTCATTTGTGAAGTAATCAACAAAAGATTTTCTGTGAAAGATTAATCATTAGGCTTGATCTCATTAAAATGAATGACTGCAAAATACTGTGTACAACAATATTAAATTTTCTTATAATTATCAAATGTGTTTTATGAATTGTGAAAAAACTACCGAAATTCGTAAAATTAATTTGCTTCTTCTGTAAATTCTCCTAAACATTTTATTGCAGGTGCAGGGGCTCTGAAATGAGATACTAGAACAGGAATAGGTAAACTTTTCTGATTATCACACTTTCAAGGTTTTTTTCAACTGTTTATTGATGTCCACTACTTTCTCATTCTCTAATTATCAGTTTTTGACCAAAACAGGTTTATAAGACTGAAACCGAAACTAAATTTCGGTAATCGTTCTCCTTTCAACCGAAAACGAAACTGTCTAAAACATTTAAAGTAATTATTACATATAAAAATATATATTTATTTCAATATTGTTTGTTAGAAACACATTTGTAACAAACAAACATACATATTATTGTATATACATATTATTATATATATGCAATATGTGTGTATATGTTTCAAACAAAACATAAATAATAATACAACTTCTATATTTTGTTACTTTATGACAATGAATAATCATAGGCTTTCACTAATAATTAATTAAGAATGTAGTTGTGGCAGTTTCACCCTCAAAATATATAAGAATGCAACAGTCGTTATAAGTCAGAATTTTAAAAAATGCACAAAAGAGAAAGTAACTTGTTAAATTTGATTAAAAAGTAACGTTAGCATTAAAAGAACACTTTAAGCTTAGAAATTATCAAATTTTATTTTAACATTCTTTAATTGAAACAAATTTAACAATATTGAGTGCTTTAGTTAATTTTAAAAATATATGTAAGAATAAAATGTATCATTTATTTCTCAGTTATGCACAACAAGATTAAATTAAATATTTGGTCACTCCCCCTCAAAAATATTTGTCACCCTCTGCCTCCTAAGAAAATTTTGAAATGACGCCCTTGTTTGAAAATTTTATCTTCGGTATACTAACTTGGTTCTGTGTGCCTCTCACATAAACTTTTTATTTTCATATAAAATAAAATGTAATTAATTCATTAACAGCACAGAATGGTTTTCTAATTATACGAATTTCATCTAATTAAAAATTCTTTTGGTATACATACTTCAATATATCTTTTTTAAATGATTTTAGTATAAGATCTTCATCTGTTTTAATTCACCTTTCTTAGAGAACATTCGAAACACTTCTGCAGTTTCAGACTAAAACTTTTCTATTCATGTTAAGTCTCCAGCTTTTAATGAGAACGTCGAAATTGTTTCAAAGTTTAATAACATATGCACTGTTTGCTTTACATTATGCACTAACGACTTGAGTGAGTTATGACCGACTGATCGATATTCATAAACAATGAAGTTCCTAGCAGAAAATAAAGAGTGTCGCATTTCAGACGATACAGCTCAAATAAATGGAAAAAATTGAAAATTTGTAAAGGAAGAAACGAGATTTTTAGAATACAGATAGTTTCGGACCCGCCGAATTTTCAGAAAATTCGTCAAAAATCAATGTTCGGCGAAGCTCAAATTTTGAGCTGAAAATGATAATCAATATTTGGTAGATCCCTACTAATTATTTTAAATCAATAAAAAAAATGCTAGCGCTATTTTGAATATATATGTTTATATTAATTATATGTAATTATTAGTATACATATAATGAAACTTTTGTGATGTTTCCAAAGTTGATTGGCATTGTCAATGTGATTAATGTAATTTGAGATTCTTTATACATGGTTCAAAATTCGTAAGTTTGAAACTTAAAACCTTAAGAAATTCAATATCCAAATTATTTCTTCTTTGTATTTTACTACGATGAAGTTAACATGACTTAAATCAGATTCAAGAATGTAGAAACTTAGACATCGGAGCAAAACCGTGAGAGCCTTTTAAAAGCTTTCAGGCATTTTCATGTAATAATTATGTTCATTGTAAAGAGATTTAAATCATATTTTTATAAAACTTCTCAGCTTCAAAGTCAACTAATAAGTCATCAATTTCTTGTAAATTATATTCGATAGCTTCAACTTCCATTGAAAATGGTGGTGTCATAATTCATGATCTACACTAGAGTACAAAATGGATACTCAAGTGCCACAAAAAGTGATACACCAGCTAATATCGTGTAGGACCCCCACGAGCATGGAGAAGTCTGACAACTCGATGGTAAGAACTCAAATGATAGATCTACTGTCTGATGGTATCTCGGAGGTAACTGACACGATGAATCCAGCAGGGTAGTCCTCGAAACCATCGGATTGCGAGGTGGTGTAGATTTCTTCTGACTAGCACTTTGCAAGGCATCCCAGATATATTCAATAATGTTGATGTCTGGGGATTTATGTGGCTAAATTCAGGAAGAGTGCCTCTGGAGCCACTCAGTAGCAACTCTCGATGTGTTTGATGTTAGATTGTCTTACTGGAATTGTCCAAGTTCATTCGAATGCACAGTGGACAAGAATGAGTGTAGATAATTGGAGAGGATGCTTACGTTTCCCTAATTTGTCAAATTCATCTCCAGACATATAAGGAGTCCCATTATCGTTTTAATTGCAAATGTACCATACCATCACAGAGGCTCCACCAGTTTGAACAGTCTCTGCTAACATGTGAGGTCCATGGATTCATGAGTTTGTCTTCATACCTGTACACATCCAGCATCCCGATACAACTGGAAATGGAATTCGTAAGACAAGGCAACGTGCTCCCAGTCATCAACAGTCCACTGTAGGTGTATGCGAGCTCAGGCGATGCGTAAATCTTTGTGCTGTGCAGTCAGAAACAGTACTCAAATGGCTTCGAAATCGCATTTCAGTGATGGTCCATTTAACTGCTTGCACGCTGACTCTTATTTATGAACCCGCATTTAAATCCGCAGAGGTATTTGAGGAAGTGTTGCACGCCTATATCTTTTAAGAATTTTTGTGTGTCATCGACGGTCGCATTCTTTCAAGATTTTTCCTGGTGACACTGCTGCTGAAGATTTGATGTTTTACTGGATACTTGATATTCACGGTACACTGGTCAAATGGTCATGCGCAAAAATCCAAATTGCATTGCTACCTTGGAGATGCTATATCCCATCTCTCCTGCCCCAACTATAACGACACGTTCAAAGTCACTGAAATTCTGAGAATCTGCCACTGTAGCCGCAGAAAACCGATCTAATAGCTTCGCCAGATACCTGTTGTCTTATATTGGTGCTGCCGACCGTATGGCTTAACGCTGATTGGATGCATATCTTCGTTATTTGCATGCGCACGAGAAGATTTTTTTGTGTTTTCAGTTTATGTAAAAAGCATTACAGCATGAGGTGTAAATAAAATGTTTCTTTTATGATGTATGCTATAAAGATTTCTCAGAGATTATGAAAAATGCAACCCACACAAATAAATAAAATGGCTGTGAAACACAAAAAATTATTCTTAATCTCGCCATTTCAGTGAATATGCCTTTTCTCAAAGATTTGTAACGTAGCCTTATCTTTCCTTTGTGAAATAGATAAACTAAATTATAGAAATTTTGCAGTTTTTTATTCCACGTTTGTGTTACATTTTTCCTGGGTGAAAACAATAAGGGTGATTTCATGCGTTAATTCCCTAAGCCTAAACTACCCACCCAAATTGTGCCTGTACAATTCACTCACATGTTGGTTTAACATATTCTGCTAACACTGCACATTGTAACAGATGAAAATACTTAGTAATGCATTATTTCATAATTTACCATTCACCATATTTATAGAATGTTCTACACTTTTACGTGCGAGGGAATTGTCTTAAGTCAGTTTGTTTAGGTAGTTCAAATGGCAGGGAATTGACATATAAAACCTAGGTCTCAGGTGCGAATCCTATCTGATATTTTTCATTCTATTGGGAAAATTTTGTTCAACTTTCACTTCTACATATATATTCATATATGAATGAAAGTAAAAGAACGTACCGACAAAATTTCATATACTAATTTGTTATATGTTAACTTATTGTGAAAAATTTTGATTCTTAATATGTTTTGTGTTTCTTTTAATAAATGTAAGCAAAATATGATGCCAGGTTCCTGGTTTAAATTACATTAATAAATTGTTTTTTTTTCATATTTAATATATTTCCTGTTTGATATAATAAAATAGCACAGCAAAATTTTCAGTAATCTGTTTATTAGTAATGTAAAATTATAATTCACTAAGGAATTACAATCCTCTTACAATTTCGTAAAAAAAAATGCTGAACTCTACACTTACTTTCCTTGTCGATTTACATAGCCTCAACTTATTCCAGAGTTTCATCCAGGTTTAAACAAAGCAAGGGTGCTGCTGGTGAGAAAAGTGAATATTTTAGGTTACCAACGGCACTTTCTGTTACCTAGGGGCTTATTTATATTCTTAACCCCCCTCACTGACAAGCTCGTGTTAATACGTTCACTAAGCTCCAGGTTTCACTGCAATACAATCAATATTTAAAGTAATATAATTCTATGGATTTAATGTATTTTTAATACATTGAACAAGGATTAATACTTCCAAGGATTGCACTCATATTCGTTATTAAGTTTTTTTTTTATAAAATGTTCAAAGAATCATTTTTTTTAGCATTTAAAACAAAATGCCAAGAAAACAACATTACAATTTTGCCCTTTTCCCAGACAGTCGGAGGGTGAGCACTTTTTAGATTCTAAAGGTACATTTTAGATTTTCAACAGCTTTTTCCTTATGTTTAAATGTATTTAAGATATCTAAATATCAGGATAGAGTTTTTAAGACACAAAAATGAGTTAGATTTTACTAAGCAAATTTAATACAAAAGGCAATAAGAACTTAATGTTTTTGTTTGAGGGGGTGAGGTGGCTGCTCTTGTTTTATATGTGGTGCAAGAGTTTTTTTAAAACCATAGTACAGGCAAGATGCACCACACTTCTAAAAGATACTTTAAAAAACTTTTTTTTTATCTATTAGAAATTTTAAATTATGAAGTCTCAATACTTACCTGAGTTTCCAAAATGTCATAATATTTACTATCCCAATGTTGACTTTCAATGGTAAAGTGCATGCAAAATTTCTCTTTATTATATGACGGAGAAAAGTACAATAAAATTTAAAGTTTTTACTTAAATTTTGACTTTTTTAAAAGAGCTTAAAATTTATATAATTACGGTTTCATAAAACCAGTTTTCTGATGGTAACAGCAAATTTTCGAAAATGAATTGCGTAATGAATCTTTCTGATATTTTCCATATGCTAACCCTGGGTTTTTGCTTTCTCTAATGGAGAATCCTGCTTCACCCACATCTTCTTAAGAATAAGTTTTTCGTGGTCAAACAAAAAATTCAAAATATTATATCACTTGTACACATGATGCTTTTTTATTTCTCTGTGTTTTAATTGTGTATAACTTGATACATGCTTTTTTCCAAAATCGGTATTAAGTGTGATTTTCAGTTTTCCGCTGATTATTTTGAATATTTAAGAATTTTTTTTATCAATAATCTAAATTCTTTCGTATTGGCATCCTATTTATAATTTTACATTCACTATTATTCCATTTACTAGTCTATAATTGCTGTTATCATTCCATTCATTTTTCAGCAGTTAGCAATTTAAAAAAATGTTTGCATTTTTTTTAGACTTTTATCAAACATGTGTTTCTAATTTAAAAGTGTATCTCTAAAACAAAAATGTATGATTAAAGAAAAAAGTATTCGAAAGTTGAATTTTCGTGTTGTAATAATAATAATATTTAGCATTTTTCAAGTGTCTTTAAATATTTCTCAATTGTCTAGTGTTGCGTCAGTAATACACAAAATAACTACTGGCGTTAAATTTCAATAAACTTTTATTTTAATTTTTATTTTTTAAACTAAAAAGTAATTTTCTCCAAAATTAAAAAATAATCAAACCTAAAGTTAAGACACAAGTAAGAAGTTTATTCAAATGAGTATAAAAGTAAAAATAGATTTTTAAAAAGGCCGTTTTTAATATCTCAATGTTTATCTTCAAAGTAATGTCTAGTTTCATGACTACAATTTATATTGATCGAAAAAATTACTTCTAAAATAAGTTAATTTTAGCTCGTATTATAGAAAATTCACTGCTTTGCTTAAAGTCTGTAAGAAAGTGCGAAATAGGGAATATATGAAATATAGATAAATATGTTTTTCTCTTTTATAAGATGTGACAAGAGGAAAGAAAAAAAAAGGAGCATTATTTAAAGGATGTATTTGATATTTTTAAATTGTTTTTTCAATGCATAATTATTCAATGTGTTTTTTCAATGTAATTATTAATGTGTTTTTTCAATGCATAATGTATAATTATTCAATGGGTTTTTTGAATGTCTAGTTATTTATTTTAAATTTTAACTTATAAAATCACATTTTGAAAAAGATATTTATATTTAATTCAATATTTTGCTTATTTTTTTTTTATCTTCTAGCGTTTAGAACACTAACGTGCTCTCGCTCTCCATTGTTGTAACCGAAAGGAATATTGAGCAATTGATTATCAGTAACCGGCCAATGGAAAAAAGGCATATAATTAATTTATGGTTGAGTTCTAAAAATATTAAAATGTTGTATTATCATTGAAAAAACTCCTGTATACATTTTTGTTATATAATTCTAACCTGCCAGAGAGTGAAAAATCGATCACAATTTTTAGCTTTGCATACATGCGTGAAATTAATTTGAATAAGACATTTTAAAAGTTATCACCCATTAGTATAAATAAATTGCAAGAGACTACAGATTTTCCTGTGTTCAACCATTTGAATTTAGGTCTCCATCATCAGCGGGTGGATTGTAGTTTATAAACTGTACAGAAGTGCATTTTCGTTTCTGAAGTGAAGTTTAAAAAATATTTTTTTTTCTGAAAAAACAACCTGTATTTTAACATATTTTTCCCATTCTTCATAATCTCACTAACTCATTTATATTATTCCGATGTTGAAATTCTACTTCGTAAGTCTATTTTTTTTTAATTCATTTATTTCAAAATACAGCAAATATTTTTTAAAGTATGTTTGTTCACAACATTATTTTCTGTTAATTTTATGTATTTATTATTTTAAAGTTTTTACTACTGATATCCTTGATCAAGTATGTACTTTATAGATGATTTTTAGTACATTGGGAGCATTATTAACAATCTTTGAAGGTTTAATAATTTTTATTTGGTTTTTTAAATGTTAGTAGAGAAAGGACTAAAAGGAAGCTTTAGTGGGTATTTTCATCTTGGTTAAGAAATCTGTCTTCTATCCTGTTGTATATGTGTAATAACCTATCTATGTATGCTTGTATTATTACATATGTTGTACTCAATATGTATTTTGTTTAATAAATAATATCTATAAGAAAAGAACATGCTAATAATGTTGCTGCCTCTGTAAGCATTTTCTTTATTCCCTTTTAAATAGGTAATTGCGTTCACTTCATCTAAAAATTTCCACAAAGAATAATTGAAGGAGGCAACAACAGTATTAGAGTCTTCTGATATCAACATGCCAAGTTATTGGAATCTTTTAAAGAAATTTCAATATTTTATTTATTTCTACTATTACTTGTCATTATATTTCTGTTATAAAAACAAATTAGTGAGTTTCGTAATTTTTATTTCTTTCCAAACGGTACATGTGTTGTATATCCACTGCCAAAAATATGTTAAAAACCACTAACATCATTTCAAGTTATTGAAAAATATTACGTCAGCATCAGCTGTTTTCCATATGTGTTGTTGTACCATTAAAAAACAGCACAGTTTAAATTAAAAATAAAAATGCAGAAGACTTATACGCATCATTCTATGTGAGTTTTACACTTTTGAATGTTTAAAGAACTTAACATTGAAAGAGCTTTAGCTGTAATGTGACTGTCAGTTTTAAATTTAAAGAAAACGCTTTTGTTTGAGGTGACTGTGGATTTAAGAATTTTCTAAAAAAACCTATAAATTATGACCTATTGAAGAAAGCATTTCCGATGTACACATAACATGTTCTGCAATAAGGAAAGGGCAGCTGATGTCACTGTAGGAAAAATTACTGTGGATCCACAGTAATTTCCTGTCCGTTCTTACTACTCCTACCGTACACAAAAATTCATGTGATCTGACTGGTCTAGGATTAACAGACCTGTAATGGAATTGGTCAACGTCGCCATGATGATTCCTGTTACGATCGCTAAAGCGAAAATGTTGTTGGTACTGTTTGTTTTCAGAAAGCTAAACCCTCCCCGCCTTTGAGCATGCGTCAGGTCTGTTTTAATTTTATGAAAATAGGGGTGAGTCGAGTTTGTTTAGCTTCGTTTGGCGGAGTTCAATCTTAGTGACAGCGTAAATAAGAGCAACGAAGTAGAACTTCGTAAAATACCCATCTCAGAGTAACACCATTTTTGATAGTAGAATCGTCCCAGAGTGCTTTGCGAGGCTTTCGAAAACGAACATTAGATTGGTTGATTGTAAGTGTTTGTTTGTAAAGATGCCCTTTTCTTATAACAATATGTAACTTTTTTTACACGAGTAAGGTTTTCTTTAAAGAAAATTAATACAGGGTAAAACAATATTCATTCAATGCTTATTGAGGTTTCTACATGATGGAAAATCAATAATTATTTTATTAAAGGCTGATACTCTAAAAATGCACATTCGTTTTGATGTAGCCCAACTATTACTAAAGTTATAGCTATTGTTTCTTGCATATTATAATTTGTTTTCGACTTTTGCCGTTAATATGTCATATCATGCCGACAACTCTATTAATTAATCTTTGTTTTACTAAAAAATGACCCTTTATTTAAACAAGTGGGTAAGTGTGATCACAGATCGCACAGAGTGTTTCGTTTACATTTCTTTCAAAACCTTTTATCCTTTTGCAAAATCTGTTAGTTCCACATTTCGTAATCAGAGGGAGCATTGTATTCTAAACAAACCTCTATCCGAACGAAATTCTATTTTACAACCTATCCGCAGATATATTAGTCGAGGGGATAGGGCCCATAGCACTCGAGATATGTAGGCGCCCCCTGGCGGTAAAAAGTGGAACTAAATATATAAGGTGCATAATATGAAAGAGTGGTCAAAGGGCTGTGCAATGATATACCACGTGGGGGGTGTCGGCAATTGTTAGAAAAGTGTCCCCGGGTGAAAAGGAGAAAAGTTAGAAAAATTGCTTAAGATACACAAGTTAAAGTCCGGTGGGGGAAAATAATATAAGACTTTTTGAAAATGTTATGATTTTTCATGTGATCGGGAGTGTTCTGCTACAAGTATGCAAAATTCCAAGTTTCAAATTTAATTAGGGGCTGAGTTAGAAAAATTGCTAAAAATACACAAGTTAGAGATCGGGAGGGTAAATATAAGACTTTTTGAAATTTTTATGATTTGTCGTGTGATCGCAAGTGTTCAGCTATAAGTATGCAAAATTTCAAGTCTCCAACATACATAGTTTCTGAGAACGGGCTCTGTGACAGACAGACAGAGGAGTAAGACAAATAGGGTTTCGTCAGATCAACGAAACTCTAAAAATGACATCCTTAAAATGCTTGAGTGATATGAAAGGATTGGTTCACAAGGGACAGTTTAACCATTGGTTATAGGTTAGATTTCAAAACTGCATAAAAATATTTAAAAACTTAATTGGATTTTAATCGCACTTTGACTAAGTTAGCCCTTTGAAGGGTGATGGTATGTTCCATGAACCACTTAATTTTCATTCCCAACTGCCGAAATTGCACCAGAATATTTGAAAAGCAATTTACTTTTATTATGTATGTGAAGAAAAGTATTTATTTATTTCCAAATCAATATGTTCATAAATTTTGGTGAATGTCAATCATTTCAACATTTTATTTTGAAAATTACTCTGCCACTGAATTGATTGAAAAACATGTAGTTAATTTATCATAGAAAGAATACAATAAATCGCTGATTGTAGTACATATTTTTTTTAATTGGCATTTTTATAATTTTGTTCATTTTTAAAGTCAATCATGCCCTTAATAAATATTATTAATCCAATTATTCCTAATATTATTTCTCGAGATTTCTCGCATTTTAAATATACAACTCCTTAACTTTGTCGTCTTCTACGCCTTGGGACACACATTCGACTTTTATTGCCTAATGATGGGTTGTTTTTGACCTTGAAAGAAAATTTGCCCTTGAGAAACAGCACAATCAAATGAAGTTAAAGCTTTTGGGTAGGGATGCCCCGAGTATTCGGTATTTGGCCATGCTATCGAATATTCGATTTGGCCGAATATCGAAATAGTCGTTTAAACTGAATACTTAATTTTTTTTTCAACCTTACACAACTTCTAATTTTAACTGTCAATTTATAAATATATTCAGAATATTTAGAAACAATTTTATTTAAATGAAAAGGAATGCTGTTACATTTTATATTTTCTGCTTGATACGGGGCACTTAAGGAAATTAAAGATTTATGTTTACTTGTACAGGAATAAATGATGTACAAATGCAAGTTGCTGAACAATGTCCTGGAAATAATCTGTCTTGCTTTTTCGCAAAAAATGAGTTTCTAAAGAAAATGGAAAAAAAAACTTTGAGAGTTGATAATAGAAATCAAGACATACATTTTTTCCCCCAAGAAACCAGTATCGCAATTCACTTATTCAGTTAAAAAATACTATCTCAAAAATATCCTATCTCACTTCAGGTCAAACTTACATTTTCACTTGTTACTTTAACAATAATAAAGATATCGTAACTCTATTTTCAGAAAAGTTTCTTTGATTTCTGTGAAATAAGATATTATGGCAAAAAATGTCGGAAATTGTGTGTGCGTTTAAAGTTATAAAAAGGTCTTTTTTATCGAAATGGAAGTATCTGTGTTAAATATTACGTAATTTTTTTTTAAATTTAACTTTTTAATGTCTTTAAGCTTTGAATTCGTCCAGCCGAATATTCGGTATTCGGCCTAACATTCACTATACGGCTAGCCAAACATTCGGCATTCACTTCAAGTCGTATGTGCCAAATATTCAGTATTCGGCATTCCGCCAAAATTAGTATTCGTTACATCCTTATTTGTGGGACAACGCGAGATCTTGTCATTACACTTCAATGTAAAAAATAAATTGGAGATAGTCACAAAAAAGTTTCAAAATGAGTTTCTGTTGATTTTATATTTTTCTCTCCCAGCCGGGGTTGCATTTATACTCTAAAGCGAAAACAGGGTTCCCAGGGAGGTCATCTCTGCGTTTACATTCTATGCTTTTACATTCTAATAGCCTTTATATTCCAAACAGGCGATATTTGACACAGATGGGAAAAACAGGAGTAGTACTCTTTTAACGTTGGAATGTCCACAGATGAAATAATTTAAACATTTGCACTTCGCGTTAGTTTGAGTATGTGCTACCAGCAACTCCGCGTCGTTACCCAAATATTTTATTCGATCGGCACCACTTATTTAAAAGAAGAAACAGTACACAATTTTTAAAATGCTCTGATTAAGTAAGGCAAATTTTCTTTTCCTTTATTAGTGGTGCCATAAACAAAATTTTTAAGGCAAGATGATGTCGCCGCAGCGGCGACAACGGAGTTTTTCACTTACCTAATAATGTCGCCGCAGAGGCGACAACGGAGTGCAAAGGGTTAATAAGACGAATATTGCTTTTTAATAATAGAGATACTAAACCTAAAAACATAGATCGGCAGTAAATCCTGTCAAGTGGATGAAATTGGTTACCGTTTTTCAGAGCTTTTCCTTAAAATTATTGATGATTTTAAATTTTAGAAGATTTTCTATTTGGTACATTTGAAACCGCGTGTTTTGACTTTTTCTAACAGCAAGCCCTCCCTATGATATGAAATCGGAACTTTCATCTTGTTTTTCTGAGTCAGAAACATGCTACATCAAGTCAGGTGCTAAGAAATTAATGAATGTTAGTCCTTCATTTATTTACTTATCTATTTTTATTAAGGTACTACTACAATTTTGAAGAAAAATGAAATGCGTTTCTTTGTTTACTTTTGTCGAAATTTTAATCTATTATTCTCAGAATATATCTGGTGAGAGTTATTATCTCATCTTTCAGAAGAAACAATATCTATTTCATAAAGTAATCGCTTGTAAAAGTATTGTTTTAATCATGTTTGTCATATTATATTAAGACTAATGCTGATCATAATGAGAGATCACCAGAGAGAAAAAAAATGGATTTTGAAGACTTGTTTTGCCAACATGATTGCGGAAAGTAAAATAATAATAAATTAAATATAGATAATGCATTGGTATGTATTACGGCTAGAATGTTTGTTACAGTGGCTTTTCCTTCTTTTTATTTACATTTATTAAAAAATAAACATTTTTACATTTTATTAGATTAATTTTAAAAACAATTATTCAACTGGTAAATAAATCATACCATTTTTTAAAATTTCCAAATGAGTGAATAAAGTCCGGGCCAGAAATCGAATTAGGAATACTCTGTTGAGCTGATTTAGATAGCACATCAGACAGGGCCTGACTCTGCGTGGCAGATGCATCGGGTCCCCGAAGGACAGATATGAGTTTTCGTTAAAGGGAGCAAAATGATAATAAATGGCCAAACATGACCATATTCTAATTTAAAGCGTGTTTCATTTTGTGATATTTAATTTCTTCCTTACTGATTCCATAAAGACTTTTTAAATATATAAATGTAATTAAAATATTACTGTGATATCACATATCTCTTATCTGTTGCTCTCTGTTAAAAATAATTTGTCATAATATGAAATTTTATACCGAGTACCTTAGGGCATCACGAGGAATGCAGTAACTACATAAAGTGTATTGAAATTTGTTGCTATTATTATTAAATGCATGCCACCACTTGCCTTTCTATTGGATGGAATCGCCCAAATGCATTTAGATTGAATACAAAGATTAAGTTAAATAGAAAAGTATTTACACAAATAGCCAATAATGCCTGAAAGAACTATTTTTACATTTTAACGGCTCACATTTATCCTTATATTCCTACAACTGAAAAAAATTATATTCTATAGATTCTTAATGTTTTCTTTGTTGTGCTGTTCTGTATATAGTTGTGAATTCGGATGAAATTTATGTATACATACAATAGGTATGAAAATTAGTTTTAGTCACTTTAGCATAATTCACGAAAAATTTCAGAAATAGAAGGGGCCCCTCGCAGTGTAAGTTGGGCGCTGAGACCAAATGCTGTGATCGTTAAAGATTTTTTGTGTGAATTAGTCCCCCAGATTCGTCCGCAGTGGCTCAGTTGGTAGAGCATTGGAGGCTTCAGCCAAGACATCCCTGGTTCGATTCCTGGCCCGAACTTTTTTCACCCATTTGGAAATTTTAAAAAAGTTATTATTTTTACATTGATTCATAATTATTTCAATGGCATTCAACCTATTCATATTTGGGAATAATTCGATACTTTTACTAACTATTACCATCTTCATAAACAGAATATAGTCGCGGCCTTACAAAGCAATTTTAATCCTAATTGTGTGTAGAGGGATGACTCTCTATGTTGCCTTCTTTTCCAAGTCGAGCACTGCCTATCTATCTATCTGTGAGCGCTCTAACTTTTTTAAATATTATTTAGATTGCCGCAAAATCGCTATACGGGTTCTCTACAGCATAGTCACTATTGGAAATAAAGTAGTATTTTATAATACTAATGTACGCTATAAATGTCGTTGGATTACAGGAATGCATAAAATTATTCGAATGCATGTCAGTCCGTGTGTGATAACTCTTTAAAGTACATTGTAATTTGGTATATTATTTCAACCATTACAATTGATACATTGTTAATATGCGCTGAAAAATTTTTCCTGTAAAAATGGTGTGCATAGTAACCAAAGAATTTAGAGTCCTCAGTAGATTTTGATGCATTCTGATGGACATGTCACTACTTAAGGATGTGTAAATCGGCATATTAATAATATAAATGAAAGGTGGTGTCATGTGAATATTCTTTAGATGATACACATACATTGTAAGTAAAGTCACATTTTCGGTGTGAAACGGATTATTTTTAATTTAAATTAAAACCTGTTAAGACGTAATATTAGCAAAGAAAAACTTGTGTGGGAAGCTAAATCACTAAAATTCAACGTTTAAACACACAATACATAAGTTAAGCAATGTGAACATAACCAGACTTATACGTTTCGTGAGTGCCAGGTCTCACATCATCAGTGTTTAAAATCAATGTATATAATCAGTATCCCCCCAACTACATGTAAGGCGAAAACCCAAATGTCAGTAAACACAGCAGCGAAAGACAAGATTTCATTGCTTGCTGGAACCTGGTGGTCTTACGATGCTGTGTTTATTGACATTTGGGTTTTCGCCTTGCATGTAGTTGGGGGGAATACTGATTTTATACACTGATGATGTGAGACGTCAGGAACTCACGAAACGTACACGTCTGTTTATGTTCACATTGCTTAATTTATTGTGTGTTTAAACGTTGATTTTTAGTGATTTAATTCGTAATATTGTTAATCTTTGTAGGTAGTGGCTTTTTCTTTCGACTTCACTATTTAATGCCATAAACGTGCACAAATAGATAAAGCAATTTTATTTATTTATTTTCAAGTTACAGTCGACCCTAAATTGAACAAAGCAAAGGATTGCTTGAAAATGATCATTAAATCGAAGATTAGATAAATTAAAACTTTGTAAAAGTTGGTTATAAATATTTCAAAAATTTCCCAATTTGTGGCATTTAGTAAAACTTTTCTTTTGGAGATAAGTTTTAAATATAGATGATTTTAATAATTAAAAATTATTTATAATTTCGTTACTTTTTCCTTAAATAGCAAACCTGTAAATCATTCATATCAAACTTCATTAAGTATTTTCTTGTTGCATCGAATTGTATTGCAGAAACTTTCGAGATTTATTCTTTTTATGTTAAAATCAAAATCTGGTGGATTTTGACTTTTTCGTCAAAAAATTCTTGAAGAATCAGGATTTACAAACAGTAACATGAAAGTCAGACTTCGTACACTGTAAAAACTGTATGTAACATTACTGTAAAAATTGATGGCAGCCTTGCTGCGTCCATTTTTTGGAGTAATTTAGCCGATATAACTGTTGTTATGTTGCACTAATGTGTAACCAGTTATATCAGTTTAAATTATACCATTATATAAGTTAAATTACCCCATAAAATTGGAGGCAGCATGTTGCCACTAATTTTATGGAGTATTTTATGGAATTAGAAATTTTTCACAGTGTATAAATGGAAAACTCTGATAAGGAAGTTATTTCAAACTCCTCTTAATCAATATAATTATCATATTACACCTGTCTATAGTTAAGCAAAAGAGAGAAAACCTGATTGTTATTCCTGGTAAAAACAGGCATTTAAAATATTTGCAAATCATCATATTTATCGTTAAATAGGGGGAAAGAAGCGTTAAAACAAAGATTACTCAACATAGGTGAATCCGAGCGGCTAAAAAGTATAAATTAATTGAATAATCCGTTATATCGGGATGTACACTGATATGACATGGCTATATATCTGAACACAAAATCGTTTTAATGTGGTCCGGGACACACAATTTTTATTTCTCTATTTATGAATATTTTTGCACATTCATCGCCTTTAGAAATTCATATCTATAGATATCGCTTTTAAAATGTAAATCCTTTTTTAAATTAACATTTAATTTTTAATAGAAAAAAAGTTAGTTGCATATAAATTTTTTTATCTATATTTTGGAAAAAAAATTCATTTTGCCGAAATTTTTATTTTTGAGTATAATAAATAAATAAATATTAATTTATCTTTAACCTGTTTTACTAAAATATTTTTTCCTTTTCTGAGTAATATTTACTAGGAGATTCTTATTTTCAAAATTTTATCCCTAAATTAAAACCCAGAAACACGAAGAAAATTTTAAATACATCTAAAAACCAATGATTTCATAAATTATCAGTTTTCCTGACATACAAATTCAGATATATAAATTTCAATTTCCATAACCGCAACAACCACAGGGGATATTTCTAAAAAGAGATTATATCTTTTGATCCAATTGTCCTTTATATGTACTGTTTGCGTCATTTTATACTAAAACTGCAGAATATTTTTTAAGGTAAAAAAAGATAAAACTATGATTTTTTTGTGTTTTCGGACCTTTTTAACCCTTAAATGCACAGCGTCAGTTAGGAATTACATGATCATTTTCTCCCATTTTTTCTTTCATTTGGTTTTTGGGGGAGCTATTATGTGTTACTTACGAGTGAGAACATGCATTTAAGGTAGTGAAGTCTGTTTTTGTTAGTGTTTTCTTCATCTGACGAAATTCTATTCGTCTCGCTCATCTGTCTGTCCATCCATCTGACACAGAGATCGTTATCAGAAACTGTATATGTTAGACTCTTGAAATTTTGCATACCTATAGCACACATGCGATCACACGATAAATCATAAAATTTTGAAAAACTCTTAATGCATATTATTAATTAAAACCCCAATAAAATTAATGGAAAAGGTTCATAATTTAACAAAAGTATTGAATTCAATCAACAATCAAACCGCAACAATTTATTTTCAGAGGTGCAAAAAAGAGTGAGTGTTTTCCATAATTTCGCCGAGCTATTTACAGCGATGAAGTACTAGGCGTTTTCAAAGACATCGGTATCTTAAAATCGACCGGACCTAAAAACTCAAAATTAAGTACCCACGCTCAAAAAAATTTCCTCTTTCAGAATTTCTTTTTCCAAAAATTCCATCTGGAAGTAGAGATATCCATTAAAAATCGATTTATATAAATTCATTTAATTTTCTTTCAGAGACAAGAGTACAGCGCGCAGATGTTTGTAATCTTTCTGAGACAGACAGCTGGTCGCCGGGTGTTGTGGAAGTATTTCCCGGCCTATAACATTTTTACAAATATTATATTTATAGATTTCAATTTTATGCATCTATGCCTGTTTTGCTGCGCTGATTCCGATGCAATTTTCTTTAAAATTCGTTAAATAGAACATGAATTATAAAATATATATATACGAATAATAAATGTTTCCAATTTCCTATATGCCGACAATGAGAAATGTGGTAAAAAGACGATAATTTTCAAAGGAAAACACTTGGTTCAGAATGAAAACTGTAAATCAGTTTTAGACTGGAATTGTTTTGCGGGGTATAAATTTTTTACAAATAATGAATTTATACATTTTAAATTGATGAATATGTGCTATTTTTAAACGCCGATTCTGAATACGTAATTTTAGTAAAAATCGATTAAGAAATTTTTCTTTTAGGAAAAAAATCGATTTTTAAAATGAAAAAATCTTTTGAACACATTATTTAAATCTAAGTGTTTCTCTACTAATTATCATTATTTTACATGTAAATGTTTAACAAGTTCTCTGTCCGCAGCCCACATATGGACGATAAGCCAATTTCCCCAAGAGCCCACACCCTGCATATGGGCTGGCCACCTAGTTCATTTTAACGGATCGTATAAAACTGGACTCGGAGTAAATGTCTTATTTCAAACGTGGACCCAGCCGAATAGATACTAACTAGGGAAGGTACCCAACTGCCAGATCGGGATTCTGTCGATAGTGGTGTCGTCGTTGGAAAGCTCTTACCATGGGGATCAACGCAATGTACGCAACTACCCGTCCGAATGCAACTGGTGAAGAGTTATAGGCCGATGTATTTCTGTCATTTATTGATTTCTCTAAGTCGCTAGCTATACAGAAAAGACAGCTTATAGTACAGTTATGTAACCTGTTGCTGCCAGTGTCAAGTTGGTGAAGGTTCCATGCTCCCTCTACTAAGAAGAAGAAGATTCTAACCACATTTTCACAATCATATATAATCAATTGGACCGCACCGACTTGGAGTGTACTTTAAAGAACATCAGGAACTAACTCCTTGCTTGATCTTACGGGATGAAAAGGGAGCATGGTCAGGGCCTATTTTGGCAGTTCCCGAGGCGCTCAACCATGGAGAATTTTAGCAGTACCTGTGGTTCGGGTTCCAGGCACACTGGTTCAGGGGAGGTGGCACGCACCCCTGTGACATGCGAAGTCGGGCGCAGTTCTGAAGATGCCGTCGGCGAGATTTCAGGCTGTAATGCTATTGCCGACAAAGCGAAGACTGCAAAAATTCTTAGTTTGCAACTGATAGAATATTTTGGAGTGTCCAAGGAAAATGAGCCAAAGACTGAAGAGAAGGTCATTAGTCAACGACTATTCAAGACTGTGAAGAGGATGATCGAAAACGAATATTTCCGGTTGCTCGATATTCTATATGAGAACAGCATCGACGGCAATGAACTGACAAGTAATTTGGAAATAAATACGGACCCCCATTTTCTAATGTGAAAAACATACGAAAAAAGGGGACAGGAAATGGAGTAGTATCCGTAGAAATAATGGCGAAAGCAGTACAAACGTACAAGAAGGCAAAGAAAAATAATCTAAAGTCTGTGCAACATACGTGTATATGTAGATAGATAAAAGACTACAATATGTATCAACGGTGGGCACAATACGTAAGGAAAGGTGAGAACAATCAGAGCAAAATGAAATTAAGTTCCAAACATGTGTGGTCGCAATTTTATCCTCATCGCAGACAGTTAAAAAAGCCACCGTTCATGACAGGGACCTCAAAATATGGGCCATTGATAAATCATTGGAGTTTAGAAGGAGAGGAGATTCACAGCAAGCTCAAACTTCAACAAGAATTTCAAACAGGCACATAAAATAACAAGTCGAAAGGTGACAGAAATCGTAACAATTAGAGATTTGTTTCTAAAAGTGTCTTTGCAACCTGTGATCGACGAATTCCGGAAAAACGGGGAAAAAATGATTGAGCAGCGAAAGTGTCCACTGTCCAACGTCCTGAACACCGTTCAAAATGCTTCCAATAAGATATTGTATCTAACAGGACTCTCGATATGAAGGTATCTAAAGACGTGGGTGCATCGGTAAACAGTAAAAACAAAATGACTCATTCCTATGCCATGCTATACCATATCCTATACCATAAATGTATATTAACGCCGCAGGAAAATTTATGGTAAATTTACTACTTGTAACACAGAAATGTCAGGGAGAATTTGGTCCCAAAGTTATGTAAAATTTGAAACGAATATCACCTTCAAAGGAGGTGGGTTGATAAGGGCCATTTTTCGCCCATCAGCACCTTGATGTGACATACATTTTTTTCATTAGTATACCTCATAACAAATAAGAAAAAAATATTTTGAATGAAAGTTCTATAATTGGTGGGGAAAATATAATATATAATTAAGTAAAATTATGTAGGGGAGATGGGGGCACATGTGAACAGGGGGCAGATGTGAACATCGCAGTTTTTCAATAGTTATTATAAGTTTTTTTATTTGAAAAAAATTACCAAAGATGGCAGCACCTGTAGACATATGGTAAAAATTTTTTGAAGCTTTTTGACATTTTGTTTGTCTTTAGTAGCCAAAACACTGTTTGTAGATGTCAAATGTAAAATGTCGGTTTCAACTTTGGTAAGTGATAAAGTTTATTTATTTAGTTAGTTATTCGAATTTTAATGTTTTAACATATACTATGACTACTATTAAATATTTTGGATAAAGTTGTTTTGTTCCCTAAAATTGATAAATATTAATTATTTATCAATTTAACTCTAGCAGCCAGGCGGGGCACTTGTGAACAGACTAGTTGGGGCAGATATGAACAGTTCACAAAAATCAAAATCTTTCTCTATTGTGCGAATAGAAAGAATTGATAATGATAAATTGTATGTTAAATTCCTGAGAAAGAATCTCAGATCCAATTCATATAATTTCCCTGAAATAGTAGGCATTTCTGTCATACAAAAAAGTGATATTGTATTGAAACTTCCACTTCCACATTTGTCAGGAAGTACACAAAGAGCAAGAAGCTCATTTGAGTTCAATTATAATTTAAATAAATTCAATGTTTCCTAAAATGCAATAAGTGTTATGTACTATTTTAGTAAACGGTTTAAAACAATATTTTTTATGCATTGTTAATACAAAGAATATTATGACAAACAACTTGGTATTTTTTTTTTTTCATTTGTCTCAAACTTAGTGATGGCTTACTTCCATCTCTCAAACAACAGCTATGAATAGGATAATTTGAATTGGGATGGATATCAGTAAAATTTTTAAAATGTAAAATTTTCAAATTGATAACTAATATAATTCTTGGGT
This sequence comes from Maratus speciosus, assembly GCA_963932465.1. Classification (NCBI taxonomy): domain Eukaryota; kingdom Metazoa; phylum Arthropoda; class Arachnida; order Araneae; family Salticidae; genus Maratus; species Maratus speciosus. The sequence goes on along the minus strand of CAWVRF010000253.1, from coordinate 910,864 downwards.
ATGGTGTCAGAACAGTTTTATATATATTTAGTTTCATTTCAAAATCTTTTGTTTAAACATATCACTCAGAAACTAGAAAAAAAAATATTTTTCATTTTATTTATGGTGAATTTAACTGATAATATAAATAATGGTTATGATAACAAATTAATAACAGGAGAAAAAGCATGTCAAAGGATATTTTTCTCTTGTGTTCACATGTGCCCCATGAGTGTTCACAACTACCCCGCTGATGGGGCACATGTGAACAATTTTTTGAATTTATAAAACTATTAAAAAATGTAAGAAAAACTATACAGGTGATTAAAAAAAAATTTCCATGTGTAAAAGAAAGTTCTGTTTACTATACTGACTAGTTTTTATTTATAAGAATTAATCCAATTATGAGATAAAGCTATATTTATGCGAACTGTTCACATGTGTCCCCATCTCCCCTATATGTAGACAGATAAAAGACTACAATATGTATCAACGGTGGGCACAATACGTAAGGAAAGGTGAGAACAATCAGTGCAAAATGAAATTAAGTTCCAAACATGTGTGGTCGCAATTTTATCCTCATCGCAGACAGTTACAAAAGCCACCGTTCATGACAGAGACCTCAAAATATGGGCCATTGATAAATCATTGGAGTTTAGAATTCCCAGATTCACAGCAAGCTCAAACTTCAACAAGAATTTCAAACAGGCACATAAAATAACAAGTCGAAAGGTGACAGAAATCGTAACAAAAAAAGATTTGTTTCCAAAAGTGTCTTTGCAACCTGTGATCAACGAATTCCGGAAAAACGGGGAAATATGATTGAGCAGAGAAAGTGTCCACTGTCCAACGTCCTGAACACCGTTCAAAACGCTTCCAATAAGATATTGTATCTAACAGGACTCTCGATATGAAGGGATCTAAAGACGTAGGTGCATCGGTAAACAGTAAAAACAAAATGACTCATTCCTATACCATGCTATACCATAAATGCATATTAACGCCGCAGGAAAATTTATGGTAACTTTACTACTTGTAACACAGGAATGTCAGGGAGAATTTGGTCCCAAAGTTATGTAAAATTTGAAACGAATATAACCTTCAAAGGAGGTGGGTTGATAAGGGCCATTTTTCGCCCATCAGCACCTTGATGTGACATACATTTTTTTCATTAGTATACCTCATAACAAATAAGAAAAAAAAATATTTTGAATGAAAGTTCTATAATTGGTGGGGAAAGTATAATATATAATTAAGTAAAATTATGTACATTAATGAAGATAAACAATAGTGTCATTAGTTTTTATCCATATACTCAATAGTAAATACAACACTAAATGCAAAATTAAGATGAATGGAGCTTATTACGACTATTATTTCAATATATGAAATATCGGAAATAATCAATAACGAAAAATAAGTACAGTTTCAGGCACTTTCGGCAATGTGTAGATTAGTCTTCCTCCTTGCTTTCTTCACCCAAATGACTACTGGACCATCCAGCGTCGGCGTCTTGTAGTGTATGAGCATATTCAAGACTTGTTTTTTTAACTTTGGTTGTGGCGGCAGTAAGCCAGAAACCATGAAACGGAAGCAACTCGTTCACAGCACTCTACGACCTTTTCGCCTACTTTACATTGACAGTACTACTGTGTGATGCTGCTTCGCTCTGTTTTTATATAATAGTTTGTCGCATTTGTGTGTCGTCATCGTACCAGAAATCGAAGGACAGAATCATCTTCACGATGTATGTAAAGAACGCAAATACCTATGTAATTTAAGTGCTGTTGGATGTAGTTGGTTTTGTTTAAGTTGGTATAGTCCGAAAAATCTTGAAGGTGTGTATCAGATAGTTTAGTCCAAATCTCCATTTGCGTGCACATTGCACAGAAGATGCTACTAATTTTTTTTCTTATATTGAATTATATGGAAAGAACACCATTAGAGAGACCAGTTCTAAGCTTTACAAGGAAAACTGCCAAGCAAGTCGGGATGACTTCGTTTTCGAGGAACGCATTTTGGACTTTACTAGTTCAAAAATATAGTTAAAATCACACATGGATATACCCATGATAGTATAATAATCGAACTCAGAAAGCTGTTCCGGTGTGTCAAAATCCAGAACTCTCTTCTTTTCTACTATACAGATATTGTTCAAAAGACTTTCAATATATTTTTCATACATTGATGTATTCTCACTCACAGGGCATAAAGCTTCCAGAGCCAACTCACTGAGTACCAATCCCGTAATATGAGTTTTACAGCGTCGTTTTCCCGACAAAATATGGATTCCAGTTTCTATAAAGGTTTGAGTTTGAGCTGCTTTTAATACAGTCACGAGGAAGTTTTTACACTTACATAGTATACAATATGTGTTACAGATGTGGCAATGAGGTAGAGATAAATTTATATTTGGTTGCTTATTTGTGGTGTCGTCGGCAGTAGTCGTTAACGCACGATCTCTTATTGTTACCACAGAAGAAGAAATAGGAGTATTTTGAGTCCGAAGCACACGAAAACCACATGATCTGCATTTAGAGCACAACTTAGAATCACTCTGTAAATCGCAGTTTTTAGAATTTTTAAGTATCGACATAAAGTTTATGGTAGAAATCACTATACGAAAATCACTATTTGTTTTTCGCCACGTTTAACAACAATCACACTGAATTCCAGGAATTATTTATTGTTAAATTTTTCAATTATTTACAACAACAGTATTAGAACACAACATTGGCATATGAACTACGTAAATACGTAAACACTTTTTGAGAGCAGCAAAACAAATCTGAACATGCTCCGATAGCAGTGTAACGGATACTCGCCTTGACAAGTCTGTGATACTCGCACAAAATGCATTTTTCTCTAATAGGTAGAAGCGCACACAGAACCAAAATAAAATAATGCTCACATGAATGCTTATAAAGAGTATTATCATTGCAAGCCAAAATTAATTTGCTTCATGGAACGCTTTTTAAATTCATTCAAAAATAATTCAAAGATGAAAAAAATGACAAAAATGTAGGAAAAAGCAGAAACACTCTATTTTCGGGCTATAATTTCTATGATTTACTATTTTATTTAGCACGTAAATCTTATATTATAAAAAAATACATATCTTTAAGTATACAAAAACATTGAAAAGATTTCGGAACTCGAAACTTTTTTTTTTCGCGTGTATGATGGACAAAAAATAGCCCTTATCAACACACCTCCTTTTGAGATGTGGATGTATTACCCTATTTTTTAAATAAATGCTAATAAATGAAGTTTAATAATAGTTTTAATTATTAAAAATTATTATTTATAATATTTATTTAATAATTAATAATAATAGTCTAAATAATAGTTTTAATTTTTAGATTATGAGATTTTCCAAGCCTCTTGATTTGTACAGTAGGCTGCTTATTGCCATTTCTTTGACTGAAACATTTGATTTTTGCAAGCAATTTCTTCATTTTTTTAATTTACATCTGGATATTTTGCTATTTTATTTTCAGGTGTGCTCCCGTTTAGGGATAAAAGTCTCAAACTAGAAATTGTTTCTCTTCTGTGATTTGCACGGTTTTTACTGTGATAAGCTATATTAAGATTAAATGTATATTTCAAATTTTATGGGTATTAGTTAAAGAATATTCCCAACTTTCATTATTCAGAATTCTACTAGGAAAAGCAAGTAAAAAAGTCTATTAAACTTTTCCATTATAATGACTAAATTTATCTTTAAAATTTCCAATTGTTGATATTTCATTTGAAAATAATCATCACATATTTTTAGTAATAGTATTTACATTTATTAATTAATTATATATTTCTATGGGAAGCCAAATTTGGCCTATTATTTATAATTAATTTACAGTTATATTAAAATACTTAATTTTAGTTGTTTAGTCAAAATTTGTGTTGACATGGAGTCTTTTTTGCATAACAGTAAATAGTAAACACATTTTTTATACTTGAATAAAAATTGAGCATTATTTAAAATTTATTAATCTTTCACTTTATATTCTTATAGTAAAAAATATATAGTATATAAATGTGATTTCTAAAAGAAAATCCATTAATTTTTTTGACCGATTCTTTCTAAATTCTGATTAATTTTTGAGTAATACATTGCGATTTCTACTTATCATACAGGTAAGATTGGTTATATTAATTATCATCTTACTTTCAAAGTTACCTTTTTTATTATGCTGCCTTCTTTTTGAAAGATTATTATAGAATGAAATGTTTTGTAGTGCACTTTTACTTAGAAAACATATGTTTGCAGCCCTCGAAGAAACATAAGTTGAGTAATGCTGCTCTAATGCATACGATCCTTCTTGAAATTCATAATTTCTACCTTACGTATATAATTATGCAAAGATGCCAGTTTTCATGCACATTTGGTTTTGTAACACGTTAGGATGCAATTACTTATTCACTATCATTGCAAAATAACATACAGTTCAGACATGAGATATTAAAAAAGTAAAAGAACTTTGAAATTGTAAACTTTTCAATTTTTAAGGGTGGAGGAAGCAGAAATTTCAAAGGAGGAAGAATGAACGAACTTTTCGAAAGAAAAGAGAAATTTTATTTTTGTATTGTTATGGCATAGCACAAGATGTGAAATCCAGTAAAATGAATGTAGTTAAGGACCTAATGAAAATTTAGATTGGATGGCTGATTATTACAGTAAAATTAATAAGTTATCCGTCGAAGGGAAAGGATTATAGATGAAAAATATGCAAAACTGGAGTCACACGGAAGGATAGTATGAGTGGTGTACCTGTAAAGGTATGTTGTGAGTCAAAAAGAAAGTTATATAGATGAAAAATATGCAAAGTCACGCGGTAGGGTGGTGCAAGTGTATTAAAGTTCGAATAGACATATCATTCAACTATTTTCAGTACCGGTGTCTTTTTGTGATCACACGGTGTTTTTCATCTTTAATATGTTTAGAATGAAACGCGCGGACATTCTGCAGGTTGAAAAAGTTTCTTTCAAGTCGATCTAATCTTCATATCTCCTTTCCATTGTTGAATCTCCCCACCCTTTTGTGAATAAGAAAAATAAAATTTGTTACTCCAGTCGCAAAGTAAACTTGCTAGATCACTATGCAAACTATTATAGACCGAGAGACAGTAAACAAATTTATTAAAGTATTAGATTAAATAAGTTTAAACCTTTAAAAAATGAGTTTTCCTGCTTAACTGTAATACATGTGGATGATCTGTCAAAGGTTTAAAAGTACATTTAGCAATATGGCACAGTCTGCTACATGCTATCAGAACTAGTGTCAAACTACTTTTTACTAACATTCATAATTCGGATACCATTTGTTTCATTTTGCAGTGGAGCTGTGCCATTATATTATAGATTTTACAAATGAAAATGTCCTTTTAGTATGACTACATAAGTTTAAATTTAAATTGCACTTAGAAAAGCATAAACAACACAAGGCGTTTTTAGACATAGAAATGATTGATAAATGAACTGTATGTGAAGTATGTTAAAGAGGGAACACTTTGGAAAGGATGACTTTATGCCTATTTAAAACAGATTTAAAAGAAAACACTGTTACATTTCACAAGAAAAAGGTTTCTCTTTAGTATAACCACGCAAATGAATATTCACATAAGATTTTAAAGAAAATTCTTTGCGACACAACTTCACAAAATAAAGCTTTATCTGTAGCATGAATATGCACGTGGTTATTTAAATCAAATTTCTGCAAAAATCATGTAAAATTTTATCTTTAGTATGGCGTTGCATGTGAACATGTAAAGTAGATTTATGAGAAAATATTTTTTTGCATTCCTCCTAAGTAAATGGGCTTTTTTAGCATTTAGTTCATCTGTGTGTCCATAGTCACACAGATGAACATTTAAAGCAGATTTCCGAAAAGATTCTTTGGTGCACACCGCTCAAGACAAAGGTTTATCTTTAGTATGAACACGCAGGTGGACATTTAAATTAGATTTGAAAGTAAATCCTTTATTACACACCTCACAAGAGAACGGTTTCTCTTCAGTATGGACACGCAAGTGGCCATTTAAAGCAGATTTATGAGAAAATCTTTTGCTACACACCTCACAGGAGAAAGGTTTTTCTTTAATATGAACACGCACGTGGACATTCAAATCACCTCTTCGAGAAAATTTTTTATTACACACCTCACAAGAGAAAGGTTTCTCTTTGGTATGAACACGCAGGTGGACATTTAAATGAGATTTGAAAGTAAATCCTTTATTACATATATCACAAGAGAACAATTTCTCTTTAGTATGCACAGGCAGGTGCACATTTAAATTGTATTTTTGAGAAAACCCCTTGTTACATACCTCACAAGAGAAAGGTTTCTCTTCAGTATGAACACGCCTGTGGTCATATAAATGATATTTTTGAGGAAATGCTTTGTTACAAACCTCACAAGAGAAAGGTGTCTCTTTAGTATGGATACGCATGTGGTCATTTAAATGAGATTTACGAGAAAATCTTTTGTTACACACATCACATGAGAAAAGTTTTTCTTTAGTATGGACACGCAGGTGGGCATTTAAATTAGATTTGGAAGAAAATCCCTTTTTACACACCTCACAAGAGAAAGGTTTCTCTTCAGTATGGAAATGCAGGTGGTTATTTAAAGCAGATTTATGAGAAAATCTTTTGTTACACACCTCACAAGGAAACAGTTTCTCTTCAGTATGTACACACATGTGGACATTTAAATTAGATTTAAAAGAAAATCCTTTGTTACACACCTCACAAGAGAACGGTTTTTCTTTAGTATGGACACGCAGGTGGCCATTTAAACCAGATTTATGAGAAAATCTTTTGTTACACATCTCACAAGAGAAAGGTTTTTCTTTCGTATGAACACGCAGGTGGACATTTAAATTAGACTTGGAAGAAAATCCTTTGTTACATACCTCACAAGAGAACGGTTGCTCTTTAGTATGGACACTCATCTGGACATTTAATTGAGATTTTTGATAAAATTCTCTGGCGTACAAGGCACAAGATCTCTTTAGTATTTACACGCAGGTGGTCATTTAAAGCAGATTTACAAGAAAATCTTTTTTACACACCTCACAAGAAAAGGGTTTCTCGTTCGTATGAATTCGAAAGTATGTATAAAAATTAGATATTTGAGAAAACCCTTTGTTACACACCTCACAAGAGAAAGGTTTTCTCTTTAGTATGAACACGTAAGTGCCTATTTAAAGAAAATTTATCAGAAAACCCTGGGTTACAATCTCACAGAAGAAAGGTTTCTCTTTAGTATGCACACACAGGTGTCTATTTAAATGATATTTTGTAGAAAATCCTTGGTTACACACCTCACAAGAGAAAGGTTTCTCATTTAAAGCACATATATATAAAAAAAATTTCTGTTGCACCGAACACAAGCGAATGGTTTCTTATTAGTGTGGATTCGTAGATCATCACTTAAATATGTTTTTTTGAGAAATCTTTTTAGAATACATTTCACAAGCGAAAGGTTTCTCATTAATGAGCATACGATCACGCCTATATTATGCTTATGCTTTGGAGAGAAACCTTTGTTACACACTACCCAAGGAATACTTTTTACTAGAATAGCACAGATGGACATTTATGTAACATTTTTTAAGAAACGTTTGTTTATACACCGGCACAAGTGACAGGTTATGAAAGAGGATTATTCAATGCAGATTTGACAGAAGTCCTATTGCTCTTATCTCAGAAGTGAAATTTTTTCATTACCACCAGTACGATGGTTCATTTTAAAACTAAATGTTTGTGCAGATGCTTTATTGCAAAATTATTCAATAAAGTTCTTGGTTCAATGTTAAATTAGACTTTTAAAGATATTCTTTATTTTATATATCATACATAGGAGAGCTTTGTAATCAATAAAAATAAAAGTTTTTTTTTTTAGTATTAAAATGAGAAGTATTTATTAAAGTGATGTATAGAAAAATTTAAAGTCTAAATCCACAAATGAATAGTAATTGATTTAAAAATGTAGTTTTTTTAGAAATGTACACAAATATACATATTAAGGTGTCAACGATTTTAATGAAATGATTTAAATCAGTGATTAAATCGTGATTTAAATCAACTGATTAAAAAGAAATCATTGGTTAAAATCATAAATTTACTAAATGTTTAAAATTACATAAAAAATATTAAAATCTAAGATGAACATAATTTGGAAGTTTCTATTGGTATTTTGCCTTATACATAAGCAAAAATAAAGCTTTAAATAATTGTTTCTAAGCTTAGACTTATAAAAATTTAGTAAAGTAGGTTTTTAAAAAGCAAGTCTTAATCTGTCATAAGAGTATTTCATTTAAACATAGTATTTAAATATAATATACATAATTTGCAATGACGTTATTTCTTTTAACTAATCAAATTATTCATTTTTATATATAAAATAAGAAAAGCAAATATATTAAATTTCTGAAAGTAAAAGAAAAAGTAGCCAGTATATTGTTTTCTTTTTCTACTTTTGCAATAATAAATTTATAGCAAATTGGAGCTAAGGAAGAATAAAAGAATGACACCTGCCCAATAACAATTAAAGGAGAATGTTTAAGAGAAAAAGAACTAACTGGCATAAAAATGTTAAGCTCAGAAAGAGTTTCTTCGGTTGAGGTTGAATAAATGTTTATTTTTATACTTTTCAACTCATATACACCAAAAACAGTAATTAGTTAGGGATTAAAAAACCTCATTTTTTTTATTTTGAAGCACTAAATGTTAATAATCCCTAATGAGTGGTAACAATGCTGCTTTCAATATTTTGAGGATTTTAGATATAATTGGTTATCCTTATATTTACTCTTTACGTGTAACTGATTTTTAGATATATTTTTTAAATAAATCAATTTTCAGGCATTTTTGAATTAGTCGGTCACAGGTGACAAATCCAGGGTGTAAAAAATCAGAGTATTTTACTTACATATACGTTTGTGTAAGTTTAGATTTAGGTAATAAATAATAATTTTCCTAAGAACAAACATAAGATGAGCTGGAAAACATATTTGCATGTTTTGTTACTTGGGCAACCAACTAATGAAATTACACTTATTTGCAGTTTTTTGTAACTTTTCAATTACTTACAATTACCCTCTAAGCCATTTTTTAAGGTTGCAGCACCCTGTTCTGTTTAAAATTGCTGAAATACAACCCTATTTTTTAAATTAGTGAAATTCACTTTTAGTTGTGACCAGAGATTTCTTGTAAAAAACTTCCCCATTCCACAGTATTCCATGTTCATGATACGCAAATAAGGGAAGAGCTAAAGGAAGTTACTTCTGCATGTAAATCGGAGAAGAACGAATCGGTTGATGTCCCTATGAAAGTCGTGTTGACGGACGACACTCCAATAGAATCTGAAAAATCTTATTTAAGCCGATATTTACGAAACAGAAAGCTAGATGTAAAGGATGAAAAGACAGCTACAAAGCAAAATGTTTTACGGAAGTTACCATTTAGAAGAAATGGAAATGCTCCAGACATACCGAATTTAAAGTCTAATGTGTTTTGGTGGAACGGTATTGGAGAGGGGCAAGATTGTAAACTTGGAGATATACCAGAAGTAAGAGGACGAATTCAAAGAGCAAAAAGTATCCGGCCTTTGTATAGAATTCTATTTTTCCAGTGGCGAACAAATGGTCAAGATATTGTTGGAGACATTCTTAAGTTTAATGGTTTCCCATTTGATAAATCTTCTTATGAATATAGTAAACGCCAGAGCCTTATGAAAATCATGCTTGATAAAACCATATACCACATATGTGAACTCCTGGATATTAGAAAGGACGATAAACTGTCATGTATCAAGAATATTCTTGACTTTTTATTGAACCCATCTGCAAAAATTGACCCATCTACAGATCCTAGGTGGCAGTCAGCTGTTCCTCTGGAGAGAATAAAAATTGATGATGCATCTTTTCGTCAGTCATCAAGTAATGTTCAACTAAGAAAAGGTAAATGTTTTAGTATCTCCAAAAATCCAAAGGAGAAGGATGTTAAAAGCAATTTGGTTACCCCTACAAGATCCACACTGAGTTCTGGTTCTGTCAACCATTATATTTTTAATGCAGCTTCACACTATGACAGAAATGATCATGTAATGCGTTTGAATAACCATGAAATAAATTTAAGAAACAAAGATTGCGATGTATTTAGGTCACATTCTTTCGGTCAAATTCAAGCTGAAAATAAAAGGACTTATGGAAGAAAAAGAAAAAGAGGGTCTAAATACAAAGTTTTGTATTGTAAAGCGTCCCTGAGGCCAGTGACCAGGCCAGTGATCGGCCAGGATGGCCGATCTCTGTAGGAAATATTAGTCGTTACTTTCATAGTATTCATTTCTTTCTGTCCAGTATTGCTCGTTTATGACTGTAACCGCATTCTTATTGTTTCATTTTCATGCTTACTTTATATTCTTTGGCAACGGGAGAGAGAGAAATCGTGATGCGACGTAACAGTTGTGTAGTGGTAGTGGAGTTTGTTCTAGGCAGCGGGAAGCTGCGAGTGTTATAATGAGATCTTGGTTATATTTTAATTGTGTTTTATGTGTAATTAAATGTTGTGTTCGTCATTTAAAATGACTGAGAATTTATTCAACCCCTAGACATCCCGACCCACAGTTATTGTTCATTTACAGGTATAAAAAAAGAATTCCAATACATAATGATATAGGGGTGGAGGGAATTGTTTGCGGCGTACTTTAATTATGTTAATCTATTTCATACATAATGAAATTTATATACGTCGCTGAGGTTTACATACTATAAAATATTTCATGATAATACGAAGTGTATATAACATTTACAGGGACACACAAAATATTTCAGGTACTATATTGTATCCGAAGTAATGTTCATTAGCGATGATTGCTGGAAATGCATTTTTAATTAGGATATGTGCTTTTATGATTCAGAATATTTATGTGTAGTATATGGTGTATATAAATGCTATAATTAATATACAGGGCTAAACAAAAGTAATGGTAAAGGTTACTGGGTAAGGACGCAAATTGCTTAAAGTAGGTTTTTAAATGAGTTACGCATTTTTACGTGGAACTGCATTTAATTTACTAAGAAATGTTTGTAGAATATAGATAAAATGGTATACAGGGTCACGCAAAGAATTGGATGCATGGCCAAATTATAATTTCTGGAAATGTGATTTCAGCAATTTTAAGAGTGTTTTAGTTTGAATTAAATTTTAACTAAATAGTGGAGTGTAATAAAGATTCTAGATAAAATACAGGGTTGTACAAAAGTATTCAAGTATGTTTCCATATATTAGCATAAATATTTGAAAGAGAATTTCATCCTGTTATGCGTTTTCTTGCTAAATTAAATTTTCCCATTATATAGTATACATATATCAACCTACAGATCCAATACAGGGCTGTTCAAAAGAATTGGAAAACATATTTGACTATGGGCGAAAACTGCTGAAATTAGTTTTTCAAATGTTTTATGCGTTTTCTAAAATGTTTACTTAGTTATCTTATTTACGTTATTTCCCTAAATTACGATGTCTTGTTAAAGCATTCAGGAAGGGTTGGAAAGTGTTTTATAATGTATGCTTAACGCATAATTTTTCTTACTTGTTCATTCTATTTCCCAGATCAGTCTTTTCCTATAAAACTTACCAAATCTATTTAGCTCATACTCACAAAATACAATATACATGGGAATAAAAAAATTAAATAAATATGACTTAGCATGTCGTTCTATAAATAACAGTTATATTAATATCCGTTAGACTCCATACTCGTATTTAATAAAGGAACGACAAATCACAACACATTTAAAAACTTATACATTCTTAATATCAAGCTTGAACTCTAGATCAAGCTTAGAACTTAATAAAAAAAGATGCCAGTTGATAAGCATTGTTTTTTTCAGCGGAAAAATTTAAAATATTTTAGATGAATAAGACCCCAAAATAGCGATATTTTGCTAAAATGCACGGTAAAAAGATAAGATTTTATAGTTCAAACAAAACTTTATTTTAAAATTAATCACAGTTTTTATGACAAGAATCATCACAGTATTTATACTTATAATTTATACTATTACAATTTATAACTATTATAATTTTACAGTATTTATACTTGGAAATTTTTCCAGAAAGAAGCATCCCCTTGCATACAATATTTCAAATGAAAATCAAATTTCAAATTAATTGCTTAAAATGCGCAAAGGCCAACATAGTGCAAAAACTTCTATGCCAGGACTCGAACCCGGGCCATCAGTATAGCGCACTGACATTTTACTGACTAAAGCAAATGGAACGATACCCAGCCTGGAAAATTTTTTACTATTACATGTTGTCTAGGCTATACGCAGCACAAGTTGGAATATTTATCGTGAGCCGCCGACATGAGGCAAACACGAAACTTAATTAAATCCAGCATCGATTGAAACTATATAAATACTTGGAAATTTTTCCAGAGAGAAACATTCGCCTTGCATGCAATATTTCAAATGAAAATCAAATTTCAAATTAAAATTGTCTTTTAAGCAATTAATTTGAAATTTGATTTTCACTTGAAATATTGTATGCAAGGTGAATGGTGGTTTTCTCTGGAAAAATTTTCAAGTATTAATATAATTTCAATCGATACTGGATTTAATTAAGTTTCGTGTTTAACCCATGTCGGTGGTTCACAATAAATATCCCATCTTGTGCTGCGTTTGTAGCCTTGCCAACTTGTAATAGTGAGAAATTTTCCAGGTTTGGTATTGTTCCATGTGGTTTAGTCGGTAGAATGTCAGTGCTCTATACTGACGGCCCGGGTTCGAGTCCCGGCATGGAATCTTTTCACTATATTGGCCTTTGCCCTTTTACAATTAATTTGATATTTGATTTTCATTTTAAATCATCACAGTGTTTATGACAAGTTCGTCACAAATGACACATATTTCACAAATTGGTCACAATGGGACTTCAAAGCATTGTCGCTTTCGTCACAGGTTCGTTACAAAGTTAATGCCAAAATAGTCACAAATGACACACTTTTCACAAATTTATCGCACCGTGACTTCCCAGAGTGGTCACAATGTGACGTCACAAACGACCTCTAAAACGGCCATAACGACTTCGCATTCTAGTCACTATGACGTCACATCGATGTCACGTGACGTCACATCGACGGTCACAAAAATCACAGTGTGACTTCACAACGACGTCGCCGTGACGTCACCTTGCCTTACGGTATGGCAGCTAGAAAAGAGAAAGCAGAAGAAGAAAGAGAAACAAAAGAGAAGATACTACAAGTACAAGTTGAACTTGAAGAGAAGAAACAACAGGCACAAGCGCAATCGGAACTTGAAGAGAAGAAATTACAAGCAGAACTAGAAGAAAAGAAATTAGAAGCAGAGGTTGAAGAAAAGAAATTGAAAATGGAAATGGAAGAGAGAAAAGGGAGAGTAGAAATGGAACAAAAATGTCGCGAAAGAGAATACGAGATTAAAAAAATACAAACACAAGAAAATTCCAGAGAACACATCGATGTGATCCCAAGGACAAATCCAGGTAAGCAATAAGAATTGCTTAGATTATTAACAAAATATTATAGTTCAAATGACATTACTTTAAGTTTGGCTATGTACGAAAGGCAAATGGCGCAAATGGGCATTGATAAAAAAGAATAGATAAATTATTTAATTAATCTAACACCACTAGATGTGATTAATATAATAAATATAGAAAATGAACCCGAAATCCGCGACTATTATTATATAACAAGTATCCCTTTAAAACGCTATAAACTATCGCCAGAAGAGAGCCAGATACGCCAGAATCGCCAGCCTTTTTGAAGCTGAAATTTCACTCACTTAAAAAGAAACCATCGGTAAATAGCGCAATTTTGCTTATGAGATCAAGGCGCACTTTCAACAATGGACTGAAGGTCTTCAAGTAGATTATTTTGAGGAATTAACGGAATTAATTGTAGTTAATCAAATTAGACATAGTTTACAAGCCGAAACTAAGGCACTTTTCGTAGAGGAATTATTAGTAATAAAAAAATTAATGACTTAGTTAATAAATTAGATATTTATGAAACGGCTCTAAGGGTTTGCCCCAAACGAACAGTAAGGAATACAAGCGACAATTTCGAGGACAAACGATCAAGGGCAGCTGACTACGCCAATTCGAAAAGACCAAGTTGATAATAGGCACAGTACGATTCACGGAAGGAACGAGTCGCATATAGTATGTTTTCGATGTGACAAACCTGGTCACGGGAAGGGGGAAATGTACCATGGAGAGTAAAACACAACAAGAATATTCAAATTTTAACCCGCAGCGTACTCAAAATTGGCGAGAAACAAAATACCAAGATTGGAGTCGAAATACGCAAAGAAAAAAGTTAATATGGGCACGTTAAATGGTGAACTATCCTAGATATTCAAGGAATGAAAACAAGAGTACTAATCGATAGAGGGAGTGATACTTCAATCGCCAATTCAAGATATCATACTGCAAGAAACGCGCCAAAGCAAACCAGCGACAATATATCTTTTTCGGGCATAGGTGGAAAACAAAGTAAGCCAACGGGTTTTTTTTTGTTATGTCAACGGGTTATGTCAAAACTGATAATCGATCCTCGTTTGCCATCTTCTCGCTGTGCTAGCAAGAAATCGCTGTCTTCAGCTATTTTGATTATGCAGCGATATAAAAAAACGTTATCTAATTTTGAAGAAAATCCATACTCTCTGACTTTCTGATAAAAGCATTTTGCATTCTTTTTCTTCTTTAACAGTCTCTTCTTCTTCTTTAACAGTCCAAATGTGTATTCAAACACGGCCGAGGTAACTAAAGTAATGCGGAATCGAAATAATTTATAGTTAATTTTTAATTAATAAAAAGCGACCAATTTAATAGCATTTTCCTATCAAATTTAAACATTTTTCGTTATAGCAGTTCCCAACAATTAAAAATCAAAAACAAAATTCTTACCACAACAATTACTTTTCTATTGCAAGATTTTCACGTGAAAAATGAAAATGAGATTAATAGTTTGGTGAATTTTTAAAAAAAGATAATATTACGCCATAACATTTCTATTGCAAGATTTCCGCGTGAAAAATGAAAATGAAATAAATAGTTTGACGAATTTAAAAAAAGCGAATATTACGTCATATTAGAAATATAATGGGCGTCAGCAGGTAAATATATATCGTCATATGAATTTGAGGAAACGTATTGTAACATGGAAATTTTGGCATATTTTAACATTTTGAGGTCCTCTGAATTTGTTTTCGCCATTTTTAAATCTATTACATATATATACGTGTGTGTATGCGTGCATATTAGAATTTCCACAAAGGTTTAGGTCCATAGAGATCATTCTTAGTGAAGAACTAAAATAAAGATTTCCGATTTTTTTAAAATAAAATTCGTAGAATTTTTGTACTTGCCATTTTTCTGTAATCATGGAAAAAATATTTAAATAACAAGAAACTTGGTAAACAACTTTTTTTCAAAAGTTTTTAATCTCGGTGTCAATTCACATCACATATTATATTTACTAAGTAAGTAGGTAATCTGTCGTCTGGATGAAAGGAAAAAAAGAGTGAAAATTACGTAAATTAACACGCAATCGTTGATTTTCCAAAATTGATTTTTCAAAACAAACATTTTTAAAATACCGGGCAACGCCTGGTAGTTTAGCTAGTATAGCATAAATATACTTCTCACAGTGAGTTTTAGTGTGCTAAACAGATAAAAAGTGCTACACTCGTTTAATTAAACAAAGCTGGTAACAGACCTGGCAATATAAATGTATACTTACCTTGTGAAAAACCAAAACTGTTAATATTATCCTTTAGGTTCAGTGTATGATTTTAAAAAGGTTTCTACTGCTTAGTGAATCATGAAAGTAATCTTTAAACCGTGTGCTACAATCTACAGAGTAATTTTAATACAAAACTTTTGGTAAAAGACAACACAGTAACAGACCTGACATTTTTCTCGAACAAAACAACTGATATACACTAAATAAATAACATACATTTTAAAGGTACTTTTAGACTTATTACATAACATTATGCATTTTTAAATAAATAGGTTTCTTAAAGTTATTTTTAATTTCAAATAGGTTAAATTTGATCAAGAAATTTGATTTTAACATTTCCGACACCCCATTTTCTAAGTTTACTCTTTTATAATGTTTTACTTTAAAAATATGTAAGGCATATTCTTACAGAAACATACATGAATAACTCTTAACACTTGCACATTTTGGAAAAACCAACATCGAATCCATCAGGACTATATGATTTGAAAAAAAAAAAAATAGTTTTTTATCGGGCATAAAAAATGCCTCAAATTTTTAAATCACCAATTTGTGTATTTCGCAGTGTAAATATGATATCTATGGGCAATCATTAGAATATATAAACCACTGAGCTCCATAATTGTATGGAGAGCTAACTCACCGATCCACTTTCTGCCGCGACCGTATTACACTTTCAGCGCGCGCAAGCAATGAGTCTTGAACTTTTTTAGGTAGATTTCATAAGAAATACTACCTATTACATTTTCCCCGATGATGTTGTAATTTCTGAAAACTTTTTGCAGATATACGCCGATCATGACCCACAGAACACAAAACCAATCCCAGTTCAAAACTTTACATATCTCTCTATCTATATGACTTTAAATGGATATGATAACTTCCATAATTCTGCACAAATCTCTTCCAAACTGATATATAAAATCAAGGGGCAGAAAATCTCGGTCACGTTCGTTAATGGGCAAATTCGGACCAAGGGGGTAACAATAGGGAGGGGTTTTGTGATTTTTTTTATTTTCAAATTGATTATTTTACCCCTAAATATTGTTATATCTAACCAGAATTTTTACTCGAACACCAGCTGATAGGTTAGTTTAAGGTATTACTATTTTAAAGCAATACGCAAAAATATGTTTACATTATTATTGTAAATATGGTGCGCATTGTTACCCCTTTTTTTCAAACTGATTATGCCTTCCTAAATATCAAATTTTCCGAGCGAAAATTTTACTCAATCACACGCTAAAATGTTAATTTTGCATAAGAGTGATAATTTCCCTCAAAAGTACACGCTGGAGGCGCCCGTTCTGTTGCAATTTGGCCACATCTGAAGATACTTCCCAAAATCCCTCCATCCCATCAATGAGATTTTTTATCAAACAATTTTGACAACATTTTCTGTGAATACATAATTAATTATGTAATTACAATTGTAATCACAGTTATGCCATTTCAGTATATTGATAGTTATTCTTAAAGTAAAAAGTGGACACTTCTTTCCAATTTTCAAATGATAAAAACTTCACGAGGAAGTTGTAAAAAAATATTGGCGATTCACAGTATTTTCTGAAAGACATATTATTTCTGATTTTAAAAACCTCAGAATGATCGATCTCTAGATTTGAATTTAGGTAGGATCATTTATTTCACATATGACTTACACGGAAAAAAATGAAGTACTCAAAAATGAGTAAGTCGATGTACTCATATCGAACTGAGTATAATTGGATCAAATATGAACCTATGTTTTCTGAATTTTGAAACATCCCATGTTATCAAAAACAAACGAAACGATAATTTTGTACTTTTTAATGGTTTATTTCATTTGGGGTGGCATAAAATATATTCATTAATGTAAGTGTCAAATTATGAACAGTATTTTAAAATATTTTTAAAGTTCTTGAAAACAATGTTATTTGATTTGGGTATCTTGATAATAATTTTGTTACTTTTTCTTAATACATAATCAATAAAATGTTTCTTGTTAATAATTTTGAGCGTGAAATAAATGTCAGTACGTTTTTACTTTAATCTGTTGTAAACGGGAGGTTCAGGGGTGGTGGTACATAACGGTTCATATTTGAATGCATCCATAGCATCCAAAATGCGTACTTGTGTTTCTCAATTTTGAGTATATTTGGATCGGAGCTATTTTTAGTATGTGAAGTATTTAAAATTGAGTACTTTTTACTCAATTTTAAGAACCCATTTTTTCAGTGTACCTAAACAAATCAACAAACAATCTAATATTTATTATTGTCTATGACATGAACTCGTGAGATATAAAAACAAAACTCACGGATCACGATATCAAGGATTTTAGACTTTTAAAATTAGAAATAGAGTCAGTCTCTTATTTTTCCAAGATTCATGAAGCACTGGCAAAAGAGATGTCAATAAAGCCGCTATCAGACTTAATTAGACTGTTCTAGATATATTGTATAAATACTATATTTTAAGTGTCAATCCTATTATATTTGAAGAAGCTATTTAGAAAGCATTGTGAAATTATCTTTAAGGAATTAAATCAAAGTTCGTACGTTTTCTGTATTCAATTATTTGAATACTTCAATAAATTGACATATTGCATATCACCTATCTGCAGTTATATTAATTTTAAATATATTCGATAATAATCGATGATTTTTTAGAACGTTTTTTGTAAAACGTTTTTATTTAGATGTTCGTTTAAAAGATAAAATCCTTAACACTTATTTTAGGTATATTTAAAGCTATTACCACGGACCCGGAAAACGCCAAGCGGGTCAAGTAGTTTACTTTAAATAACATTGTAATCAGGATAGAAAATCATGGAATTTAATTCATAATATTAAATCCATCATATTTTAAAGGGACGATCGGCATAAAAAAATAAGTTTCATTATTTAAGTTTTTCCAAAATTTTTCTATCCATGACTATAACATGATAAGATATATATAACATTATTTAAAAAATCAATTGACTGAAAACTAAAGAATTTAAAAAACTGTTAATTAGGATTTAAAAAAATATTAAAAATACTATACAAAATAGAATTCCAATTTTTGTAATCCATTTCGAATCACCAATAAGTTGTTCATCAACATTTACAATTTTTCTAATTTTTTAACAAAGTTTTCTTCATAGTTTTCTGAATTTAAAAACACTATTGAATTTTTTTCGATTGCATGGTTTATTTAGAGTTGTCATTTTTAACAATCTATGCAATCGTTTTCTTGTGAAAAATGCTGAATATGGTTTTATTTTTATACCTATCAAGATGAATCATGAACTATATGTTCAGTATAAAATTGTCTACATTTCAGGAAATTACAGAATCTTTATTAAACTTAACGATCAAGGCAAAAACAAAAAAAATCTAGAAATAAAAGGACAAACATCACATTTCTCTAAAATTATTTTTTATGAAGAAAATCATATTCACACATATGACATACATACATATACATAGCTTTTACGGGGCTACTTGTTGTACAAATTTCGCGCAAATTTTTCCTTTTTTTTCTTGCAACTTATCAAAAACTGTGTGAAGTCTGATTTTGAGAATTTTTTCTCTAATATCCCAAAAGGGACTGTGGGAAAAATTAAAAAAACTTTGGATGTAAAACATTTTTGTAATACAAAACTACCATACAAATTTTGACAGAAAAAAAATGGATTTTTGAATAGTAGTTTGCTAAAAATGCACCAAAGGAAATTTTAACTTTTCTCCATATGATAGTTTCTATTATTTTTAAATGATTCAAGATGGTTCTTTGATCTTAAAATAGTACTAAAACCTAAATGAAGGAATTGTAGCCATTAGGTTTTATTAAAATTATAAAAACAATAACATAGAAATTATTACAAATAATGGTATAACTTTCTTTTATTTTATTAATTTACTTCTTCGAATTGTTTTAAAATCTATTTCGAGTATTAAACAATGCTGAAATTTCATTGCATATCAATCTGGAGGATTTTATTGTTCGTCCAGAAATAGTTGTCGGTTCAATCGATTTCAATATGGATAGGACTTTAGTAACAGAAACCCAACTACTATAATTTTTTGATAAGTTTAATGTAGTTGCTTATCCTGATGGATGAAAAAAATGTACTAAAATGCCATTGTCCTCTTGACTTGCACCTTGAACTTGATCTTTGTTATCATAAATGCATATTATGCTATCATTATCGTTAAAGGACGAGTCTTTTCCAAACTCTTTTTAAAATCATCAAATGTATGGCAAATAGAAATAATATCGTAACTGATTAGATTTTTATTTTGACAAATGTTAAAATAAGTACATACCGATGATAACCTGGAGTTCCAGGGATTGGTGTACAACCTTCAAATCTTATTTTATTAAGCAAAAATTTCCTTTGTCAAGTCAAAAGTGTAATTTATTCCTAATATTTTCTCCGAATAAAACATATCTTATGGTAGTAAGTACAAAAATTGTGTGGAAATATAAATTACTTAAAAACAACGTTTAAACACACAATAAATTATAAAAGTTAATTTGAACAGACGTATACGTTTCGTGAGTTCCAGGACTCACATCCTCAGTGTATAAAAACTCTAAAAACAATTTCCCCTCAACTACATTTACGGTGAAAACCCAAATGTCAAAACACAATACCAAAAGACCATCAAGTTCCAACAGCCAATGAAATTAAAGCGGATGTGAAGTGTCGTGACACAACAAATCCACGCAGAAAGTTGAGATGTATGGTGCACTAGACAAATCATTAACCAAGGAGTTTTTAAATCTATGGATATGAACAGCCTCAAAAAAGTCTAAATCCAGAGGAGTAATGCATTTTTTAATAATGGTAGCTGAGTCAAAATTGAAATTATGACCTTCCCCCCGCAATGAGAGGCAATAGAGGATTTCTGAAATTCTTGTTTCTTTACATAGTTTATGTGTTCTTTGACTCTGTAACGGAGTTTTCGTTTAGTTTGTCCAATATAGGACAAACCACATCACATGACTCATCACATGACTCAGCTGCCATTATTAAAAAATGCATTACTCCTCTGGATTTAGACTTTTTTGAGGCTGTTCATATCCATAGATTTAAAAACTCCTTGGTTAATGATTTGTCTAGTGTACCATACATCTCAACTGTCTGGGTGGATTTGTTGTGTCACGACACTTCACTTTCGCTTTAATTTCATTGGCAGTTGGAACTTGATGGTCTTTTGGTATTGTGTTTTGACATTTGGGTTTTCTCTGTACATGTAGTTGGGAGGAAATTGTTTTTACAGTTTTTATACACTGAGGATGCGAGTCCTGGAACTCACGAAACGTATACGTCTGTTCAAATTAACTTTTATAATTTATTGTGTGTTTAAACGTTGTTTTTAAGTAAATCATATCTTATGGTGTCTGCATTTGATCATTGTAAGATCTTTGAACACTGGCTCTTGTTACATCCCGTTTTTTGGTTCCACCTATGTAATCGAAAAAAAATTTCTGTGTGATGCACACAAAAAAAATATATATAAACAAAATATTTAAAAAATTTATTTCAACAGGCAAGTTACCAATCTCAAGAAATGTTTCTCGTTCCGGACATTCTAAGCACTTGTTCAAATTTCGTTCTCAATGTCTTCGGTAATTGGCGATATTTAAAATTCTGGTGATAGCTAGACTGACAATCGCTGTGAGGGCCTGGTGTTCCAAACTGAACACAAATCAATTTATTAATATCAGTATTGCTACATGGAATTAAACATAGTTAATTTTAATAATATTTTAAATCTACATTTTAAACTTTTTAAAATTAAAATGTGTGTATCTTTGTTAGATGTATTAATATTAAAGATTTTATGGATTAATTTCATTTTATTAAGACTTTTTAGGATTAGAGCTAACAAAACGGTTATATTTTTGTTGTTGAAAGAAGAACAATAGGATTTAATACTGATTTTGATAGTGACTAGTCGAACAAATTAGCACAAATTTTTTTCATAAGTTTTATTCTGTACAAATCTAAAACCAGTCAAATCTCAATATTATTTATATGGTAGATTTATATCACAAAGGTATTTATAATCCTAAGGTTTCAGGATTTTTTTACTCAGTCCCTTTAGAGATATTAGTGAAAACTACTGGAATCTGGCTTAAACGGATCTTTATATGCTGTACCAAGAAAAAAATGTTTTAAGTTGGAAATTTGTACAATAAATTGCCATATCAGAGTTTTTTTTTTTTTTTTTTTTTTTTTGCACAGAACACATAATCAAGGTGAGTCTGATTTCCTCCATAAAAATGAATATTAGCAAATTGTAGCATTTGACTTTGTATTTCTAAATTTTTAAACTTTCTTGGCTTATATCTTAAACGCCACTGAAAATTATAAAATTACCTAACATTTAGACAATGTTATGCTGAATATTATAGTTTTTATTCATTATTTTATGCATAAAATAAAGCAGCTACAGCATTTCCCATGAAATAAGTATTTCAACAAAAATCGACTGCGTTGCTGGCTATAAATGATCACGCCAAAAAAAAAACTGTAAAAATAATAATAATCCTGTTTTCAAGCTCGAAAAACTATGAAGAAATCTTGTTGAAAATTTTGGAAATTTAAAATGTCGTACTACATTATCTTGCGTGGTTCGGTGATTAGAAATGGATTGACTCATTTCTAAAATGCATTTTTGCAATTTTTCATTTTACTTCACAATGAAATTTAAGAGCCAACTTACAATTATTTAACAAATATTTAAAATACCCGTCATAAAAATAAATCTTCTTAAATCTTTATATACCCAGCAAAGAAAGAAACAGTGGGCCATCAGTTGGAAAAAAGATGGCAGCCAGCATTGCCATCAACGGTAAAGTGCAATGGTGCCATTACTTAAACCAGTACAAAAGTGTGTCCGTGCGGAATATAGCTGGCCCATCAGTAATGGCCAACAGCAGGCCAGCACTGGTATGCTATCACATTACTTCAATCCGGCACTTTTCCTGCAGTGCAGCCATCTATCCCACTGATATTCCTTTGCTGGCCCAGCACTTTCCCTTACAAAAACTTCTTATACAATTCTATAAAAAAAACAAAGTATTAGAATTAGAGCTTTTTTTATAAGCTTGTTTCACCAAGAACTATAGAAATATACGTAGAAGTGTCTATAATAGAAACGTCTCTAGAAATATTTGAACTTGCAGCGGTTTCCATGTGATCACCATCCCAAGTACTAACCGCGCTCGATGCTGTTTGGTTTTCGAGATCGGACATGAACAAGTGCTTCTAGCGTATGCTACGACCGCTCGTAGTTTTCAAGCTCTCATTACACTATTTCAAATTTGTTTCTTTTGTGGTTTACATTCCCAATCATTAAACTGGTATAGAAATTATTGTATTGTATAGCAATTCTATATATTTTATACGATTTTTTTAATAATTGATTCTGAACTGTGTAAATTATGAAAACCGAAATCCTTTGTAACTTAGTAAAACCAGATTTAAGGAAAAAAAAGTGCGTTGAAATAAAGAATTTATTTATTTTATTGGTGGCAGTGGTGCTATATTATTTACAGTTTAAAAAAATTAGCTTCACAGCTTAAATTGTGTTAAGATATTCCTTTCAGATTTGTGTTCAAATATTCAATGTCTTCGATATTCGCAACGCCACCTAGCGTAAGGTTTCCCAGCAATAATACTGCAAAAGTTCGTGCACTTCCATGTAGTGGTGGGCCAGCGCATGAGATAAAACGGAAGCCCACCAGAATTGTTTCTGATGATTTCCAACAACAAAGTTCACTGAAGCTGTCCAGCAGTGTTCATACAGTGGTAGACCATTAGCCAACACTTCTCCATCATTGCCAGCGCCTATCTTGCTGCTAGCCAGCAATTTCCTCTTTGCTGGGTATAATTTCTCATAATTTGAATTTATTAACAACCCAACATTCCAAACCGGATGCACCGATTTTTTGAAGCATTTATCATAATTGCTTTTCTTATTCTATAGAAAAGTTAAATTCCACGGAGCATTTTAAAATTGCATAGATTTAGAAAAAAATTATTTTTGAAAAAAAAAATGCATTTAAAATACATTATGCTTTGATATTTTGCTTATTAACTTTTAAGAAGTACGAATATTGAGTAAGTCAGGGATTGTTGGCCCCCACCCCGTAAGCTCCCTGTTTTTTTCTTTTTTGTAGTAATGACTTTGTAGTGCACATTTAACCTTTCTACCTCAAATTTTACGTAGAACTTCATAAAAAATATAACTGTTATATAAATATAAGATAAAATTGGATTTTTATTAAAAAACTTAATGATTTTGGCCATCTATCCCGAATCTCGGGGTTCAACGACGACGACCCACTTGATAGGTATAGATGCTTCAGGCAGCAGCTCTGGAAGTAGGCTAATAATAAGCTCGACGCAGTCGAAGTTGTTCGGTAGCTTCAGGGTTCCGAACCCTCCCTTCCCGCTTTTTGGTGTCTTTAATTTGTGTAATTTCCCTTTTAAATTTGTCCGGTTTCAATTTTCGATTTTTTTTCAACCTGGCATTCACAAAAGAGTCGGAATAAGAGTAGAATAAAAGGCTGCGAACCGAAAGAGGCCGCTCGCCGCGGCGGTTGCAAGCTATAAACTATCACATCATTCGATTACCTGCTTCAACAATATTCACTAAATAGTTCATGAAAAATCTCTAATAAATACATTATACTTCATCTACTAGTATCTCTAGTTTAAGAGAACATACAACAAAAGCCACTCTTTCCTTTTTTGATGAATATAACTTTTAATTGAAGAAATAAATCTCTGTAATTTCAACTACTACGCTTTTTACAACGATCGAGCGATGATAAAGGTTACTAGCTCACATGTTCAATAGCTGAAATGCAGTGACTAAGGCATCTAACAAGGATTTGCTTTAAAATGTTTTCAAGTATATGACAGTGTATAAAATTATTTTAATTAATTCAACTTGGTTTTCGTACGTACATTTAAAATTGTGAATTTTTTGTTCTCCAAGTTTCCCATATGTTAGAATGACAAAAAATTACGTTCATAGATGTGTTTCCGATGACAAACAACATTTTGATATTTTTAGAGCTTAATTTGAAATTAATACATTATAAGGCATTTTTCCTTTTCCCACTACAGGCGATAAATTGCCATATATTCTTGAGGGTTACAATTCTATCCGAATTTTCAGAAAAATGGATTTAATTATGAGCCAAAAAACGTTTGCCAAAATAGTCCAAATGGCGGTGAATTGCAGCTATTCGATTTTAAACGCTAAAAGGGAAAAAATAAAATATAAATTACAAAACAGGAATTCTGCTTTTTCCGAATTAAGTGTCGCTCCCGATGAAAAAAAGAATGTATATAAATATAAAGTCAAAAACATATTTCAGTTTTAAGACTTAAAACACACAATTTTATTTTATATAAAATGACGTCATTCGCATCCGCTGAAGAATTCCACATTTACGATCCAGTCTAGAACAACACCTACAGTAAAGTATGCATAGGACGTTACTATCGCTGAATAACACACAAATCCAGTAAAAGGGATTTCGTCATTCAAGAAATTCGACAAAATATCGGCTATCTAATGATTCATACGCCTTCATTTGTTTGTAACATTAATATAGATACTTAAAATTAAATATAGTTTATAATACTCCATGTTTTATCAGAACTCCTTCATTTATATTTTTTCAAAGTAGCACATATTTTAATTTCATTTTTTCCCGTTGTTATGGGAAAATGGCAACAAAAATATATGATTACTATTTTCCAACTATTTTTTCTTTACTTTCTACGTAAATGGAGTACTTTAATTACCAAATTACAGAAAAAAGCGCTAAAAACTAAAACAAAATAATATCTCAAAAATAAATTGAGATGCAGTTTTAAAACAAATTGCATTTAAAAGTACTTTTTTCGCAATACGGCGGTATAAAAATTGAAAATGTGCGATACTTAGAAGTAAAAAAAGTGCAGTAGAGTTTAACCGTACGATGAGACATCTCCTTTGTTTTCCGCTGGCAAATATAATGTTACGTAATATTTTAGTGACGACACGTTAATTGCTGGCCGAAAGAAATATCATTTAGAAATACCTGTTGATTAGTGCCAAGATAGCGTACACAATATTGCACGTACTACTATATTTGGATACAACCCCTGATCTTTTTGCTTGTTTCTGGGAACAACGAATTTCGAACTTATTCTATCGACAATTATTTTCAGAATTTTCAAGCTATGATTTTGAGACTTTCACAAAAGTTGCTCTATATACTTAGCCAAAACATAATGCACATTGTATTTTGATTGCATTCGCTCATGCGCAGTGAAACATTTTTTAGTAAACCTGCTCATTTTTCATCCAGTTATTATTATTTTTAAATTCTGATTGCAGAGTATTGTGTACAATGTTGTTTGTCATATTTTCTGAAAAGAACTTTTTATTATATTAAGAACTCTGCAAATTATAAACAAAAAACTTGGCGAAATTTGGGACTGTTTTTATAAAAATCTTAATTTCTCTACGAGTATACAAGCTATCCTCATAAAAATGAACACAGTATATTACAATAAGCCACTTATTAATAATCTCGAACTTGCACGCTTTTGCTACATTAGTTTTTACAGGGTTATCCAAAAGATATTCGTTCTTTTTCAATACTGTCCCCTATGGGGTTTAGGCAAAACATTTTCACGGAAATATATGACCCATACTATACTGTTTACATACATGCAGTTTCAGGTTATTTCCTCATGTATTTTTCTAGATATTTAACAAAACGTCAAAAATCGCAAGTGACCGGTCACCTTTGGCCATACGGTGTATATATATATATATATATATATAATGCAAAATACCCGTCAGTTTAAAATTATGCAGAAATATTTGTTATTTAGGAAATACAGATAAATATTTATCTATATTTTCCGAATCATAATGTTATTTATATTTCTAAAGTTCTTTAAATGGAGACTTCACTTTTATTATTGAGAAAAAAATTATGTCTGGTGATTAAAAAAAGATTAATAATTAATTAATAAGTCAAAGTTATATTTGAAAAATAAATTAAAGATAAAATCAAACTAAATATGGTTAAACCTGCAGAACTGGCACTTAAAATTAACAGTTCTATTTAGTTATTTTCTCATTCTCAAGACCTATATAAACTATACTAGAAGAGCTTAGCGGTATTTCCTAGACCCCTGATAATAATCTGAATTAAACCTTAAATTTGCATGAATTTATATCTTTTAATCCATTTTATGAGAATGTATTTTTTATAACAGAAAATCTTTTCAAATAAATCTCGCATCGTGGGGGGGGGGGGGGTCAATATTTATTTGTTTAAACCAAAGGTGCCATTTTAGGAGGAATTGTATTCGCTTTAAGTGGGTGTTTTATGCTGAGATAAAAATGCCCTTCCTCGTCGCGACACCTTTGTCTGTTTTTCATGTGCGGATTTGATAAGTATGTTAGCTAATTATAAAAAATGAAAAATCTGAGCCTCAGGTGCATGAGGACTCGATTTAGACTATTTTCACAACAAATGTTTAGACAGCTACTTACACACAAACATACGGTAAGAATCTCTTCTTTTCTTTGTATAAACCTTTACCTCTAAATATCGGAAATAATATATGATCCAAAATTGTCTCTCATTTAGAGGTTTTAGTGTATTAATTTAGAAACTTATTATTTAGTTAATTAAAAAATTTAATTAATTAATTAAAAAGCAATAATAATAATAAAGAAAAATACATTATGTTATTTATTGAAAATTCATAAAATAATGATAAATGAACAAAATTTGGTTTAAAAGACATATAATAGTAATTATTATTTAAAATGTGACTTAACTGAAATGTTAAATTAAAATTTTTAATTTAACTAAAAAAGATTAAAAATTGTTGCAATAATTATAAATAATTACAATTCAATAAAAATTATCTAATTTGCTAAAAAATAATAAATAGAATAATTAGTAATATAAAACTAACTCATTAAAAATTATCCCGATCAAATTGAATTCACTTTATTTTAATAAAAAGAAAATGAGTATTGTACTCCAGAATCACTCTTGAGATGGTGCCAGCACCGAGACTCCCTAGGTACTTCCTCAGGAGTGGCGTCCTTCGGAAGCTGCTCCGTGGGACGTTAGTGGGAACCCATTCCTGAGGAAATCGCAAAAATCTCTTCCCCAGGAAGTTCTGAACTTGTCATTATAGTATTAGCAGGAATTTGGGATGACTTGGAGCCCCTGGGGTAGTATTGAGGAGCTTTCGTGCTATAGGGGATGTTATAATTTAAAGTCAAATTATAAATATATTTTTTTCTATTTTAAACTAAAATTTATTTAATACTAAATAACTTCCTAGGGATGGCCCCAGGAAGGTCTTCCTAGAAGGTGATTTCCTAGGTACGTCCCTGGGGATGTCAACCCGGGGAGGTTACTTCTTGGGAATCTCTCAGGACGTTACTCCTCAGGATATAATTAAATTAGCTTCCCCAGGAGAGATTGCATTTGTCATTTTAATTTTGGAAGGAATTTGGGATGAGTTGGAGCTCCCAAGGAAGAATTTAGGAGCTCCTGTGTTATATGGGAGCAACCGTAGGGAAAAAAGCGTATTTTGATAAGAGTTCGTTATGATTTTTAATTAATAACTCAACTACTTATCAGAAATTTAAAATTCTGAGTCACAGGTGCACCAAAAGAGACCTACGACTATCCTCATAAAAATTTTAGCTAATTTAAAACATTTAACTTAGTTAATTTAATTTAGTTTATTTAAAAAAAATTAAATTAATTACTTAATTAATAAAAAAGTAATAATAATAATAAAGAAAAATGCATTATGTTATTTATTAAAAATTAATAAAATAATGATAAATGAACGAAATTTGTTTAAAAGACATATAATACTAATTATTATTTAAAATGTAAATTAACTGAAATATTAAAATAAAATTTTTAATTTAACTAAAAAAATTAAAAGTTGTTGCAATAATTAAAAATAATTACAATTTAATAAGAATTATCTAATTTGCTAAAAAATAATAAATCGAATAATTAGTAATATAAAACTAACTCATTAAAAATTGATACACTCAATTCACTTTATTCACTTAATTCACTTTATTTTAATAAAAAGAAATTGAGTTTTGTACTCCAGAATCACTCATGAGACGCCAACAGTGAGACTTCCTAGGTACTTCTCCAGGAGTGGCGTCCCTCCGAAGTTGCTCCGTGGGACGTTACTGGGAGCTCATTCCTGAGGAAATCGTAAAAGTCTCTTCTCCAAGAAGTCCCGATCTTGTCATTTTAGTATTAGCAGAAATTTGGGATGACTCGAGCCCCTGGGGAAGTATTGAGGAGCTTTCGTGCTATACGGGATATTATATTTTAAAGTCAAATTATAAATATATATTTTCTATTTTCAACAAAAATCTATTGAATACTAAATAACTTCCTAGGGATGCCCCCAGGAAGGTCTTCCTAGAAGGTGATTTCCTAGGTACGTCTCTGGGGATGTCAACCCGGGGAGGTTACTTCTTGGGAATCTCTCAGGACGTTACTCCTCAGGATATCATTAAATTAGCTTCCCCAGGAGAGCCTGCATTTGTTATTTTAATTTTGGGAGGAATTGGAGTGAGTTGGAGCTCCCAAGGAAGAATTTGGGAGCTCCTGTGCTACATAAAAAATGGTTTCCTGCGACTTGGCCGTTAATGCATTCTAGAGAATTTTAAAATTAATGATTGGAAATTACGCATTTATGAATTATTTGAATATTAAAAGTAATATTAGAATACAAAGAGGCAAATTCACACGAAAGCATTCTGGTAAATACACTGTAAAAAAAATTCCGTTAAAATCCGGAAATTGTACTGGCAATCGAAACTCCAGTACTATTTTCGCATTTTAACGGAAAATGTTTTCCGTAAATTCCAGAAAATTTTCCGTTTTTTCACAAAATATTTCCGTTCTTTTTTTTCATATTTCCGTATTTAAAAAATTCCTCTTGAGAGACAAAAAATAATTTTTCAAGGAGTAACTTACACCTTCATGATTTTCATTCGTCATTATTCATGAACACAAGGTCTGAACGCCAATATTTAATTCAAACAACACTGAGGAAATAACACTTATTCCCGACGGAATCGAACTAGGGAACTATCCTCTTCCAGCTTGCTGCCTTTACCGTTACACAAAGGTTACACAAGCTAAGTTTCCAAATATCTATACTTACTTCAGATCAATTTTATAAAGCAAAGGCAAGATGTTAAGGGACAAGGGACTTATTTTCGTAGAGATAATATTTTTCTATTCAGTATATAATTCTGAATGTCTTACACATTTCTTTCCATAATTTTGAATACTTAGCTTTTTAAGGATATCATTAAATTAGCTTCCCCAGGAGAGCCTGCATTTGTTATTTTAATTTTGGGAGGAATTTGGAGTGAGTTGGATCTCCCAAGGAAGAATTTGGGAGCTCCTGTGGTACATAATAAATGGTAGCAAATTTTACTAAGTATGCTACTAAAATTTATCTTTTATAAAGCGTGAAGCTTTATAAAAGATAAATTTTAGTCTTTAAAATATTACATGCATGAAAGTATGTATTAAGAGTAATGTTTCTTGCTTTTTTGCAAGAGTTTTAAAATTTTATTGTAATATTATTCATATTTATTTATTTATTTATTTTTGAAAGGATATTTTTTCAAACATGTACTCTAACAAATTATTTGTGTGACGATCTACTGTATACCCAATAAAGATAATTACTACAGGGTATTAAAATAAATTTCCTTTATTGCTTATTATAACTTAGATAAACGTCAATTTTATAATAATTCCGTTATTATATTTAAGATAAGTTTTAAGTTTTATGTGCAAATCTATTAAAATGAATCCTTCTATATATAAAAAAAGGTAACGATTTGGAAATGGTCCAAACGATTTGGAAATGGTCCAAACGATTTGGAAATGGACCAATGAAAATCAGCGTAGATACTTCGAAACCACATCTAAAAAGTGTACTGGGGCTTTTTAAATCGACTCGCATCTCAGAAAGTACCGGGCCAAAAAACTCGACAATCTCACAGATGGACGCAGAAAAAAATCTACTTTCAGAAATTAAAAAAAAATATTCCGATGCGTACGGTAGAACTGAAAAAAAAACGGCTAAAAATTGATCGATAAAAAATTCCTTTTATTTCACTCCCACGGGTTGGCAGAATGAGAAAGGCAGGCTTACAAATGCGGATGTTAAGTAATGAAGTGTACTGGGGGTTTAAAAGGGGCCATCTCAGAATCTAAGGCGCGTAAAATCTCGAAACTTGGGCAGCCAGACGGAAAAAATTCCCCTTTCAGATATTCTAAAAATTATTCTTATATCTTAATTACAAGCTGAGACATTAATTATTATTTCACGAATTGGTTTATTTCTATTAAATGCTCATTTTAAAAGGCATTTTATAGTAGCATTCTTCAGAACGGTCAAGAATATTTTAAAACACAGCATAAATGTTACTTATTCAATCTACTTATTTAATATAAAAATGTCAAAAGTTTAGTTACCACTATCTTCGAATAGTAATTTCATCAAATATCTTAAATCCATGCTTAATACCGCCATTCCCCTCGAGTAATGTATCTACTGATAGGTTGTTTAATGAAGTTTCGTTCAGATACAGTTTTGTTAAGAATAGAGTGCGCTCCCTTTTGGTGGAATGTGGCACTAACAGAACGCAATTTTGTTAAAATTTGGAAATCTAACGAGGTGATCGAAATGTTTCAGGAAAAGGTAGCTACGGCCTGTGCGAACTTGGCGGACGCAGATAATCCAGTTAAAAATACTTTTATTTTTTATACAACTATTATGAAAAATTACATACAACAGAAATTTTCTTACCTTTGATCTTTTCAAAAAATTTCTCATCGTTAACATTGTATTTGAATTTCATGTTTAGCACGCTTTCAGCAGCTGAAATGAAATAATGAATTCCAAGTATTTATTTGTATTCCACGTATCACACGTTTTTTCTTTTCAGCTGAAAAAATATTATTTCTTATTGCTAGAAGCAATACAAACGACGGAAAAGATAAAATAAAAACGAATAATCATGTATCACTAAACAATGTAGGTATTTTATACATAAGAATGTGACATAATATTACTTTCTTCTAGAAGGTGTCTAGTGTATACATAACAGTTCATTGGCGAATTATTTGACATTGAAAGCGATGTTGTTTTTCGCAAGTATCAGAAAAATGCGGTTATTTATTCAGCTTTCTATTTATTTTATATGTAGTTCATCGTGTCAGTTTTATATATGTACAATGTTTTCAATTTTATAAAGTATTTTCAAAAGTGTTATTGATGTTGTTTTCTACTTTTCTTTCATATACAGATTGGATTACGTGAAAATGATCAATAATCGTCCAAAAATACGAAGTTTCAGTTTTCTTCCGATGAATTTTTCAAAATACAAATAAACAATTAAAAATATAATAATTGCTTGTCTGTGAAAGAAATAAGATTTTGAATTATTATTGAAAAATTGTGTTTTAGTAAAGTTGATTAAAAATATCCGAAAACCTGTTCTTTGTTAACATTAATCTATATACAGGGTGTTTCACTACCAGACCGACAAACTTTGGGCGGTAATAGTAGACATAAAGACAAACATTATTAAATAGGAAAACATGGGGCGCAAACATCTTCTGTAGGAGCTAAAGGCAATTAAAGTTTACGGTCCAAAACTTCAAACAATGATAGAAAACGGAAAAATGGGTCTATTCGTTTGCGGTTTTCGCTAAAATCATTCTTTATATCACGATTTTCTTAAAAAATTTTTAAAGGTTACGTTCAAAAATCGTCGATAGAAGGCACTTTAGACTTTAGAGTAACGAACAACTACTTTTTACCGTTATTTTTTGTATGCGGTTAAAATTATTCTAAAGTTTAAAGTTTAACTTAAATTTTAAGCCCAAAATCGAAAACATTGGGATCGGGTAACTAGCGAAAAATGAACTGTGAACAGAGTGGGGAATTTAAAAGCTCATAAACATTGAACAAACTAATCGATTTTGTTGCGGATTGCATGTAGGTCATTCCCTTGGTAATTTTTTTATTCAAAAGAACGTACATCTTTGGTGTCCTCATTTTTTATAGAGGGCGCTTCCGACACATCTCCGATATTTCAATGACATTACTACTGGGTGTTTTACTAATAGACCAACATACTTCCAGGAAGTGTTAGGGATGCAAAGACGACTTGGAATCACATATTATTGTAACGTTGGAAATGACTTTTTTGCGAGTTATGGTTAAAAAAAGCAGAGAAAGAAGCAACAGAAAGAAGCAGAGAAACAGCAACACGTTAATGCGACAGAAAACAGTTTATTTAAAGGTTTTCCTACAAAAGGTGTTCGAAATTATGACCAGACGTAGCCCAGTAAGCTTGACAGCGACGGTAAATGGCGCTGAGAAGACCTCGCGGCTCGTATTTCTGTAGCTGTCAGAAAGCTATCAGAGATGCCAGGAATCTATCAGAGCGTGAGGAATTCCATGCGACGCCGCTGTCAAGCTTACTGGGCTACGTCTGGTCGTAATTTCGAACACCTTTTGTAGGAAAACCTTTAAATAAACTGTTTTCTGTCACATTAACGTGTTGCTGTTTCTCTGCTTCTTTCTCTGCTTCTTTTAACCATAACTCGCAAAAAAGTCATTTCCAACGTTACATTTATATGTGATTCCATGTCGTCTTTGCATCCCTAACACTTCCTGGAAGTATGTTGGTCTGGTAGTAAAACATCCAGTAGTACTGTCATTGATATATCGGAGATGTGTCGGAAGCGCCCTCTATCAAAAAATGAGGACACCAAAGCTGTACGTTATTTTGAATAAAATAATTACCAAGGGAATGACCTACATGCAAACAGCAAAAAATCGATTAGTTTGTGCAATGTTTATGAGCGTTTAAAATCCCCCCTCTGTTCACAGTTCAATTTTCGCTAGTTACCCGATCCCAATGTTTTCAATTTTGGGCTTAAAATTTAAGTTAAACTCTAAACTTTAGAATAATTTTAACACCATACAAAAATAAAGGTAAAAAGTAGTTGTTCATTACTCTAAAGTCTCTAAAGCCCTCTATCGACAATTTTTGAACGTAACCTTTAAAACAAATTAAGAAAATCGTGATATAAAGAATGATTTTAGCGAAAACCGCAAACGAATACACCCATTTTT
This sequence comes from Maratus speciosus, assembly GCA_963932465.1. NCBI lineage: Eukaryota > Metazoa > Arthropoda > Arachnida > Araneae > Salticidae > Maratus > Maratus speciosus. The sequence continues at coordinate 876,848 of CAWVRF010000253.1, read as the reverse complement.
CCGTTTTTTATCATTGTTTGAAGTTTTGGACCTTAAACTTGAATGGCCCCTAGCTCCTACAGAAGACGTTTGCGCCCCATGGTTTCCTATTTAATAATGTTTGTCTTCATGTCTACTATTACCCCCCAAAGTTTGTCGGTCTGGTAGTGAAACACCCTGTATATAAATGCAAAAGCATTAAGGGGACAGTGGGCTTTCACAATCACGAAATTGGACAACAAAAAAAATCGATTTTTTAATTTGGAGAATTATGAAACTGGATGCTCCAATTTATCTGATGTAATGGCATTTTTTTAATTTTGGTGTGTCTTGCAGAGATATAAGCTTGTATATTTGTAAAAATTGTATATATTTAAGCAGTTTTTTTTACATACTCTGAATTCTCAAAATTGGAAATGTCGCACATTTCTATCTTTTGAAATATTCTATGCGCATTCCTAATTATTAGATTCTTTTGAAATTTATACTGTATATCCTCTATACAATAAAAAATAAATGTTAGCATAAAATTTTGTATTTTAGGGGTATTATAGTGTTGAAATTTATATGCGTATGAAAATATATAGCTACTTTTTTAGAAAAAAACAAAGCATAATTATAAAAATATATTTTTTATCTTATACACTCAGCAACATTTTACGATTCATGCGAACTTCTATTCTAATACATAATATGCATCTGATAAATAAATATTGTCATATTGTATGCAAAAGAAATGCACTTGGGCAATTTTAAAATACGACAATTATTTGTTATTTAAAAAATTTAAATATTGAAAAATTTTAAATTTTTTTTATTATTTTAACACCCAATTTTTAATATAATTATTGAGGCTTGCCATTAACAAATCTTCCAATTTTCAAATGAAGTCATTGAAAACTGAAAGATTTGATTTTAAATGTCCACTGTCCTCTTAAGTCAACTTTTTTTGTAATGCAACTTTAACCAAACTTTCGCATTTATAATTTCATTAGGGGACTCTATCGCCAATCCCCGGAATATTGTTATCAGTCTGTCTCTCACCCTATCTTTTTTTCTATTCATTGGCCTTTCCGTCTTTCTGTCTTTCATTCAATCATTCATATCCAATACTACAATTTCATTTTCCATTCATTCATTCATTTCAATCCTTCATTTGTTCTTTCATTCATTCATTTATTTTCATTCATTCATCTTCAATAATGCAATTTCATTAGTTCATTCAATCGTTCACTCATTCAGTCATTCCTATTGATTTATTTGTTCATCTATTTTGTTTTCTCATTCTCTGTCTCTTTATATGTGTCTGTTATCAAAATTATACTAGAAACTGAGAATTTAAGCTCTTCTTAGTAATTCATATTTTCATATTCATATATTAGTAAAATCGTAAATCGGTACAAAAATCCGTTTCATTAGTATTTCATAACTAAGGTAGATTAAGATACCATAAGTGTAAATGCTTGACTTGTTTTATTTCTCAATATGCAAACATTCAATAAATCATAGTTTCATTGCTATGAAAGTATCTATATTATGGTATGGTCTTCAACTTTTTAGGCTTTTTTTAAATGTGATGACAAATGTTGCAAAATTAGATTAATTTTGTTTTATTTCATGAAAGTTATATTCATTTGAGGTCTTTAATAATGTTCTGATATGTATCTGATAGCTAACTGACATCAATTGAAAATGACTAGAACGTTCATTCCGTTACTATAAAGATACTTTCATTGTATTTAATATGCATTATCATTAAGGATCAAAATTAAAATACTAAAATTAGAAAAGGATAGTTATAGGCAATCTCCAATTTCTAGGTTAAAGAAAAATCAATATTTCAACTTTTATTAGTTAATGCAAATCTAAAGATAAGGGTTATCTTTCTTGAAGAAAGAGAAATGCAAGAAAGAGAATTTTAAGAGAAATGCAGCACTAGAAAATCTCAACTACTATCTACATTAGATGGAACATTCTTTTTATAGTTAATAGTCCAACAGCTGTTAAACATTTTAGAGAAGGTATTTGAGGCACCCTGTAAATTTGTGCAACACATCTTTTGTAATGGCTGAATACAAAATCGAATGTCTGGCTGAAGGATCGTGGCCCAAAAACTGTGCCAGATACGTGTCAAGTGCCATTTTTTGACTACCCAAAAAAGGTATTTGAGGCACGCTGAGATTGAGACAGAATAATATTTATACTTAGAAAAAAATATTTTAAAAATGACAGACACTATAGTCGGCCCAATATCTGTGCCAGACACGTGTCAAGTGCCATTTTGCCAAAAATGGCACTTGACACGTGTCTGGCACAGTTTTGTGCCTCAAATATCTTTTTTGGGTAGTCAAAAAATGGCACTTAACACGTGTCTGGCACAGTTTTTGGGCCGACTAAAGTGTCTGTCGTTTTCAAAATATTTTTTTCTAAGTATAAATATTATTCTGTCTCAATCTCAGCGTGCCTCAAATACCTTTTTGGGGTAGTCAAAAAATGGCACTTGACACGTGTCTGGCACAATTTTTGAGCCACGATCCTTCAGCCAGACATTCGATTTTGTATTCAGCCATTACAAAAGAAGTGTTGCACAAATTTTCAGAATGCCTCAAATACCTACTCAAAAATGTTCAACAGCTCTCCTACTATAATGATTTTTAAAAAATATACTGCCACTATAAATATGCCGTATAAAGTTTATCTCAAAGAACATAATTTTTCAGTAGGTTTTCTCGTGTTAATGATATGTCACTTAAATATTTTGTGCAACACTTTGATCCAATATAATTAGGTATGTAGCCAGGAAAGGAGAATTTGAGTTGTGCACAATTCATATAAAACCGATTATTATATATACTTAATGCATTAAACAGCTATAAATATTTAATAATAACGTAGGATGCATTCATTTTAACAGTTTATCATATTTATTAGCATGTTTATTAAGCATGTCAAAAATTATGAAGGAGTTTCAAAAAAATTAAATTGATTACTAGAATAGTAATATTATAAATTACCATAAGAATAGGATGAGATTAAGAAAGTTCTCTTTCTTCTATACAAAATTCTCCGAAAATACATCTACGTAGTGCAAAAAAAAAAAAAAAAAAAAAAAAAAAAAAAAAAAATTAATTCATCATCTACTATCAAATTTTTAATGAAAAATATATTATTTTAAATTAAAAATAAAAATCTATAAATAGACAAAAGTATAGTACAAAAAGTGTAATATAAATATAAAAACGAGTTTTTATTTATTGCATTTTACACTTTCTTTGTTGCATTTAGAGTTTCTTTGCTTGAGATAGAATTGTGACATATAATAATTTTTTTTTTATCAGTCGACTAAGTTTAGGGAAAAAACGAGGCTATAGGTCTTTAAAAAATTCTAAGCCGTTATTAATATTATCACTTAACCATGTAATAATACAGTAAACAATTCAATGCATGATATCTTTAGTTCATCTAATTCTAAAATTATGTATCAATTATGCATTTCTATTTTTATAATTTTAATGACAAATTCGGAACAAGTTCGTTTTCTCGACCTATGAGTTGTTAGTACAAAAGAGCGATTATTTATTGTATGTGAAAACTGTTAAATTTGCGACTGCGTATAAATATTTTCAACCAAGTTTATTATTATTATTATTTATTACCGATCATTAAAAATTAAAATTAAAATAGTTGATCTACGCATTTCAGATATATAAGACAAAAGTTAGAATATATTAGGCCTACCGGAAAGTTCCGAGGTGAAAACAATGGAAATTTTACCATTTCAAAAAAATGGTCCCAATTAAGAATTCTGAATTTTAAAAAAGTAGGCGTGAAATAACATTACCGGACAGAACTTTCCGGTAGACCTTATATATCATGAGATACGACAATATCTCGAGTGACGCAGCAAAGACCAAAATTGTAAAATATCAGCAATCTATATATATACTATACTTCCAAGGAAGTGCAAATAACTGCCATTTCATATCTCACTAAATATGGGACACATCGTTCCAGTTTTTTATACACAGTCAGCTGCAGTCTAAGCCTATCCTGAAATTTCTACATTTTTGCGTGCAGTATATTTTGAGAGTTAAAATTTTTACCACTAAATATCAACATTTTTTGCACGAATTTTTCCATAAAATTCATGCGAGATTGGGTACTTCTTATTCAAGCCCGCTATTTCAAATTCTATAGTTACACTTTCCGATTTTCCTATCCAGCGCTCTTGCATTGTTTTTACTTTATCTGGCCAATTTTTTAAACCAACATAACATAACACAAATCTGAAGTTTATTTAAGGTTACAATCACGGGTCTGGACCATAGGCGTTGCGTCGGAGGAGGGAGGAGAACAGGGGAGCACGTGTCTCCCCTTCCCCAACTTCCTGAACTTCAGATTTTTGAAAAATGGTACAGTCAATTAAGCAATTATGAATTGTTCTGTATTGATCTAAATTCGAAATGATATTTAACAATTTTTTTTTAATTTACATTTATTTCTTCATTTTTATGGATTTATTCAGCTCAGTAGATAACTGAGCTACCTTTTGTACTTAAGTATTTGTTTAAATCTGAGTTGGCCGGGTGGATTGATTGTGAAACTTTTTCAGAATTTACTTGCATGTTAACGAGAAATCATTATATTTTCGCTCAAGTATTTCTTCCTGAAACCTCTCCTCGCTCTAATTCATCCCACTTTTGGCAGTACAGTCAAAATATGTTTTGTGCATAGTTAAACATGTTTCTTTCTTTTTATTTTATTTTTTATTTATTATCAATAAAAAATTTTATACCATCTCATCGCTTGTTTGAGATGTAATGATAATATATTTTTCTATGTATAAGTATGTAATAAAATGCTATAATGCCAATGTACTGTAGTACTTTGGTTAATCCGTTCTAATATTACTTTTGTAAATCAAACCCGTTGTTATCCAAAGCGTGATTTCTTATAAAACTTAATGAAGTAATTTTTTACGACCCCTCTCCACAACCCTGTAGATCATTAAAATGCAAATTAATTTCAAATGCCCTACGAGTTTGATAAATGCCATGTATTTATAATATTAGTTGCACAAATAATAATCATAATCAAATGAATTAGGTGAGCTACACTGGTCTGTTTCTTTCAAACGAACCTCTAATTAAAGGAACCTGGATTGCTTTTGGTAGTGTACATCACTCGTGCTGGTGACGCCCGTTCCAGTGCCTAATTAAACGGACTTTGAATTATTCTGATTTTCGGTTTGGACACAGATTAAATTAAAATTTTCAGCATCGTTGCTGACGTTCCTGCAAAAGCTGATTTATCATTCTTCCAGCATTAATTTTATCACAGCAGTACAAAAATTTATCGGAGAGTTGCTTTCTTTTCAGTAAACAATTGTCCAAAAATCGCAGCTGAATCCGATAAAGCGCCGGAAAACGCATGAGAAATTCATTAAAACTTCAAAAATTGTAGAAAATCAAATTTACTATATTGGGGTAACAGATTGAAACCGGATTCCTTTTAGGAATGTTAAGAAATTATTGCGGATCATACAAAAAAAAAAATCACATAAAAAATCGCGGATACAAAATATTGGGTTGAAATATTGAAATCGGATTCGTTTTACGAATGTCAAAAAGTCGCAGCAAAATGAAAAAAAAAACACGAAAAATTGTACAAAAATTTCGAAAAAATAAACATCTCGGAAGTCAAATTTACTAAAACTATTGAAAACACATTTATTTACAAATGTTAAAAAAATCGGTGAGAAACGCAAAGAAAAGCTAAAAATATAGTCTTGAAAACAATCAAAAATGACTGTAGGAATCCTGAATAAACTTTATTGAAATGTGAACAAAATTTACTATATTGGAATAAAAGATTGAAACCGAACTTTTTCATTAATGTGGAAAAATCACCCTGAAATAAAAAAAAACCTCGTAAAAATGGCAGGCAAAAATAAATTTAAAAAATATTGTCAAGAAATTTAAAAGCTGGCTGCGAGGGGCATAACATCAGACATACAGGTATTTTCATGCCAAAACGATAGAAACACAAAAAACATCTTATCTATGTTATTATAAATAGATTGTCATGAAAGCATTTTCTTAGTTAGCAATCTTCACCAGAAGGACACTTGTTCTCACTTCGGAGATTTTTTTCAACAAATAGACCTGTAAAAAACTTGTCTAGGACTGTTTGATACCGTTACTTTCTTAAACTATGTCTGAAAAAGTGTATGTATTTTTCATAAAATAAATATGTAGTTTTCATAACCTTAAATTTGTTTAAATTCCGTTTCTAAGCAACATGAAGAACTTATTCCAACATTGTTAATACATTTTTTTTTATTTCAGCACTCGTAATTTCTTTTGCTTTTTCTCTCCATCTTTATATTTAGATGACTTTTTCATTTTCTTTTCTTTACATTGCTGATCGAGAAATGTTTTTAACCTCGCCAGTTGTCAATTCACGGTCATGCATTTTCAGTAATTCTCCATCCTTTTTCTCTACTTCCAAGTTAAGATCCCGAGCAGTTAGTTACCACGGTATTCTTGACTCATTATATTTCCTTTATCCAAAGTTTCTTAAAGATTTTAAAACCAACAACGTACTGTTGAACAGCGTTTTTTAAAATTATGAAATATTGATAACTGAGTGTGCTTGAGAATTCTGCACGCCTCATGCAATAACTCCGAATTCTACACTTTTGCAGGAAGCTCAGATATGACAAATATAAAATTTCTCATAATATTCATTTAGAATATTTTTTAAAAATATAAAAAAAAATAATAATAACACAAAACAAGTACGAAAAATTACGCACCAAGCATTGATTATAAAACTCATTCAGGAACACTCAGAATAGTGTAAAAAAACTAAACAGATTAATAAGATGGAAGATGAAGTTTATGTAAATAAATGCGAAATTGCGTAACATATTTGAAAATCCAATTTCATCAATTACCAACAATAGTCGGAAAAATATCACAATTTTTTGTTCAATCCTGTATCGGATCTATAGATTTGTATGTTTAGTTTATAATATGATAAAATTAGGTTCAGTTAGGAAAACCATAGCAGAATTGAACGTTAGTTTTCAGCAATTTCTATTTGTAAACGGAAATTCGAGATATTCCGTGCAGCCCTGTATCTGATCTGTAGAATTTATATACACCAAATGACATAAAAAATCGTTAATTGAAACTCGTCGCACAATTGAAAATGCACTTTCAGCAAAAGACAGTAAAGTAAACGAATTCTTTTGTGTGTCCCTGTAAATGAACGATGAAGGCTATGCTATGCACACCATATTCTATTGTACGCATTTTGTTGTGCTCCGCAGTGATATATACAAATTGCAATATGTTTAAAATAGTGTATCAATATTAAAATATACCTGACAAGATTTCACCTATAGACCGTAATGTAATGGAATTCTTTTGAGTGTCCCTTTAAATAAACCATAAATTCTACACACTTCATTTTCAGTACTGAAGATGCTGTAAACCTCAATAACATATATCAGTTGCATGGCAATCCGAGAATATTTACGCGAGGACAGTTAGACAGACAAATAAACCGAATTCATAAACGCTTTGCAACTATGTTAAAAAGTATTACAAAAGAATCCCATACATTTTAATTACAAACTGTTACAGAAAAAAAAACAGAAATAGCTATTCGATTTGCAATTATCTCTCTTTTAACACCATCCGTCTGCCGTCTGCATATGCTCTAACTCACGTAAATTTACTCCGATTTCTATATAAGTGATATAGGTTATTCAGGTTTACCATGGCATGTTCGGTATTCAAAATGAAGTATGTAGCAATTATAGACCATTTGCAGGAATACTAAAAAGAATTCCGTTACATTACACTGTTAAAAATTTGCAGCATTCTGTCCAGTCATTCGAACATTTTTTGAAAAAACGGTTTCATAACCGTAATTTAACTAGATTCTAGTTAATTCATAAAATGGTCAATAATAGGGTCAGAAGAGTGTTAAATTACAGTTGTGTAACCGTTTTCTGAAAAAAGGGTCAAATGACTGGACAGAATGCTGCAATTTTTTTAACAGTGTACGATCTATCGGCAAACATCGTCTGCGGTGTATTTCAATGATGTTACATTATTTCAAACAGACTGAAATTGACAGAGATCACAGAGGTACACTACAAGATGCTCATTACAGATTGCATAACATTCATCTATCATTGACAGGGAAATGCAAAATAATTCGGTTATAGTATTCTGAACTTTACAACATACTTATAACTACTTAAAAGGTGACACAAACATATAAAAATATTAATTAATGCAACCTTAAGATCTTTCGAACACACACGCCAATTCATTTTCAAAGGGAAAAGATGACTGACTGAATAGTTATTACTCTATTGTCTATGAACAAAAACTGCTGGAAGTGCGTTTTTAGTAGTTGTGCGAATTTTTAAATACAACTTATTTTTTGCATATGTGTTTGATTTCTATCGAACTTACACAGGGATGCACAAAAAATATCGAGTACATTCCCGTTTATACGCGTTAATATTTGAAAGGGATATTTCGACTGTTCTATGCATTTCCTAACTGAACTAAAATTTAGCATATTACGGAGTATATGTTCAAATCTACAGCATATATACGTGGCTGCATAAAAAAAAGATATTTTCTCGACTCTTGCTGTTTGATGGTAATTAGTAAATTTGGTTTTCAAATGTATTAGAGATTTTCCAAATCATTTACTTATACATCATCTTTCACAATATTAAATCGTGAAGTTTTGATACACTAATGTGAGTGTGTTGGAAAGTGTTTCATAATCTATGTTTAACGAATGATTTTTTGTTCTTGTTTACAATTTATACTTAAGAAAAATCACATGCTACGATTTTGTTTTTTAAACTTGACACTAGGATGATAAACGGGAAGTCATTCGGTAAAGTAGATTAGGAATTATGGAGATTTAAATTCTTAATATTATATTAATTTTTAATAGTCAATAATAAATCAACAATCATCGACATATATAATTTGATATCAAATTCGTTCGTTTAAAGATCGTTTTATGAAAACATGCAATATCTCTCAGACGCTTTGTAAGTTAACATAACGTAAACAACGCGTTTTTTGCTGGACCTAATAGAAACTTTTGATCAAAAAGCAGACTTGCTGAATGCATCACGTGAGCTTATAACGAATTAATGACAATTGCTGTTCATACATCGGCCGAAAGGATGTGCTGTGTTTAAAAAGAGCTCTCACTCTGAATTTTAATTTGCTGGATGCACCATGTGACCGTAAAATAAATCACTGAGAACATTCGTTGACTATGGTTGTCGCCAAATGGCAAGCTATAACTTGAGCCTAATTTTCGCGAATAGAGAAATATTATATCACATTTTGACTGTCTTGACAGGCGAGCTGCCTGAGTTCCAATCGGATATCTCCATGTGGAACGTCAGAATTATATTATGAAGTACGTGATCTAAGAGTTTGCGCCGGTTGTCAGTAGAACGGAAATGAGGCAACCAAGCTGAACAATGTTTGTGCTCTGTGTAAGAATTCGATGAGTCTGTATGTAGAGGATACATAAACTGTTATGATCTTATATTAAAGTGTCATCATAACTGTTCTTGTATATATTCAATTGTATATATCATCCTTTGACAATATAATCTTTTAATATGAAAAAAGGTGTGAATGATTCTATCGCAGTGAGTGAATTTCATTCTCTAAAATGATGTGCAGAATTGGAACGAATAATACGCTCACAGCCCAAAGCTCAAAGTATATAAAAAGTAAATAATTGTGTGTTCTGAATAAATTAAGTGCTGTTGCAAAGTTATTAAATTAAAGAGTGCTGCTCAATAAGGAAGTGTTGACTCGTCCAATTTATTTTCAAGCTGGATACTCGTTCTGAAAATGAATTTTTATATTATCTTTCTCCTTAAAATGTCGTTACAAATAAATCACATCCTGGAATTAGAAGCAGCCTTAAGGATAGAAAAGTTTTCTAACATCAAAATTCTTCATAGTCTAATTATTGGTGATATTGGGGGGGGGGGCAAAGAATCCGTATATTTACTTGCTTTCCATTTGAAATCGATATTACACATTGCACAGAAAAAAATCGTAAAGTTAAGGAGGATTTTCCTTTAAATGAACTAATAACGATTTATAATGTTTTAAGTATTGATAAAATTGAACCTTAGATGATTTGACAGCCGGAGTATTTTGATTTAAATGAGTTAATGCCAAATATTTTGCATGAAGATATCAGTGATGTTGAAATAGATTTCTATGAAAGTAATAAAAATTATAGTGGAAATAATATTAAAAGTGTTTCGAAAAATGAAGATATACTACAAAGAAATGTTTCTGATAATCAAAAAATGAAATGGCACAACTTCTGATTCTTGATTCTATTTTGAAACCTTCTATTATTATAACTGATGTTGAGAACATGACTGTTGAATTCATCGGTAGTCAATACCAAAACATATAAAAATCAATCAATGATTTTGAAGATGTCATTTCATTGTTTAATTTAAACGACATACTCAAAATAATTTTGGCTAAACGCTGTATGGTAGGAGAATTTAAATTAATAATTCAAAGTTAATGTGCATTGAATTCGTGCCATAAATTAAAATTGTTATTTCTGAATTTGGCCCTACATGCAATTCAGCAGAACTACATGAATTGTTATCTAAAAGGAAAATGAGGGATAACGAAACACTAGACGAATATTTCTTAAATATGAAGCAGTTATCTTCCCAAGGCAGTATTAGAGATTCTGCATTAATTCAGTATATAATATATGGCATGAATATCCTGTTTTTAAAAAAATCAATTCTGTGCAGTTGTTCATGTATAAAAGAATTTAAACCAAAACTAAATATTTATGATACATTAAGATTAGATTATGAAAGTGCAGAATCTCACAAAGAATGAAGTAGATTTTAGGCTAAAATTAAATCCGAAAGGGAAGTTAAAAACAGGTCTAAGCCTGTAAAGTCAAATATTCGCTGTTACAACTATGGCGGGAATAATCACGAGAGTTTTAATTGTATTAATGAAGATAAAGACCCCCTTTGATTCCGTTCTAATCATATGGACATAAGTCATTTGAGTATAATAAATTGAAAGAAATTTATGCTTGACATTGTCAATCATAAATCAATACAATTATGTCTCAAAATTTTATTCTAAAAGAAATAAAGCTTTATTCGTTGCATTTGACCTACTTGATTGATACGGACAGCCGGAAAACGCTTTAAAATAGACTTTATGACAATTTAATGAACGTTATGGAATTAGGGAACATATAGGTATCACTTTGATCGGCTTAGAGATTACATCAGTTAAAACAGCAGGTTACTTCAATGCAGAAATTAAAATTGATAATTCAAAGTGTAAAGTTGACATTTTCGTCGTTAATAACAGTTCAATTACTTTCTATTTAATTGTTGGCACTGACGTCATTCACAAAGGAACTTTAGCACTTTCTGAACTAAATATGCATAAAACGGAAGTTGAGTCAAGTAACTTTTTAGTTAATGTAGTAAATGTCCTAGCTGAGCCTAAAATAGATTTAAATCATAATATTGACAAAGATTTGAGTTCAGAATTATCTTCTTTAATTGAAAACCATGTGTCTACTAAATCAAAAAAAGTGGATGTTAAAATGAAAATTAACCTGACTGGTGAAATTTCAATTCTATCTTTACTTGGAAGATTACCGACGTGTGGAAAAAAAAAGGAAGAAACCCAAATTGAAGAGTGGCTAGCTCAAGAAAGGATTCGAAATTCTTCTGATTTTTTATCGTCGCTGGTTAAGAAAAATATGACGCGATGAGATTTTGTATTCGTTGCAAACGTCTTAATGAGAAGACAGTTCGCGAACATTTCCCGTTTACCATGTTATAGATCAATTGTATTAAGCTTGTGTATTCACAACAATAGATTTAAAAAATGGTCATTTTCAAGTAGAGGTTGAAGGGGGTTCCCTGAAGTACACTTATTTCGTCATCCATGATGACCAGTACAAATTTTTAAAGTGTAAATTTGGACGGACCAATTCTCCAAGTGTATTTCAAAAGTATATTTAAATTGTATTTCGTTACCTGTGAAAAAAGAACACGGTAGTGATATATATACATGATTTGACAATACAGATACTGTAAATTTGCGTCTTGGAAGGCCGTTGCAAAAAGGGACAAAAACTTTTTTCGGATAAACGACCCATATTGATTTTTTTTTTTCAAAGGGTTTGTTGAAAGTTTTTTTTTTTAAATTGATTACGGCATTTGAGGTGTACGAGTGCACTCTTTCAGAGTATTTCTTCCGTTTTTAATTTTACTGGGCGGTTTGGCCGACGTAAGTTAATAAATAATGGCAAAATACACCCCGAAATTCCTTTTTATCCAACTTCATTTTGTACCAATGCCTAAATAACACATTTGAGCGTGCGCCAGTGCTTTTTTCCCTCTCACAAGGGCCGAGATGAGATTTAAAGAGAATGAGTTGCGATTTTTATTAATAACTCAACTAATTATTAGAAATTAAATTTTCTGAGTCTCAGGTGCACTAGGCGACACTTTAGGCTAGCCTCAAAAAAGTTTTTAGCCTCGTACAAACCTTAGATTTTTCCAGACGTCGCACACAGTCACACAGACAGAGTGAAACTTTTTTTAATTAGTATAGATGTATTAGTTAAATAAACCACTCGTTGCCATCTGAAAAAAATAATCTTTTTTGTTTGCCGCTACATACTACATTACTGTTTCCCTCTATACTAAAAAAAAGTAACTAACGCTGTCACTGCCACCGGTTTTGAATTTTTTGTGACCGGAGGCCTTTCTTCGTTAATACCAAGCAAAATATTGCATACAAAAATAAGAAAATGTTATAGAGAAATAGAGGTGTTATAGAGAAATGCTTGATAAACACGCTGATGCAGACAGTTTTCAAATCGAAGAATTATTTTAAGAGATATTTAATGCTAAAGATAGACAAAATCGTTTCATTAAAAATGTTTTATGGGAGCAAAAACTATACATGGGAATTTAATCATTTTTAGATCATTTTATGCGTCAGAATTTCCCGGTGTGCAGACTGCATTTAGTATTTTAATTTGACTCATTTTTTGAGGTTTTATTTGTATTTTAAATTCAATTTTTCAGCATTTCGAGAGATATTTTTTACATATTTCAGAAAATGGTATTAATTTAAGCTGTTGCCAACTGTATAAACAGCGCAAACAATAATATTTGCTTCAAATTAAAAATTTATTTTACACGTGACTATAATAAACAGAAAATATAAAAAGCAGGAACTCATTGAAAATTACGTCATAAAAACTATATTTACACGTGAATTTTAAAAGGGAAAGAATCCTTCTATATATAAAAAAAAGTAACGAATTGGAAATGGACCAATAAAATTCTGCGTAGATCTTCCCGGTACTCTTCTAGATCAGCATCCATATTTCTTGTGACTAGGGGCTTTTCTTCGTTAATATTAAGAAAACTGTTTCAAATAAAAATATGAAAACTGGTGCTATTGTAGAGAAATGTTTGATAAACAGGCTGATGCAGACAGTCTTTAAATCGAATAATTATGTTAAGTTTTAAGATGTATTTAATGTTAAAGTTAGTCAAAATCGTTACATTAAAAAATTTATATGAGCAAAAGCTATACATAGGAATTTAAACATTTTCACATCATTTAATACGTTATAAGTTCCCGGATGCAGACTGCATTTAATTTTTTTACTTTGACTCATATTTTGAGGATTTATCTCCAGTTGAAATTCAAATTTTCAGTATTTCGACAGTATTTTTAACATATTTTAGAAAAGGACATTATTTTAAACTGTTGCCAATTTTAAAAACGCCGCACAGTGGTCCCAAATCGCGATTGAGTGGCCAAAAATCATTCCTGGTGGTTGTATATCCTTCATTTTTAATTTTATAACATTCTAAATGACATTACATTGCGAATTTAAACTAAATAAAATTGGGGTTCCGGGAAAGGGGTTTTTTTTGGGGGGGGGGGCGCAATAAAGGGGCCAAGTTTTTATTAAATTTAAATTTTCGTTTTTTACAGGATTTTTTTTTTACAGGAATGAGAATTTTTCACTTTTGATTATGGGGAATATTTTCCCTTTTTCAAAACATATCATCTAATTCAATAGATGATGAAAATGTGAAATTTTAACGCCTCCTCTCCCTCCCTCCCAGAAAATATACAGGTTAAAATCTTATTTTTTTTCTCTTTTTAATGTTATTGCAAAGCAACAATAAAGAGTATAAGCAATCAGTAAAATACATAAATAATCAATCAGCTGAATTCCCCCCCCCCCCAACACACCCAACACACACACACACGCGTGAAATCTACCCTTTTTTCCATTTGCCTCTATACCAGGAAAATTTTTAAAATATCATTGCTATTTTTAAAGTTTTCAACATCTATTTACTATGAATTAATAATAAAATAATTAAATTCATTAATTAGATTACTTTCAAAATTTTCGCCCCCCCCCCCCTCTTTCTCTTGCTTCTCTCTATTACTCAGAGAATAATACCTTTGGAATTCCAATAAAAATGAAGAATTGCCTTTGTTACTTTATTTTGGTAATCTTAAAAAAATAATTACCTTACTAATTTTCTAGTATATATGAAATTTCCGCCTTTCCACCCACCCCCCCTCTCCTCTCCGGTATAAAATTCTAACATCCCTAACAGTTTTAAAATTTTTACAAAAAAAAAAAAAAAAAAAAAAAAACATGTTTTAATATAAAACAATTTTATATGTTTTTATCGAAAAATAAAATAATCTATTTTTTAAATAGATTATATCAGAAAAGTGGATTTACACATTTCAAGTAACTGCAACATTTCATCCCAAGGGTTGAGTGAAATTTTCATAGATTTTTTAATTTGTTAAAGTATTAAAGTATTCATTAAAACTCAATTGTGCATATAAATTAATACAATTAAATTAACATTCATATAATAAACTGAAAAAAAATAAACGTAATAAAAAAAATTACAAAAGATTTTTAGGACGATACGTGAAAATTAAAGTAAAACTTAATAATGCTACTTAATAATAAAATTTATTTGTAAGTAGGTAAAATATACTTTTCAAATAATCAGGAAATTAAAAATATTAAATGATGTTTCCCAGTAGATTTGAATTTCCCAGACATGCATGTTGCTAGAATTTAGTATATACCGGGTGTCCCAAAAATGACTGATGGATTTTAAAATTCAATAACTTGCAAACGGTGACAGATATTAAAAAAATTCTTGCAGCAGGGTTATGTATGATGTCAGGAGTTTTTGTACTGTGATTTTTGGTTTTAGTTCGAATTTCAAACAATAGATGGCGCTGACAGAGATTGACGCGCAGTCGAGGCCTAAACTGACGTCACTCAGCTTTGATGTGAAGGAAGGAGATTAAGGCTATGGAGTGGGTCTCATTCGACAGCACAATCGTGCCCTTAGGGCCCGATTCTGAGCTCATTCGATATGATTTCAATGGAGTGCGTTGTTGCCATAGAAACAACAAATTCTTCGATAGTGGAATACAACGTTAAGAACTGAGCAGGAATTTAAAAAGTAGTATTCGAGTTTGCATGCGATTTTACATTGAAGAAGTTTTATTTCCCCGGATTAAATTACTTTTTATGGTCTGATTTAAAGAATATTTTATGCATCGTATTTTAAAACTAGGAGAAGAGATTTAGTATTTTTTGTTGTTGTTAAAAATTTCATAACTTTTATTACATTCTAATAAAATTTAGACATTTTAAGGAAGTTCGTCAGTAGGCTTTTATGAATGTTCGATAATAATCGTGAAAATGGTTAATAGTATATTGTTGTTCAAAATAACTACTTAAAAACAAATATTAGAAGTTACCTTGTTTAACCCTTTTGAATAGGGCTATTATATCGTTGCACTAAAATTAAAAAAATAAAATGAATGCTAGTTAATTAAAATTTTGTTTGACAGTTTGCTATTAAAATATTGTACTACATGCAGCTTTATCTTGATGTTTGATAAAATAAAACTAGTAAATATTTTTTTTTATCTACATCTACCATTTAAATTGTAAAAATGTGTTAAAAGAATTCTTGGAGTTTGAATTTTTACGCTTTGGCAACTCTTTCTACACGCAAATGCTAATATGCATATATTTTTAATAATAAAGATATCAGTGGTATATAATGTGATAAACTAAGTTCAAATTAAACTTGAAAAGAGTCTAAAACTTGGTAGTACTTAAATTATTGAAGGCCACAAACAAATTTTTATTGAAATTTTTATCTTGATTTAAATTAAGACCGTATTTCTAATAGCACTTTTTGTTAGAATGCAATTGTAATTTTAAAGCTTTTTAGTTCATATATATTTTTAAAAAATCATGAATCGTAATAATCAGGGCTTGTCAAATATGGTCGCAACTTGCAACCAATATTTTTTACTCGACGACCAAGATTTTTAATCTGGCGGTTTTTGTAGTGTTAACGAAAGAACAAAGTGTAAACGGCATTTTTCCATATCATGCACAGAAAACGACATTCTTCGCTGCTCTAACATGTCATGTCATGTGATTTGAATGTGGGGAGAGGGTGGGTCGTTCTTACGGACTGTTTACCAATGTTTTTTGCAAGAGGGTTCGGTTTACAGTTTTTCAGAGAAATTTGGTAGTAGTGGCCCAGGAGGTGGGGGGGGGGATTGAGAGAGAATTTTAAACATTAGAATAATAACTTTATTGAATGAAGCCTATTCTATAATTATACGTGTTTTGTGTTTGAATAGTAAATTTATAGTAAATGGAAAAAAAATTTCACTGAAAATAAGGACATTTTTGGAGGGGGGGGGGGGGGGAGGTAGGAGATACGGGAGAATGGCGAGACCTTAAGGGAGTTTAAATTTTTTCTCCTCAAAAAAATACTTATTTTTTAATAGTAAAAATTCTAAAGCTGAATCATGATCTTTAGTATCTGTATAAATTTAACCGTAATCATAACTGTAAACTAAGCACACATAAAAAAATATCATTCAACCTCTGTACAGTGGCGGGATTACCCAGGATACTGGGGTAATTCCGCCACTGTATCGGGGTAATGACGCCACTCATTAATGACCTAGTAAATACATAAAATGGACACTATAAAACACATAATCTACTGAAAATATTTAGAAAGCAATAATTTAGTAAAATAATGAATAATTACAATGTTTCTTAAACTAGATTTATTAATGTGTTAACCTTACATTTTAACTCAAATTGGAAAAGTCACCCTTCGTCATGGTGGCGGCATTACCCCGAGAGGACAATATAGCGGAAATCCCCCAACAAAGCCGAGAGAAGAACTGAACTTGTTCAGCAAATTGCATCAAAATGCCGGCGAATGCATGTAGATTACGGGTAATATTATCTAAGTACCTAATGTTACAATAAAAGGTGTTTACCTCTACTCATTTGAAGTTCCAAAATAAGAAGCAACTAGATGAAAACTAAATTTTTCACTAGAGCAAACGAACGACATACAACAAAATCACTCTCACTCTAGACACTGTTTTTATTGTTGGCCTCTATAGTGAAGGAGCATTCACTATCTCAAACTGCAGATAGTTTTTAAACTAAGCAGGGTGGCGGCATAATCCCGAGTGGCGCCATTCCCCCGGTCTCCCCTATTTATCCTTAGCGATTCCATTGTTGTATTAAATCAATCCTTAGATTGTTGTATTAAATCTATCCTTAGATTGCTGTATTAAATCAATCCGTTGATTGTTATATTAAATCAATCCTTTGTTTGTTGTATCAACCCGCAAAAAACGACCCACCCTCTCCCCACATTCTAATCACATGACATGTAATGCTAGCTGGCTAGAGCAGCAGAGAATGTCGTTTTCTGTGCATGGTATGGAAAATGCCGTT
Source organism: Maratus speciosus (assembly GCA_963932465.1). Lineage (NCBI taxonomy): Eukaryota > Metazoa > Arthropoda > Arachnida > Araneae > Salticidae > Maratus > Maratus speciosus. The sequence goes on along the minus strand of CAWVRF010000253.1, from coordinate 858,911 downwards.
TACACTTTGTTCTTTCGTTAACACTACAAAAACCGTCAGATTAAAAATCTTGGTCGTCGAGTAAAAAATATTGGTTGTAAGTGGCGATCGGATTTGCCAAGCCCTGATTATTACGAATCATATTTTTTTTTTAAATATATATAAACTAAAAAGCTTTAAAATTGCAATTTCATTCCAACAAATGTGCTATTAGAAATACGGTCTTAATTTATATCGTGATAAAAATTTCAATAAAAATTTGTTTGTGGCCTTCAATAATTTAAGTACTACTATGTTTTAGACACTTGTCAAATTTAATTTGAACTTAGTTTATCACATTATATATCATTGATATCTTTATTATTAAAAATATAAGCATATTAGCGTTTGTGTGTAGAAAGAGTTGCCAAAGCGTAAAAATTCAAACTCCAAGAATTCTTTTAACACATTTTTACAATTTAAAACGAATGTAGATGAAAAATAGTTAATAGTTTTATTTTATCAAACATCAAGATGAAGCTGCATGCAGTATAATATTTTAATATCAAACTGTCAAACAAAATTTTAATTAACTAGCATTTATTTTATTTTTTTAATTTTAATGTAACGATATAATACCCCTATTCAAAAGGGTTAAATAAGGTAACTTCAAATATTTGTTTTTAAGTAGTTACTTTGAACAACAATATAGTATTAACCATTTTCACGATTATTATCCAACATTCATAAAAACCTACTGGCGAACTTCCTTAAGGGGTCTCAGGACTCTTAAGGGTTCAAATTTTCGAAATTTTAATTTTTTTAGATGTTAAACTACCATCTTTTCTGAATATTTTGATATAATTATTTCCTTAAAATTCCGATTAGAACGGAAGTTATTGTTTTTAGAATTATGCCCGCACAATAGCTGAAGCGGCATTTCCGAAGTTTTCAACCCATTTTTCTCCAAATGACGTTTTTGGGCATAACGCGCACGATTTCTTAAAAACTTATGTTTCATGTCAGTCTGTATAACTGAACCTAAAATTTCCTTTTTATTGTTCAAAAAAATATTTTTTTAGGTGTTTATACTGTGGAATTTTTTTTTTTAATTTTGTATTAGCTAAATACAACTTTGTATTATAAATACAAAAATATAAATATATAAATATGCTTTAAATACAAATTTATTTAGGTTCAGGGTAATTATTGTAATCTAAAGTATAATTAGGCACAAAAAAAGTAATTCTAGTGACAAAATTTATTTTTATCCTGCGCGTAAGCTGTCATACCAATTTTCTGCTCGACAAATATCTGACAGTTTCGAGCCCCGTATAAATACTAATTCTACAACTTGAATTTTTTTTAAATACTTGAAAGGAAAGAACATACTTATATCTTTCATCCCAATTAAAATTGTGTTTTTAAATAATATGCATTTTAAAATATTAAATGTTGAAAATGATTTTTTTTTCATTTTTTCCAATTTTAAGAGTCGTGAGACCCCTTAAAAGATCTAAAATTTATTAGAATGTAACGAAAGTTATGAAATTTTTAACAACAACAAAAAGTACTAAATCTCTTCACCTAGTTTTAAAATACGATGCATAAAATATTATTTAAATCAGAACATAAAAAGTAATTTAATCCGGGAAAATTAAACTTCTTCAATGTAAAATCGCATGCAAACTCGATTACTACTTCTTAAATTTATGCCCAGTTCTTAACGCTGTATTCCACTATCGAAGAATTTGTTGTTTCCATGGCAACAACGCACTCCATTGAAATCATATCGAATGAGTTCAGAATCGGGCCCTAAGAGCAAGATTGTGCTGTCGAATGTGTCTCACTCCATAGCCTTAATCTCCTTCCTTCGCATCAAAGCTGAGTGACTTCAGTTTAGGCCCGGACTGAGCGTCAATCGCTGTCAGCGCCATCTATTGTTTGAAATTCGAACTAAAATCAAGAATCACAGTAATAAAATTCCTGCCATCATACATAACCCTCCTGCAAGAATTTTTTAAATATCTGTCACCGTTTGCAAGTTATTGAATTTTAAAATCCATCAGTCATCTTTGGGACACCCGGTATATACATACATACACACACACACACATATATATATATGTATAGATATATACATGTATCTATATAAACTGAACTTTAAGTAAGTACTTTTTAAAATAGGGTGAAGTTATAATATTATTTTTGATGTAAACGAAAAAAAACAAGGGAAAAATTGTAAAACCAAATATATATATATATATATATATAAAAATCCCCAACTCTTAACCCCCCCCCTCCCTCCGCTATTTAAAAAAATGAAATTGGCAGTGTTATGTTAATTAGAATGTTGCATTATGTAAACACTGACAATTTTGGGTCAGTGCAAAAATTAGATTGTCTTTAAACCCGATAACTCATTTTGGACTAATACTCGCAATATCCCATACCCAAACTCAAACTGCTAGTTCTCAAAAAGTCGCAAAAAATCGCAATAAATCTCTTGGGATATAATTTTAGAAGGCTCATTCTACACTTTGTACTATAAAAGTCCGAGGAACACGGAAGGACTTTTTTTATGTATCACTTTTTATGTACAAAAATTCCTTAAAACTATGTATTTTTTTAAAAATTCCTCTTTTTTTAATTTTTGAGATTTTTGCAATCGAAAAATCAAATTAAATATGTAATTTAATGTTGCTTCAGAGAAGTGCAAAGAAAGAAACGAGAAACTATCTGAAATGGTCTTAGTTAGGGTGTGAATGCAGCGAATTTGCCTGAAATTTACGCAACAGCAGAAAACGCTAAAAACTCCTAACTTCACATAAGCAATGCTAATTCATGTGAGCTGATAAAAGCAAAATATAACAGAATATAATTCTTCAGATATTTCTGAATACTGTAGATTTTATTTCATTTCGAAATACGAAACTTATAATTGTACACAAAATCAAAAAAGTCCAATAAGTTTTTTTATTATTATTATTATTGTGTAAAATTGAATGAACGGTGAAAAAATTGGATATATATGTAATAATAAAAATTTTCGCCTCTTTTTCTTAGTAAAACTATTCCAAATTTTTAATATTTTTCCTTTTTTACCTATCTTTAATAATATCTTATTTATTTTTCCTTTTATTTCAGGCATTTAAAGTTGCGTATTCTTTTATTATCCTAAAAAACCTTAATCCATTCGCCTAATCTTATAAAACCCATTAAATTACTTTTTCATTTTATTCTAAAACTAAATTCTCTTTCTTTCGAATGTTAGGTAGCTTCCATTACATAAAGCTACCTATTGCAGCCGTTCGGAGGAAAGCGATTTCAAACAATTTTGGTATATTTTCATCGATCATGACCCCCAGACCCCGAAACCACCCTCCGTTCAAAAGTTTATATATATATATATATATATATCCATATATATATATATATCCATATATCTATCTATCTATATATATATATATATATATACATATATATATATATCCATATATCCATATATATATATATATCCATATATATATATATATATCTATCTATATATATATATATATATATATATATATATATATATATATACCGGGTGTCCCAAAAAGGACTGACTGATTTTAAAATTCAAGAACTTGCAAACGGTGACAGATATTTAAAAAATTCTTGCAGGACTGTTATGCATAAGGTCAAAAGTTTTATTACAGTGATTTTCGATTTTAGTTCGAATTACAAACAATAGATGGCGCTGTAAGCAATAGTCGCTAAATACAGGCTCGATTTCTGGTCCTTTCTCTTGTTCTATGCTGAAAAAGGAGATGGAAATGTATTATCCGGGCCACGAAGTACCAAAAATCGAGCCTGAATTCAGCGTCTATTGATCGCAGCGCCATCTATTGTTTGTAATTCGAACTAAAATTGAAAATCACTGTAAAAAAACTTTTGACCTTATGCATAACCCTCCTGCAAGAATTTTTTAAATATCTGTCACCGTTTGCAAGTTATTGAATTTTAAAATCAGTCAGTCCTTTTTGGGACACCCGGTATATATATATCCATATATATATATATATATCCATATATATATATATATATATATATATATATATATATCCATATATATATATATATATATATATATATATATATATATATATCTGATCTTTGTCACACTGTAACTCTATTATTTATGAACCGATTTGGATGAAACTCGGTGTGTACATAGTACATACAAATGTCTCGACCGAGTTCGTTGGCCAGCTTCATCCGCCATCTTGTTTCAAAATGGCGGCCATTTAAATTTTTTTTTTAAATTTAAAATTTGAAATGTGGTACCACAAAATTTAAAATTGAAAAACATTTTTTCTCATGTGTTTGACCTTAATACGAAGATTCCGGAGCATTTTTTGTTTCGTCTATATCTTTAAAAATGGCTGAGTTATAGCACTTTGAATTTCTAGCTTGGCTGACATTTTGAAACGACCTGATTTTTGTCACACGATAACAGGCGTATTTACGAATCGATTTGGATGTACCTTGGTGTATACATAATATGTACCAATGTCTCGACCGAGTTCGTTGGCCAGCTTCATCCGCCATCTTGTTTCAAAATGGCGGCCATTTAAATTTTTAAAAAATTTTTTAGGAAGCTTTCATTACAAAAAGCTATCTATTGCAGCCGTTCGGAGGAAAGCGATTTCAAAAAATTTTGGTATATTTTCATCGATCATGACCCCCAGACCCCGAAACCACCCTCCGTTCAAAATTGATATATAGATATATATATATATATATCCATATATATATATCTGACCTTTGTCATACTGTAACTCTCGAATTTATGAACCGATTTGGATGTAATTCGGTATGTACATAGTACATACCAATGTCTCAACCGAGTTCGTTGGCCAGCTTCATCCGCCATTTTGTTTCAAAATGGCGGCCATTTAAAATTCTTTAAAAAATTTTAAATTTGAAATGTGGTACCAAAAAATTGAAAATGGAAAAATATTTTTTTTCTTTTGTATTTGACCTTTATACAAAGATTCCGGAGCAGTTTTTGTTTCGTCTATATCTTAAAAAATGGCTGAGTTATAGCATTTTGAATTTCTAGCGTGGCTGACATTTTGAAACGTCCTGAAATTTGTCACGCGATAAAAGGCGTATTTACGAACCGATTTCAATGTAACTTCGCTTGTACATAGTACATACCAATGTCTCGACCGAGTTCGTTGTCCAGCTTCATGCGTCATCTTGTTTAAATATGGCAGCCATTTAAAGTTTTAAGAAAAATTTAAATTTGAAATGTGTTACCAAAAAATTGAAAATTGAAAAAATATTTTTTTTCTTATGTATTTGACCTTAATACAAAGATTCGGGAGCAGTTTTTGTTTCGTCTATATCTTAAAAAATGGCTGAGTTATGGCATTTTGAATTTCTAGCGTGGCTGACATTTTGAAACTTCCTGATATTTGTCACATGGTAACAGGCGTATTTACGAACCGATTTGGATGTACCTTGGTGTGTACATAGTACATACAAATATCTCGACCGAGTTCGTTGACCAGCTTCATCCGCCATCTTGTTTCAAAATGGCGGCCATTTAAAAAAATTTTAAAAATTTAAAATTTAAAATGAGATACCAGAAAATTGGAAAATGAAAAATAATTTTTTCGCATGTGTTTGAACTTAATACAAATATTCCGGAACAGTTTTTGTTTTGTCTATATCTAAAAAAATGACTGAGTTATAGCATTTTGGATTTTTATTGTGGCTGACATTTTAAAACGACCTGATTTTTTTCACGCTATAACAGGCCTATTTATGAGCCGATTTGGATGTTACTTGGTCTGTACATAGTACATACCAATGTCTCGACCGAGTTCGTTGGCCAGCTTCATTCGCCATCTTGTTTCAAAACGGTTGCCATTAAAAAAAATTAAACTTAAAATGTAAAATGAGGTATTAAAAAATTGGAAAATGAAAAAGATTTTTTTATGTGTTTGGCCTTGATACAAAGATTCCGGAGCAGATTTTGTTTCTGAAAATTTGTTCTTTTGTTTATATCTTAAAAAATGGTTGAATTATAGCACTTTGAATTTCAAGTATGGCTAACATTTTGAAACGATCTTGTATTTGTCACGCGATAACACAAGTATTCGCCTATTTCCATGTAAGAAGGCATGTGGATAGTATACATCAACATCTCAGCCAAATATAAGTTACTTTAAATAAAAGCAGCTTGGATGAAGATGACTAATTTCGCGAAATTCTCATTCATAATGATTTAGTATTGATAAAAATAAGTATTAAATCTCCTATATTCGCTTTCCACTAAATTGAGCTTCGTGTGTTTGAATAATATAAGTTGGCTTTTTTAAAATAAGGAATTTGAAAGCTACCTCTTCCTCCCGGCACTGGCCGGAAGGACTTTTAATTTGAAATGTGCTACCAAAAATTGAAAATTGAAAAATATTTTTTTTATGTGTTTGACCTTGATACAAAGATTCCGGAGCAGTTTTTGTTTCGTCCATATCTTTAAAAATGGCTGAGTTATAGCACTTTGAATTTCTAGCGGGGCTGACATTTTGAAACTACCTGATTTTTGTCACGCGATAACAGGCGTATTTATGAACCGATTTGGATGTACCTTGGTGTATACATAATACGTACCAATTTCTCGACCGAGTTCATTCGCCAGCTTCATTCGCCATCTTGTTTCAAAATGGTGGCCATTTAAAAAAAAATTTTTAATTTAAAATTTAAAATGAGGTACCAAAAAAATTGGAAAATGAAAAAGATTATTTTGTATGTGTTTGACCTTAATACAAAGATTCCGGAACAGTTTTTGTTTCTTCTATACCTAAAAAAAAGGGCTGAGTTATAGCATTTTGAATTTCTATTGTGGCTGACATTTTGAAATTACCTGATTTTTGTCACGCAACAAAAGGCGTATTTATGAACCGATTTGGATGTAACTTGGTCTGTACATAGTACATACCAGTGTCTCGACCGAGTTCGTTGGGCAGCTCCATTCGCCATCTTGTTTCAAAATGGTGGCCATTTAAAAAAATTTTAAAAATTTTAAATTTAAAATGAGGTACCAAAAAAATTGGAAAATGAAAAATATTATTTTGTATGTGTTTGACCTTAATACAAAGATTCCGAAGCATTTTTTGTTTCGTCTATATCTTTAAAAATGGCTGAGTTATAGCACTTTGAATTTCTAGCTTGGCTGACATTTTGAAACGACCTGATTTTTGTCACAGGGTAACAGGCGTATTTACGAATCGATTTGGATGTACCTTGGTGTATACATAATATGTACCAATGTCTCGACCGAGTTCGTTGGCCAGCTTCATCCGCCATCTTGTTTCAAAAGGGCTGCCATTTTTTAAAAAAATTAAATTTTAAATTTAAAATGAGTTATCAAAAAATTGAAAAATGAAGATTTTTTTTGTCTGTTTGACCTTGATACAAAGATTCCGAAGCAGTTTTTGTTTCGTATATATCTTAAAAAATGGTTGAATTATAGCACTTTGAATTTCTAGCATGGCTGACATTTTGAAACGATCTGATATTTGTCACGTGATAACACGCTTATTTATTAACCTATTTCGATGTAAGAAGGCATGTGGATAGTATATCGTAATGTCTCGACCAAGTTCGCTGGCCAGCTTCATCAGCCATCTTGTTTCAAAATGGAGGCCATTAAATTAAATAAAAAAATATATTTAAAGTGAGGTGCAAAACAATTAGAAATTGGAAAACGTTTCTTTCTTAAGTATTTGACCATGATATAAGGATTTCGGAGCATTTTTTGTTTTGTCTTTATCTTAGAAAATGGCTCAGATATAGCAGTTTGAATTTCAAATGTGGGTGACATTTTGTAAAATCTGATTTATTGCCTGCGACAGAACTTGTAATATATCAACCGATTCCGATGTGAGTGAGCATGTGCACAGGAATTACTAAGGTCTCGACCAAGTTCACTCGTTAGCCTCATCCACCATGTTGTCTTAAAATGGCAGGAACTTCAAGATATCGCCGAATTTGGCAACCAAATATAAGTTACTTTAAATAAAAGCAGCTTGGATAAAGCTGACTAATTTCGAGAAATTCTAATTCATAATGATTTAATGTTGATAAAGATTAGGATTGAATCTCCTATAATCGGTTTCCAGTAAATTGAGCTTCGTGTGTTTGAATAATATAAGCTTGCTTTTTAAAAATAAGGAATATGAAAGCTACCTCTTCCTCCTGGCACTGGCCGGAAGGACTTTTTTAATATCATTTATTCTTTCGTGTTCTATACCCACAATTCCATGCGTCCGCCAGCGCTATTTGCGCTTTTATTCTGAAGCCGTATAAAGAGTTCTTTATCGACGTCATCCTTTCCCATCGAATCGTAATCTGTTTTATGTCCCATCCTCCCCCACCTCTCTTCTAGCATTGGTCTTTTACAGTTCTGTAACCGTCCGCGCGCTGTTGTTCGGAGTACAAATATCGTTACATCGTAGATGGAGAGAATATTTTTACTTTTTTCTGGTTGTCTAATTAAGCTGCGTCGCTTGGAGTGAACGTTCTAATGTGTAGATCCTATTCTTATAACATCTAAAGTCTTATGAAGTGATGATCGATTTTTGAGAGTGGATGGAATAACTACTGGAAGTGTTATGTTTTTGTCAATAAAAACAGTTTAAAAAGTGACGATGACTCTCTATATTCATTACGTGAGGGAAATTATCAATGTTTTTCGAGCCTGTCTTTTCTCGCCACCCTGACTGCAATCCGATATTTTCAATATAACGAATGGATGGTCTTGATTGCTCTACTACATTTTATGTTGAGGTGTACTGGTGTCGCCTAAATATCTGAAAGTCGGTAGCAAAATGCTACATATATGTATGGAGAGATATATATAAACAAAGAAAGAAATTGTTTTAGGTCATACCACATGTAAAAATATAATTATTTTCACAAAATAAAATACTTTTGAAATATGGTAAAACTCTTCATATCTCATCCTAATCTGCCCATGGTAACATATATGATACCACACAGAAATTCTTTAAAATATAATAAATTCTAATTTTTTAGGGTTCCGTACTTAAAAAGTAAAGACGGAACCACTATAAGATCACTCCTATATCACAATAATATATATTCCAAACGAAAAAGTAAGAGTATATATTAAAATATGTTCTTACTTTTTCGCTTGGAATATATATCATTGTGATATGGTTATTAGTAGACCTAATTAAGACTTATTACTCTTATTTATACTTACAAAATCACTACTGTGTCTGTTAGCCATTTTACTCGTAAACTATGGAACGTGGAAGGTTCAAATTGGGGAAGGAATAAAGACTATTGAACCACATATTTACAGATTATTAAGCATTCACAAATATATTTAGGAAAAATGTAGAGGGGCTAATTAAGTTACTTGAAAAAGATCTTTTCTTTGTATATCATATGGGGTATCGTGTAAAAACTTTCCTAAAGCTGAACTCAAAAACGCATTTACTGTTTATTTTTCATATTTTTAGTTTATTTGACCCACAATAGCATAAAAAAGACAAATAAATAATTTTTTCCATACATTTTCTTGTAGTGTAGTAGTTAGTAGAAGTTTAAAAAGCAATTTTATGCATTGCTATGTTGTTATAAGTTTGAAAATAACAGTTAAGGAGCTACCTTGCTCACGCGAAAATACGCACTCTATAATGTCAATTATTCATGAAAGTTTTAAACATCTCTTTTGCATTTCCACATTTTTAAATGATGTTTTTTTCTTTTTGTATTGGATAGCTGAGGTTGATCTCTACAACAGTCGTATTTTACTTTTTAGTTTTTTTTTTCAGGTTTTTTATAAGGATAATTACACTTTCGAAACCGGTTGCGAAAGTGAAAGTATCTTATTAAAGATACCTGTAAAACAATCGAAAAAGTAACAAACGGCCTTTGTGGAGATGAACCTTAGCTATTCAATGCAGAAAAAAAAATTAAAAATTTGGAACTCAAAATGGAATAGTTAAAACATTTTCACCCATAGGATTAACTGTAGCGAGCGGATGATTTCGCATGGGTGATGTAGCCTCTTAATATGATTTTTTCATTAAACTTTCAACAGTCGGCGATATATAATTAATTTTTAATGCCAAATTTTATGTATGATTTGTGTAATTTTGCATCGTTATTACTAAAATGATCTTCGTAAATTTTGAAAAATTAAAATAACTGTAGATGCTCAAGAGTACATTTATTAAAAAAAGTAAGTTCATATACTTAGGAATTTTTATTGCAAAATGGACACTATTTATGAGAAGTTTGTTATATCCTGTTTATTGCAGATGTAAAAAAAATGTCTTTTAGTCGATATATTTTTTTAATTTTCTTATTTAATTTTTGTTATTTTTTATATGCTTAAAGACTATATTCTGATACTTATTTTATATTCTATATACTTATTTTATATTCTGACATCTGAGTCAATATTTTTCCAATCGGTGTTGTTGACTCAAAAAGGGTTAATAATAAGAATGCATTCAACGGCCATAAGTTTAAGATGAGTGAGGGGAATTTGAGATCTCACTGAACAACACCCTTCAATCTTATTTATTTCTACTTTTATAATTACCTTGATTCATGTATTTAAAATGAAATTCCGAAATCGATATTTCACTCACTTCCTAATTGGTTAGAACCATGAAAGATGTACACACAGTTTTGTTTCCGATGACGATACAGCGTTATAGTATTTATTGAACTTAATTATGAATGGATTGATTTTAAGGCATTTGCAGTTAGCCGGGCGCAAATGATCCACTGAGTTACAACGGCATATGAGCAGGTACGAAAATAGACGATATTAATTGATACGCCGAACCACGCTCGCTAAATGGCTCCGACTGGTTGTAAAGCTACAACGATGAGATATTTTAAACACTAAAAAGTAGATAATAAAAGAATGATGAAAAAAAATTGTAATAAGTTTTAAAAAAAATCTTTTAATCAATTAATTGTATAAAAATGATTAAATTATGGTTAGACATTTAGATTTGTGAAAACAATTTGGAATCCCGAATAGATAGTTTAAAGAATTTTTTTCCACATCTTTAAAAAGAAACAGAGCATTGAATTGCAATTTTTTGAATAAATTTGCTTTCAACCAAACCCCAGTGTGCATCATCAGGGGAATTTGCCTTAAACGAACATCACGCCAAATGAACTGATTTTGTTATTTGGCGGAATAGCGCCGAAGCTTCGCCAAACAGGTGGAGAGTTAATGATTCTCACGAATAAAGCAGAGATCATTTTATGATAGAGGAGGCGTGGAGCAGAAAGACCGGTGCCCACCGTTTGTCGCCCGCTTCCCTGAAGGAGGAGTTCCCGACTTCACGGCGCCCTGTCTTACAACAGGTATATTACGTTCGCTGTGGGTCAGCCAAGTCTCACCCTCAGTTAATGGTTGTTTAACTAAAGATGCAATATAACGCAAACAGTACGGTGCTAGATAATGGAGAACTCTCGCGTATAATAAATTATCTTCTCCTAACTCATGTCCCCTTACAAATACAATTGGGAACTACCATGTAGCTGACTTCCAAAGTTCCTCCACCACCATAGTGAAGTTACAAGACATCTCTGTTTCCTTCAGGTACATTTTTACAAGCAAAGTTGAAATTGGTGGAAAGGTATGCGCACTGATAACTATTAACAGTTAATTTTTACTTTTCCCATTCTTCCAAATCTCATGCATAAAATGTATAATTTAAGTAAAATGCGAATTTATAACTTCATTGAAATGTAATATTCGAATATGAAGTGAAAAATGTTTCTTATTTTACATTTTAGGTATGTGGGGATTGGACGGCAAAAAGACTGAGTGCGACTAATAACATTCTGAAACTAGTATGTTGTGGCCATCACAAAACTTTCTTCTATCTCATACATGCCAGTACTTCAAAATTCACTATCTCAGTGCCAAATTAAATGGAGGTCTGTGTTCATCATGAGAATTCTAAAAATATGAAATTCCGTGCATTAGTTCTCGAGGTATGACTGTCGCTGAAATCGTATAAATCCAGCAAAATGCAGCATAGCAGCGCCACCTATTGGGTTATTTACACCAGAACCTAGTTATCACCCACTTATGTCAACGTCTAACTGAATATGAAGTTTGAAGAAAATTCATGCATTAGTTCTTGAGATAGAGGTATTGCGCAAATCATGACAAATGCAGCATAGCAGCGCCACCTGTTGAGCGATTTGCAACAACACATAATGAGCAGCAATATTAATCAAGTTATACTTAAATCTGAAGTTTGATGAAAATTCGCGCATTAGTTCTTGTGATAGAACTATTGAGGAAATAGTTCAAAATGCAGCACATCAGCGCTACCTATTGGGCGATTTACACCAACACGTAGTCAGCATCATTTCATATGAAGGACTAACTAAATCCGAAGTTTGATGAAAATGTGTGCATTAGTTCTTGAGATAGAGCTACTGCGAAAATAGTGTAAATCCTTCAAAATGCAGCATAACAGCGCCACCTGTTGGGCGATTTACACCAAATCGTGAACAGCATCCATTCATGTCAAGGACTAGCGGAATCTGAAGTTTTATAAAAATCTGTGCATTAGTTCTTGAGATAGAGCTTTTGCTGAAATCCTGCAAAATGCTACATTGCAGCGCCACCTGCAAGGCGATTTACACCAAAACCCAATCAGCACCAATCTATATCAGGGACTACCTGAATATAAATTTTTATTAAATTCCGTGCATTAGTTCTTGAGATAGAGCGCCTACGAAATTTGTGTCACATACAGACAGATGGACTCACAGACTCACAGACACACATTTTGTAAAAACATGTTTTTTGGAATCTCTGACCCATAAAACGTGTAAATCCGTTGAAAACTGGAATTCGAAAATTTTCATGAAACCAATACTTTCTTCTTGTAATGATAGAAGAAAGTAAAAAGACGCGACTACTCTCGGCTTAACAACGTGAAGGGCAGAGTCATGGAATAAGGCTGGATTTTTAATCTTGTTTAATTTTATGCCTATTACGTCTTTAATATTTTAATGCTATGGGATGTTCCATTAAGACCGCCCGAACTATGCACAGCCAGATTCCCCGCTTGGACTACAGAAAAAATGTCCAAAGAATTGTTCTTCTACGACTTATAATAATTCTCGAGAGAAATCCTAAAGAAAATTATAACGTGTTATCCGAAGCATGGAAACAAACTTTGTTGAAAAAATGAACATCGGTATTTGCATATGTTTGCGTAGTAAGGTGCTCAAAATATCCACAGCACACGTACACATGCCTCGATATGCGCTGTGGATATTTTGAGCATCTTACTAGGTAAACATGTTTCTTAAAATTTAAAAGTAAGGAAGGCCACACACTGAGGCGTCTCGTGCAACATACTGCTCTTCTTTGAAGAAAAACAGGCTCGAAACAGCTTTCTTCTTTCTTTCGACCTGTTTCTTCTCCTAAGCCGGAATTCATCTTCCTGCGCAGCAGGTTCCCACTCAATTAGTAATGCATTCTTCTATGTCAATTCAATACGTGAAAAACTCTTCTGTTTGTTGTAATATTAAAAAACTTTATTTTAAGTACGTAACTTTCTGATGCATTAAGCTAGAAGTTTGATTTTCCCCCCAAAATAATGTGTCAACGGACACTATTATTTAATGTTAATTTTAAAATGTTTCCTCCAGCACAGCAGTTCCTGTTAAAACGGCATTGACAGAGAGACGGACAATTGAAATCCTATAAGGATTCCATTTTTTCCTTTTCAGTTAAGAAATAAATGATTAAATAAACACTTGAGAAATAAATGATTAAATAAACACTTGCATAGATAAAATTAAGATTCAAGATTGTTAATTTACAGTATTAATTATTTTGAACAAAACAAAAATAAATTTTATAAAGATAAATAAAATAACAGTCTTATGAACAAAATAACCGTTTCTTTTTACATATTCCATTAGGGCAACAAGTCAAAATATGCGTTTGTTAAACGCAAATAAAACGATAATGTAAGGTTATTACAATGACTTTGCCTGTATATATCAAAAACTGAAAGCATAATTTACTAAAATGGGTAGCTGAAAGAAACATTTATCAGGATTTTCTTTTTTCCGCGCTAAAATCTATAGGAATCACAAAATGTATATACAAAAGCTGAATGTTTGTAATTATCTTTTGAACAGTGCTGATTTTAGACTAGATCCAGCTGTTCAATCGATGGAAACGTATACCTATTCCATAAAAAATGAGAATTCTGAAATACTATTTTAAAACTCTGCTGTTTTTAATCTCGGTACTTCGACGTGGATAATGATGAACGATATTCAGTCAAACATCTTATGGAATTTGCAGGTGAGTTTGCAAAAGTGAAAATAATTCAAGGCTAAACCAGCGATGCCGCAGCTAAAACGATTTCTGAAACGCCTTGTAATAATTTATTCTACAGCTGAAATGTTTGGTAGTTTATTTTCCTGGCTCAGAAGAGAAAGTATGATACTCGCATGCAAAAAGTAAAATAAAACTGGAAGCCAAACACGGGGATAATTAAATATTAAAATGCAGTTTATAACTCCTTCTCGACAGACGATAATCGTACAGTTAAAAATGCAATTTAAGTCAGTTAATAGTACAGTTTAATCTTATAGTTTAATCGAACAGTTAAAAATGCAGTTTATAACTCATTCTGGACAGACGATAATAGTACTGTTATAAATGGAGTTCGAGTCACTTAATCGTACAGTTCAAGGTTTAACCGACAGTTTAATAGTACAGATTAATCGACAGTTTAATCGTATAGAGGAGAAAATACAGATAACTCATTTTCGGCAGACGATAATCATACAGTTATAAATGCAGTTTGTGTCCGTTAATCGTACAGTTTAATCGTCAGTTTAATCGTATAGCTAAATATCATTCCAATGATATTCTAAAGCAGCCTATCTTTTTATCAATTTAACTATAGATTAATTTTGTGTTTAACATAAGGTGGAAATATATCTTATTCATTAAAAATTTTTAGTTTAGCCTTATGCTTAGTATACGTCTTTGCCTTTCTAATTTGCTTTAGGCAATCATATGTGCCAATTTTAGAAATTCTGCCACCAGTTACTTTAAAAAATTTTTTTTTTAATTTTCTTGTTGAAATTATGTAAAAAGTCACTAAATTGACAAATCAACAATTTTCAAAAAATTTCATTCGAAAATAGTTTTTTTTTCTTATTCAATGATGTAATTGTTTTTAAATTTTCGAAAAATAATTGACACATCATAAATATATTCTTTAATTCTCCTATATTTAGAAGAGATACATCTACCCTATATATATAAAATCCTAATGAATCGATTTGAAACGAATTTATGTAACGATTCTATGAAACGACTGATTGAACAACTGATTACGCTTCACGGCGATTTCTCCTAAAATATGGAATACTTTGTGATGAAATTAACACCAAAAATCAATATTGATCCGCAGATTTCAGATCTGGTATTATAATTTTTAAATTCGAATTAGTTTTCGAAATATTATTTTTTTTTCTAATTTTATATACATTTTTCTCATAATGGCAACTCAAATTTTAATCAAACACATATTTTTTTTTCATATTTCAGAAAAGGTTACCTTAAATGTATGCTAAGAAATGTATCATGCTACTTTTATTCATAATTTAATTTACTTGAACAATCTTTCGCCAAATTGAAAGATTCTGATAGAGAAATCAATTCTGACGGTATTTTTATGTTAGCGAGACGTAAGTGATAATTCGCCAAACATTTTTCCCGTCGCATATTTACCAATTCTTCACATTTCATTCATATCATTTAAAATATAATCATTTCATTCATTTTATTTAAAATACACAACTTTCATTTAAAATTGATGGTTTTCACTTCTTTCTTTTTTAAAAAAACAAAACGAAAAGAAAAAAATTAGGCACAGATGTTATCTACGCACCGGGGTGCCTAATTGACGCCAAAATGGCATTATTGTGATTGACATGGTAACACGGCTATTGTTGTTTATTTGATAATAAATGTGTATTTACTTTTATTTCTTTTTTTAAATTATATAAATTATTTTATTCTACGATTATTAATTTTTTTTTTTATATTTCCTTTAGAAAATAATAGAAAATAATTAAAAAATGCGGTACTACTTAGTTATTCCGTCGACCAATTTAGCCAAATTATACAAATTGACATAATTTTTATTTTAAATAACGAAAGAACAAATAAATTAGTATAACATTAATAAATAGACAAATAAAACGTCGGAATAAAAATCACTTGATGACGTAAACACGTGTAACTTGCTTAAAGTCAAGTGAATGTGACATTTACGACCAACCATTATTAGCATTTAATGTTATAGTTTGGCGAAAGATTTTTGGTTGACGGGATATCTAAAGGAATGCCAAAAATGCATATCTAACTGGAATTTGAAAACGAGGTTTTTGCCAAATTTTCGTAAAAAAAAAATAAAAATCATGCCAAACCTGCTGTGCGTATCTGGCCAAATATTACCACTCGAAAAAAAAATGCTAACTGGCGAGTTGAAAAAAACTATTGGCGAGATTTGCATCCGGCTAGCGTAACAGTACCTAGAATTCTTTGCGACCATTGTAACTTTTATTCGAAAAAAAAAATTGATTTTTTAATAAAAATGGAAAAAATACGGTCCCATATTGGCGCGATTTTTTTCTGACGCCAATGTCATATACGGAACGGACACATAACTGTCCCCAAAGTATCGTTATTTAGCTTGATATGGTAAGCTGGATGTTGCTGTTTATGCTGTTGATGCGTTCCCCAAATTGGCGTCGTTAAAAAATCGCGCCAATATGGGACGTATATGACATCTTTGCCAAACTTTCGTATGAACGGCGAAGGGATCAGACCGTATTTGTTTATGGCAGTTGATGACTTGAACTATTATAATATAGATGAAATGATGGCGATAGAATAATATTTGGCGACTTATCGCATGTGCCTGGCTAACATTAAAGTACCAAAATGGCACCTAGAGTATAAAAAGCGAAGTGGTCCGCATGGAACTGATGATGATAGTCTCATGACTTAGGCTATTGTTATAGAGATTGTTTTAAAATACCGGGAGACAAAGACTGTATACTTAATTTATTTTATTTTAGCTTCTTTTCAAATGTTTAATTGATCCTGTTTAAACAAAAATGAAAATAGCCATTGGATGTCATAACACAAACTGACTCACCCTTAAATTTTTGCAATCAAAGGTAATTGAATGGAAACCCTTTTACAGGGAGATCTGCACCGCTTTCTTCAGTATAATTCAATCTTATCTAATATTTTTAAAACCCATCAGATTAGCGTGTTTTTAGATACTGCGGTGTCTGAGCGGGGGTTGGCGAGCGTAGCTTGCACGGGGAAGAGCCCCCTAGTAAGCCATAAAATTAGTAACTATATTTTTCTCAGCCGTCCGTAAATGGTGTGTACGTTACTGTTGGCGACAAAAATGCCCGTGAAAGGAGTAGGAATTGGTCTCTGACTATAAAAATTAAATTTCCAATCCAGAATCTAACTTATTGATTTTTAACATGTTTATTTAATGTAATTAATTACTTGAGGAGATTAAAACTCACTTTATTTAATAAAATGTTGCCCTTTTTAGGTATACGGTCTGAATGAATGACATCCCTACAAAGATAACATAAGAACACATTTAAAGTTTTGAAAAATCAAGTGTTTTTTATTATTGATTCCTTTGTAAACAAATTTTCCCTCAAAAATAAAATGTGAAAATTTTTATCATAAATTATTCGAGAGGTGAAAGAACGTGTATATTAATTATTTACTTAGAAGGAACGTACGATTCACGCACAGGAAAAGCAAAACTTTGAAAAAACTACTAATTTGTAATCTAATTTTATCATTAACCTGCTTTTAAGCATTTCCAACTTACTTGAAAAGTAAGTTACTATATAAATTATGTTGGTTATTTATGTTATTACTTGAAAAGTGTTTATGACTTCGGTTTGTTTTTCTGCTGGGCCATCTCTCCCGTGATCAAACTATTATAAATATACACTGATAACCATTTGATTGATACATGATATTGCAGTTTACTGTAGTATGATTGGTATTGAAAATGAAGTGTGTAGTATTTATAGTTTGTTTACAGAGACACCCAAAAGTGCAGCAATTTAAACAAATCACCTTTTCTAAACATGAAATAAATATCTATCGAACTAATGATATTTTGAATAATAAATTGAAAAATAATTTCAAAGAATTAGTGAAATTAAAAAAAAGTGCAGTCTGCACACCGCACGCTTGTGAAGTATATCTCTTGAAAAATACTTCGAATTCCTATTCATAGTTTTTGTTCCTATACAACTTATTAAAAAGAACTATTTAGACCGACTTTAACAATAAATAGCTCTTAAAATAATTCTTCTATTTAAAAATTGTCTGCTTCAGCATCTTTATCAGACATTTCTCTATAATACTACATATTTTTGTATGCAGTAGTTTCCTTAATATTAGTGAAGAAAGACCTTCGATCAGAATTCTTTTTTAAAAGCCGCGGCGGTGACAGCCTTAGTTACTTTTTTTAGAATAGGAAGAAAGTAGCATTGTGTCAACGATCTGAGATAAATTTTACTTTTACTACAATTTTATAAACTTCCTAACATCACACAATTTAAATTTTTACACCATCTAATAATGTACTAGGGATAATAATGTACTTTAAAATGTAATTTTTTTGAAAACTATCTAAAGTAATTGATTTATGGTTTAAAAATATATTTCAAACGTGATTTGTTTAAAAGAAACTCATCTCTATAGGGTGCAGTCCGATTATGGAAGTTTAATCAGTTTGCATTTAAAATAACATAAATATTTCATCATACGTTTTCGGTTAATACGAGGGTTGCCTTTTAAGTTTCTACAAAAAGTAGGAAGAAAAAGAATTTTTTGGGAAAAACTGTTTCGTTGTTTTTCAAAATATTCGCCTTTAAAATTTATGCATTTTTCCATATGTTCAAACCAATACTCCAAACAGTTTCTAAAATTTAAGTTGATATCTCAAGTTGATATCTCAGAAACATAGTTTTGGAAGGCATCGACAGCTTCTTGAGGTGATGAAAATCACTGCCCACGCATTTTTTGTCTGACATAAGTGTAAAGGTGTTCAGTGGGATGGTTCGTTTAAAATGCAAAAACTCCAACCATATTACAGGAACTATTTCTTTATTAAAAATCTTTTAGGAGAAAGGTGGTTCAGGAGCCAGAATGGGAGAGAGAGACCCCACAATACATCGGACGCCGAAGCGCCTCTTCTTATTAGACAATTTTACATCTCGAGAGCTGAAACAGAAGTGACCTTTTTTTGCACGAAATCAAGAAATCTTGGCGTGGCACAGCATCGCCAATTTACAACTTTTGGTGACCGCGCGAAAATGAACAAAGGGTCTTGGCGATAAACATTACCGCAAAAATGTGGTGATACAATCGGACGGGGGAGGCCAGGATTGCAAGCAAGCGCTTCTAATACGATGAGAAAAGTAACAGACAAACCGAAATTGTTTATCTTGCAGATAGGCCTTTGCCCAACTAACTGTTACATGAAATTGCAGGCTGCAGATTGTTCGATGAGAAGAATGCAGAAAAATCTAGGACATCTGGCTTTTAGCCCGACCACATAACACGATAAATACATGCTTCCCATAAGATTCGTTCATTTTTACTTTTTATTGTTAATATATATATTCAAGGTTCACGTATTAGTAGCGATAAAAATTTCTTATCACTGCGGCGGGGGAAAAAAATCCAATGCAAGAAAATGAAATGAGACTAGCAGCTGTGCAATTTAATTCTTATTTATTTCTTTGCACACGCTGCGGTAACGGGTAGTTACAGATTAAAATAAGAAAAGAAAAAGGAAATGATTATTTGAGCGCTTTGAATTAAACATAATTTTAGAAGAATGAAAGAAATCACTTTACCAAACTCTAGATGGTTTTGAGAAATGAATTTAATCACATATTTCATTATAGGAAAGAGGGGGGGGGGGAATAATAATATGATCTAAAAGTAAGAAAGTTATGTTTTAAATTAAATTTTGAATTAAAAAAAGGTATGGGACAGAAACGCTGTCACATAACTCACCCCCACAACAGAAGAAAGCTGAAACGTGTACGTTGCAGCTTTATATGTACCTAAAATCCTTTGTCCACTTTCGCACTTACAGAATATGCACCAAGACAAAATAAGTAAAATTAACTATTTAAGTTGATATCTACCAAGAAATCTATTTTAACTTGTCTGTGAAACTATTACCCTTTAGCTCCTGTAAAATATTTTATACAACTATAAGTAAGTAGAAAAAAAAATATATTTGCTTGCTTTCAAAACAATTCACAAGAATTGTGTTATGTCCATGACTGAGCGCTCATAATATTCAAAATAATCTTTTTTTTTATTAAATATTCCACAAATTAAAAGGGCCACATTAGTTGATAATTAAGGATCCTATATTTAATTTTTTTTTCTTTGTGGCATTGTATTGTGGCGCTGGTACCAGCATTTTAGTCATGTATCTATTTATATAGAGAAGCATTTACTGTATATACGACTTCTCAAAATGTGATCTTACATGAGATCCTAATATTAAATAAATGCAAGCAAATGAAATCAAAGGACAAAAACACACCAGTAAAAAAATTGTTACTTTAAGGAAAGATGAATTCTTTCATAAAATTGAAGCTTATTTGTATTATGTTAGGTTGCTTCATTACTGGCATAAGAAAGTTACAAAAATTTGTGCATAACGCACAGGACTACCAGAGACAAAAATTGTGCAAGCTGCACGCGCTCAAACAAGTGTAGCCCTAAATATTGGAATATTGTGATTTCTAGTGGCATCAGCTTATGGCTTCTGCCCTAAATAATAAGGGGTAGTTTTTTTTAGATTCCTGCAATTTAACTAAGTCCCCGGTTTCCAAAAAAATCACAGTATGTTATAATTTAGCATTTTATGAATTTTTACACTGCCATCCTGACATTCCGTGTATTGATCAAAATTTAACCCCTGGCAAACTTATAAAAAAAATAATAATTAATAATAAATTGCCTACAATTTTGTATAGTGAAACTAGATATCTTACTCGATCTGCCACCTCCAAGTAAGAAGTATCTAATGAAAGTGTACAAAAATGTTACCTGTTAAAATTAACAACTTCGAAATGTATGTGTAGTTTAATATGTCATGTGACGGATAACTCCTAGAAACATTAAAATCTTTGTATAGATACAAAGTGATGATGCCATTGATATGTTCTGACATTATGCAAACACAAAAAAAAACTGTTAAAAAGAAGTCTTTAATATTGAAACATGGTGTAAAATTTAAAAGGTAGGAAAGTAAAAGGAGAAACTGTATGTGTGTGGAGGGAGGGGGAAAAAACTCCCAAACTCATGAACTACTTGTAATGCAACACATGAACAAAAGTGTACGCAAGCATACACAACGTGTAAGTAAACACATGAACAAATTGTATAATATCACATGAACTATATGTGTTAATGTCTCAATGAAGTAAAATTGTAATGTAATTGCCAACAAAATAAACAGGTAGTATATGTGTAATAACCCAAGACACTTACAACGAGTGAGATTCAATTATATAATTAATGAGTTATCATCAAAATGCAATGAATACGGGTTAATAAAACAAATGAACTACTTGTAATGTGTGTGAAAACTCTGGTTAAACTCTAAACCAGCCAGTGTGTACAACTCAATGAACTACTTGTAAGAAAAAAAAAACAAAAAGAAATACTGCCGAATAAATCGCTAGCAAAGTACAATGTGTAAAAGCAAATGAACAAAATATGTAAATCAACACATGAACTAGTGTAATGTATGTATAAGAATGCACCAAAATGTATTAAAAAAACAACTGTTGTGTAACACAAACAAATATCCAACACATGAATTACATGTGAAAGACAACTGTTGAATAAGTGGTTCACTAAGGGTTAAAAAGAAAATAAAACTGCATCTGCCAAAGTCATTACGGTTTTAAGTTAACAGAAGCGTGCATAAAATGTATAACTCACCGCTAAAAATTGTAGAAGTTATGTAAGCCAAACATGTTCGAAGAAAAGAATGAAAGGGAAAAAAAAATAAAAAAAAATTTTGATAGCCAAAAATAACAAGCAATGTACCTTATGTGGTATGCATGTATGTATCCGTCACAAGACAACTGTGAGACTTGAACTCACAAATTAAAAAATTTTAAATCTGAAGAAAAAAAAATGCCAAAGATTTAGTTTAATGAGTATATGTGAATAGCCCTTTAAAAAATAAAGTGTACCTAACAGCTCACATTATGCATGTGACTACTTTTTATAAAAAAAACTCTTACCGATATCAAATATCATGTCAGTTATAATAAAAAAAATACCTTATGTCATAACTAAAATAGCAACGAGTCACCAGTCGCGCGTAAACAATGAAGTCCAACAGTACATTAGCTGCATGTGTAAAACTGTACACCCGGTTAATTATCCCTTGCACAAAAAAAAAACTTTAAGATGACTGTGTAAACAATGTACAACAATTACATTATGTTATAATTTCTGCAAAACTTTTAAACACACGAACCAAAAAAAAAACCTGACATTAAAAGAAAGTTTAACTAAAAAAAAAACTACGAAGTTGTGAATGCAGTGAAAAAAAAATTCAATTTTTAAGCTAAACACAAATGATGCTAAAAGAAACGTATACATGCACAGACGGCACTGAATGTCCTTAACCATGGTGAGTATTAATTGAAATATAACAAAATTCAGCAAAACTGAACGAGTCAATGTGCGTGTGTGTGAAGTACCAGGCCAAACATGACATCCCAAACCATGTGCATGAGAGGGGAAAAAAAACATGTGTGATTAATACCTAACAATGCTATCTGCCCATAGCAAGTTAGAAATAAAGTGTAAATTAGTGTAAAGGTGTTATCCATCATCAGCATTATGAAAACAATTACAGGTGAAATTTTAGCAATCTAAAAATAATTTTTAAAATGTAAACACTACTCTAATTGTAAAATTAATATTAGTGTAGCTCCATCAATCATGTTGGAAAACATATCCGATCCCTGATTAAGCTAGCGGCCAACTTGCTTAACCATAGATCGAAATACACACCTCAGACATTTTGCTATCCCATGGAAAATAGCGCAATGACTGAAGTATCCCACACAAACCATGACAGAAGTACAAGCAAACAAACTTACACACAAAAAAAACAAAAAAAAACAATGTATTAATGTGAATGCATGTCATTGAGAAACATAAAAAAAAACAGTTTAAAACTGTACGTCAAACCTATGTTGTACATCTTATGTATTTTGCAAAAGCTAACGGGAAAAAAAAAATATTTTGTAACCATGACATGATGACTCGAGCTATGTAATATGCCTAAATAAAATGTATGCCAGGCTAAACTAATCTAAGCTTACTAAATATTTTGCCAAAGTTCACAATCCAAGAAAATATTAATGTGAAAGATACTTAATCTAATATTTATATATTTTTTTTAACATATGATTACGCCAACTTTATGTAAATTTCTAATCAAGTGCCTACATCTAACTGAGAAAAAAATGTTATGCTCACCTCCTCTATAGTTATTTTAAATTGCCACGAATATGCAAATCCAACATATTTCACATTACTTTTAATCAGTGCAAAAAAAATTTAATAAAGTCATAAAACATAAAACTTTCTGCATAGAAAAAAACAATAATATCTATTAACTCTAAAAAAATTTTTCAAAAGTGTGTCCCAGATCCACTAGTGTAAAAAGGTATTTAAAAGTAAGGCATTTACAATCTAAGATAAATATATCTATAGACTTTTTTTATCACACTCATTAAGAAAGGCTGAATGACAACATCTTAACTAACAATAAAAAAACATTTAAAAATCCCCAGAAAACGACTCATAACAGACACTATACTGAATAAGTTGCAATATGACACAACATATTATTTAAATCATACTGTTAACAGACAGCATACGAGCCAGCGTATTTATGTGCAACAAATGATAAAACAACAGGGAAGCAACTTCAAGGCCTAGAGATAAAATAAAAGGAATATATTATCTCTGAAGTGCGTCAATGTGTCAATGCAAGATACTCAGGAAGTTTCTAATGTGAATCAAATGCAACAAACTTAAAAAAATTGCTACCCTTTTTTTTATCCCCTTAGAAATGCATCCCAATTATTCATAAATTTTACTTTACACCTCAACTGCCGATCTGTAAGTAACAACTTATATTTTTAAAAGCAGATGAAATATTAACTAACATATTAAATATTCATAACAGAGATAAATACAAATACATCTCTTTTCAATCAAAATAGAAGTTAAATTAAAAATAAACACACCTTTCGTTAAAATATGTCATTCATAACTATAATTAAAAACAACAAAATGTGCACAGATAAATTAGATAAATTTTAAAAGGCTATTGTTTGTGCAGTCGCGACAAGGAATGCAAGCGCAATATCTTTCACGATAAATGTTAAACCCAGAAAATCCTTGTCATGCATGAAAATAAAGTATCTTTAAACATTCATAAAATAACTGCACTTAAATAGCACTTACCTTTTAAACACTAACATGCAAAGAGCAGCTTAGAATTATAGCTGCAAGTATACCGAGTTAAAAAAAACAATAATTTTTCTTTATAAAGCCGATATCTTCTTTCTTCCGGCTATTACCTTTTACACAAGGCAGTAATACAAACAAATATGAACTGCACGAAGTAACGAATTTTTTTTTTTTTTTTTTTTAAACAGCAAGTATAACTAAAGAAACATTTATCATAGCATGAAAAGAAACAGAACTGAAAGATAAAATATTAATCACTATATCAATTAAGTATCTATAGGCAATATGAGAAACAATATTGTGCATGTTAAACGTCATCCAATTCTATCACTATTGGGGTATCCTAATTTGGGATACCTAGATATGACACGAAAATGAATTGCACAACATGAATGAGCCTGTTGAATGCTATCTTCTTCTTTTTTTTTCTTTTTTTTTTTTTTTTTTTTTTTTTTTTTTTAGATTGCATGCTGAAGATGATAAGATGCACAAAACAAACAATCTGGGAATGAAGAATCCAAATTAGAGATGTAGTCATAAAAAAAAAAAAAAAAAAAAAAAAAAAAAAAAAACGCACATATGGCAAAAGTTTCACGAACTATTTCGTAACTGAAATAATTTTTCTTTTGACTTCCAACACAGATGCATAATGCAGCACATATTATACCAAGATACACCAGTAGATTATTGGCTTTCCGTAAACTATGCGGTTATATTAGCTCTATTTTCTTTAACTATGGAGCACCAAACAAACACCTTAGTATTGGAATGAAGGCAAAACTTATTTTGTAGGGAAACACCATAAAAAAAATTTAACATATTTCACATTTGTAGATCCAGCAGGTGAAGCGAGGAGAAAAAAACTTGGTGGGGCAACGGAGTAGATGAGTCACAACATAACTCTCTCATTTATTCCTAAATCACCATTGTAGAAGCACCACAGAGTGTAGAGTTAATCCAGTCCTCGCTTAGAATTGAAAGACAATTTCGAAGCAATCTAGCGGTACCGCTCCGGCACATAGATGTTACCGCACGTTCTGGTGTTTTACGAAGCGTCAGGAAATTGGCAGGAAACCTCACGAATAAAATTGTACTTTTAAGATGCAGGAGTACTACGTCGAAAGTGCAGCATAAAAAATATTTTAAAGGTTGGGGGATGGGGGGTTCTCTCTCTCAAATAAATATGCATTCCCTTTTTTTTTTTTTGTTTGGAGAAAGTCCGGCCAATGAACCAACTGTGTGTAAAGGTGTTCAGTGGGATGGTTCGTTTAAAATGCAAAAACTCCAACCATATTACAGGAACTATTTCTTTATTAAAAATCTTTTAGGAGAAAGGTGGTTCAGGAGCCAGAATGGGAGAGAGAGACCCCACAATACATCGGACGCCGAAGCGCCTCTTCTTATTAGACAATTTTACATCTCGAGAGCTGAAACAGAAGTGACCTTTTTTTGCACGAAATCAAGAAATCTTGGCGTGGCACAGCATCGCCAATTTACAACTTTTGGTGACCGCGCGAAAATGAACAAAGGGTCTTGGCGATAAACATTACCGCAAAAATGTGGTGATACAATCGGACGGGGGAGGCCAGGATTGCAAGCAAGCGCTTCTAATACGATGAGAAAAGTAACAGACAAACCGAAATTGTTTATCTTGCAGATAGGCCTTTGCCCAACTAACTGTTACATGAAATTGCAGGCTGCAGATTGTTCGATGAGAAGAATGCAGAAAAATCTAGGACATCTGGCTTTTAGCCCGACCACATAACACGATAAATACATGCTTCCCATAAGATTCGTTCATTTTTACTTTTTATTGTTAATATATATATTCAAGGTTCACGTATTAGTAGCGATAAAAATTTCTTATCACTGCGGCGGGGGAAAAAAATCCAATGCAAGAAAATGAAATGAGACTAGCAGCTGTGCAATTTAATTCTTATTTATTTCTTTGCACACGCTGCGGTAACGGGTAGTTACAGATTAAAATAAGAAAAGAAAAAGGAAATGATTATTTGAGCGCTTTGAATTAAACATAATTTTAGAAGAATGAAAGAAATCACTTTACCAAACTCTGGATGGTTTTGAGAAATGAATTTAATCACATATTTCATTATAGGAAAGAGGGGGGGGGGAATAATAATATGATCTAAAAGTAAGAAAGTTATGTTTTAAATTAAATTTTGAATTAAAAAAAGGTATGGGACAGAAACGCTGTCACAATAAGGGAACAAGAAAAAGGCTTTAGGCGAGAAATCAGGAGAATATGGGCAATGAGACATTTACCCGACATTTTTATCCTTCAAATAATCAATTGTTTCACATGCTGTGTGGGAGCTGGCGTTGTCGGGATGAAGAATGATGCGGCGTTTTTTGTTGTTTTTCCTGATTTCGTTGATGACTTTTGGCAAGCAAATTTCTGTATACCATTTAACATTAACAGTTTTTCGATCCTCTAAAGGAATGGTTGCGATATGTCCTGTAAGGCCGAAGAAACAAGCAATAATTTTCTTGGAAGTGCTTCGTGAACGAACAGCTTTCATAGGATTCGGTTCATCTCTCACAGATAAACAGTGGTTTGTTGTTTAGTATCCGTTTTATATGAATCTATCCAAGTTTCGATGTTGTATACGGATTTTGCAATTCCAAATTTTATTTTGTTTTAGCATTTCCTTACACCAATTAGCACGAGCCTCTTTTTCAGCTTCTGTCAAATTGTGCAGAATCCATCTGAAACAAATATTTTAACCCGTTCGGGTCATGGATGCATATATGCACCCACAAAAAGGGCATACAGAATTTATTTTAGGCACCAGTAAAAAAGAAATGTAATATTTAGTTTCTTTAATTAGAGCATTTCTATGGTTGTTTAAGTAGAGGTAATTTAAAAAAAAGTGTTACCAACCGAATAAAATTTGTGTAAAAGCCGCCGGTTCCGAAGGGGTTAACAGCTAAATGCTCGTAGAAAATCGAATGTATTGCAGTCTGTGATATGCCAAGGTATGCTTCTATCTCACGATGCATGACATGCCAATCTTCAAACATCTTGCGCACAGCATCAATGTTGTTTGGAATCACTACCGATTTTGGTGGTCCTTCATGAGATTCATCACTGATGGACGCACGACTACGACGGAATTCTGTAAACCAATTGAAAACAGTCTTTTGTGATGGTGATTCATTACCAAAAGTTTTACGAAGCGACACTAAGCATTCTTCTCGAGTGAAGCCTTTCGTAAAATCAAAAAATATCATCCAGCGGAAACCTTCACGACTTATTTCCATTTTTTTCACTCACTTGTTTCCTTAGAACACTCACAGTAAACAAAATACGCAGACGATTTGTAAGATGCCACTGATTCCAAGATAAGAAAAATGTGAATTTTACGAATATTCTGAAGACAAATTTCAGTAGCACCTTCTATTGTTCGTTTGTAAAAAAAATAAATGGCAACCTCTTAAGGGGACCGGGTAAGGTCTATCTCGGACATGTTAAAATACACCAACTTAATGTACCTTTTACTCAGAAATGGTGAAAGATAGAGGTCTAGATTTTTTAGAGTAGTTTGAATAACATGCTTTATGTATTTTAACAGACCATTTTCTTTCTAAGTGAAACTGAAAATTAATTATTTATTGAAAGACATTTTTTAATTAGCATTTTTGGTAAGATTTTACTGCCTAAAATAAATAATTCTCAACAAAACGTTAAATCCCTGTATTAAAGTATGCACTATCACATAATATAAGTATTTAAAAAAAATCTGAGTTCTTAAGCTTAATAAATATTGAAAAAAATGAACACAAATCTGAAAAATCGAAGTTTTGAGAGAAAGTCGATTAAAGCTGTGAAGCAGTGTTATTAGTGGACCAATTTTCGAAATTCTGATTTCTTGACTGGCGCCACTTTTTTGAAATAGTAAAATTCACCTCATTTAATAACATATTAATTAAAGCGAAAACAATGGGAATTTTACACTTCAGAAAAGTGGTGCCAATCAAGAAATCTGAATTTTAAAAAGTAACCTACTACTGTCAAATGATCTTGGAAAGAATGTAATACATCGTTGAAAAGATAAAAGTTTAAACTATTTAATGATATAAAAAAAATAAAAATCTATTTTTTTGGTTGAATTTCGCTTACCTGGTCCCCTTAAGATATCTACACCTTCAATCCCTCATTGATAACAATGTAGAAACACGCTGTATTTGGGTGCAATAACATATTTTATATTGATATTTGATTCCTAAAGACATGATGTGGACCTCAAATATAAATTCATAAGACACTGGTATGAGCAAGAACTATTCAACAAGTTTCATCCAAAGAAAAACATCCGGATCTTATAACGAAATCTCTAGTAAAAGTCTCTTTCACAAGCTGAGTTCCCGAGGTGGTCATCGCTGTCATCGCTGCCCAAATACTCAAAAATATAAACAGTAAATTGAAGAAAATAACTCGTTGTTATTCCTTTAAAATGATATATCTATTTTTTAAGCACAATTAAATCTAAAACTGGATTTTTTTTTATTTGAATTTTATTTGCTTTTTAAAACTAGTCGGATTTGCCAATCTCAAAACTTTCTTCTGTTGCATACATGTTAATATTTCAAACAGTTCCCTTTTGTGAGTTGTGCATTTGAGAAACAAACAAGATGCCGTAGTGTGCGTCCAGTTAAAAACACAACTACACCGATTTTTATAGTAATCTTAAATTTCTCCCACATTTTATTAATTGGAGTTAGTACAAGTTAATCTCAATCCTACTTTTCAATAAAATAAATATTTCTCGTCATTCTGTTCTACGTTAGTTGCCTGGGTTACCTAAATGCCAAGAACTCACTAGAGATGAGACGGGCTCAGCCCGAGCCCGAAACATTTTTACACCAATCTTCGGGTTCGGGCAAGCCCGTGCTCATTCTTTTTTAAACATACAATTTTATTTATACTCTGAAAAATATTAAAACAAAATTTTTTCCTTGTGAATTATTCCATTTCAAGTCATTTTCATGCTAATTTGATTAGAATGAAAGGGAAACAAAAATCATTTTTTGTTACATTTTCTTTCATCTTTATTTGTAGTATTAGAATTCCATTTTAAAAGATTATTTGCTTCAGATTTATTTCTGAAGGCGTCGACTTGGTGGAATGTCGAGAATCAGAAAATGGCGCCATTAGGATATTTTTTAATTGGAACGTTTATTATTATTTTTTTAGAATTTCGAAATGAATATTTTCTTTTGTTTTTAGTCAACCAGCATTAGCTTAATGTTTGCAAATTTTAAGTCTTCTATTGTGTGTGAGTCATAATTATTCTTTATATGAAAATAACGCTAGTGATTCTATCCATTTTTCCTAACGAACTCTGCTCATGCTGCGGTTCTGATCTTCGCCTTCACGAAGTTACTTTTATTCTTAAGTAAAAACAATCAGCATATATTCTTATTCCGACAGAAAGCAATCGACCAGTGTTTCCTCTTTTCCCATAAAAGCATTGGATCTTTCAGATAACCGTGTCAAGTTTTTAATCTAAGCTGATTTTCAAGAACACAAGAATTACTAAAGATTATTTTGAGCAAGGAATAAGGAATGGATTATAACTTAAGATTTACACATTTTTATAGGGAATAAAAAAAATGTTTCGTCATATAAATAGAAATTTCTGCAGATTTCATTTACTAATTCATAAAGCTCACATCGTTAATGTGTCCGCCAGGTTTCCTTGTTGGGGAAGAAAAATATAAGAACCCTTTTAAGGAAGCATATTTTTATTTGATACTAAACTTCTCTTTTGATACTATGGAATGTAAATTTCATAAAATTAATTGTGTGCTGAGGATAACAGCCATTTCCGTGTAAGAACTTGTTAAAAAATTGAGATGTTACATTTAGAACAAGTTTTAAATATTATGATTTTCCTTTTTTTTTTTTTGCATTGCATCCTTTTGGTGGCGGGATCGGGCTTCGAAAAGTGAGCACGAACTCACCCTTGCGAGAGCAATGGATGTACAACACAACTACATAAGATCTGGAACATCGCTATCAAAAAGCCCTTTCTGGGAGAATATTCCCATTTCCACATGGACTTGCTGACTTGCTGGTCATAGCCAAAAATATAAATATGAAATTTGGTTCAAATCTATGCATAACTTCATACACATTTAGATCATACAATAATGAAAATGCCACAAAATTGCGCTTTCACAGAGTTCTCTTTCGGTGGAATAGCCGCCAATTCAATTGGGACCTGCTACCCATAGCTAGAAACATATATGAACATGCAATTTTGGTTCACATCAATTCATGACTTCCTACACTTTTCGATGATAATAAAAAGATACGCGGACGGCCAGACAGGCATTTTGTAAAACATTTTTTTTGGAATCTTTGACCTTTAAAACAAGTAAATCCAACGACAACCGGAAGTCGAAAAAAAACTCGACTACAAAACTTTCTTCTTTTATAGATAGAAGGAAGTATATCCTAGTCCGCTTAAGCATTACTCAGCCTACAGAACTTATAGCTGGAAATAGTTTTTAATTAAAAATTCCATTTTACTTGCCTTCTAAATGATATTTCTTTCAGATAACAATTAAAGTATCTCCATTAAAAAATAAATAACCATAACCGCCACCTCTAAAACGAAGCAGGTGTATCATTGTGCGGTTCAATACTGATAATCCATTGCCATTTTTTAAACCTCTAAGCATCGCACATTTTCGAAAAATGTACTTTTAAATGCAATTTGTTGGAAAACTGTATCTTCATTTATCTTTTAGATGTTATTTCTTTTGTAGTTTTTAATCCCATTTCTGTAAAGGTGACCACTGAAGTACTCCCTTTCTCTAGAAAGTAAAGGGAAAATAGTAGATTACTCTTTCTTTTTGTTATCATTTTCTCATAACAACAGAAAAAACATTGTAATTAAAGTACGTGCTATTCTAAGAATATCGTCTGCAATAAAAACGAATAGTAAAGAATATTTGTGTGACTTATTTTTTCAATATTTACTTAATTCCTATCAAAAAGCTAAAAGAATGCAGTTTTATTAATCCATGTGAAATAACATCTCCCTAATTTTGAAATAATGTAAATAAGAATGTCTAACAAAACATTTAACATTATAAACTATATTTAATTTTCCATGTCCATATTAATGTTACAAACAAACGAAGGCCTGTGAATTATTAGATAGCCTATTTGTTGCCAAGTTTCTTAAATGATGACATCGGTTTTTGCTGGGTTTGGGTATTATTCCGGAATAATGACGTCCTATGTGTATTTTTCTATGATGTTGTTTAAGACTTGATGTTGTTTAAGACTCGATCGTCCATATGGAATTCTTCAGCGGATGCAAATGACGTCACTTTATATAAGAAAGCTTGTATTTTAAGTCTTAAAACTGAAATATGTTTTGCACTATCTATATTTATATTTTTTTTTCATTGGGAGCGACACTAAATTCTGATAAAGCAGAATTCCTGTTTTCTATTTTTTTTTTTTTTTAACCATTTGGAAAAATGGTATGACGGTGTAAAAAGTAATAGTGTGGAATGTTTAGAAGTTTAAGAATGAAATTTCATTTAAAATGGGTCGTCAGATTTCTTGGAAATCTGACGATGGAAAAGCCTTTTCCCGAACAGCCAATGAAATGCTTGGATAATACGTAAGTTTCAGGAAATCTGACGGGTCGCAGGCGATTTTTGTCGCTTTCAATTTTTATGTGTAATAACACTATTAATGTTTAATTCGTGGCGTACGTAATATAGGATCAACTCCGTGCGATTTTTTATGTCTTTAATTTTAGTCTTTGAAAAAATCATTTTCCAAATGGTCGTTGTAATTTGTTAAATTGCTTTTTTTTTATTGTGTGTGTGTGATTATCTTATAATGGGTGAGAGTTTATACAAATGAAACTTGGATATTTTAAAACTTGACAAGAATACAATATATGTAACATAAACTATTGCAGAAGTTGTATTAAAATATAAAATATAATCTTGTTTATACGAAATCTATGCAAATAAAACAAAAAATAAATCGTCTTTTTAATGAAAATAGAGTTTATTTAATAATAAACGGAACAACTTCATTGCGCTATATCACTGCCTATTTCTAATTTTTAATTTAAGAATTTTTTTATGCTAATATGAAATGATTTAAATTGAAATATGCGATAATGTTTCAGTTATTTATAATTTAGTTGCTATGACAATGAAAAGCGAAAGCAGACGATTGCTATAAATATATTTAGATTCAATACTTATTCCAGACTATTATAAAATTAATAAGAATTTATATCGATATCAACTACTTCTTAAATAAAACTTAATTATTGAGTATTTTTAAATCACACAAATTATTATAATTAATATTTTGAAAGAAATTTCATTTTAAAAACGACTACAACCGTAATTTTGCGATAGAACCTTAAGTTTGAAAAAGCAACATTTAAAACATGAATATAGAGCAGTAGGATGTTTAACAAATTTGGTTCAGAAAAAGAAAATTGATCTAGAGAATTTTTTGAAACAGTGGTGCTGATGTAGCATGGTTCCACTCGGTTCATCTGTTTCTATGAATCATCTGTTTCATCGTTAACAGTCAGTTAATGAATCATGTTCTGTTGGGGGCGCTTTCTATCCACAGTTCGGCTGCGATATTTTTTCGAAAGCTTAAAGCCCAATTTAATATTATTAAGACTGAAGTCCTACTACTCTATATTCATGATCTAAAAGAATTTCTTTAGTTGTTTCTTGAACTTGAACAAAATGGCTCGTCAAAGTTTGGATGATAGCATTCAAAGCGATGTCCAGTCTATGAACAATTATTTCGGTGAAGAGAAATTGAGATAAATCAATGTTTTTGAAAAGAAAAGGTTTTAGAAGATAAAAAGAAATTATGAAAATCTCTTGGATATTGGTAAGATAATCAAAATTTTTTTCGTTTAGAATTCTTTTGTTTAATTAATCATCTATGAGCTTTGTGACATTGTAAAATATTTTAAAGTAAGAAATGAAATTAATTAGCCGAAACCATGCGTTTTTTTCCTTTTCTATCTTTTTACTATAGCAGCTATAAAAATTGAAACGTTTTTAGTTTACAAGTATTTCAACGTAAGAGAATATTTGATTAACGAACGCCATTTGTTTTGTGCGGTTAAACGCTTCGTGATGAGCATCTTTTACAGAATTTTTAATCTTTTATCACCGTCTTTTCAAAGCAGAAATGTTTTCCTAATTGAATCGGGAAAATGCTCGGATTAAATAAGGCAAAATTTACAATAAAAATTTACTGGTGAGAATAATCACGGATTCTGAGCACCTTACGCGGCACGTATACCGGTCGCTCGTCCCCAAGCGGTTAAAAAAAGCAATAAGTAAAGAAAGTTATGTTTTTGTGCAATGAAAATTTTTATGGTACTTGCTTATTATCTGAGCAGGGGGCATTGATCGCCAAAAATGGTTGTCAATCGCCAGATCTGTTTATCGTTAACAATCACCAGTTGTGTTCAAAACGGTTATTTAACGTATGTTTAATAAATACATAACATCGTTAAAAATGATAAATGATACAAAACAGTAATTTTGTTTACATTTATTAAATACGTAACATTAAATTGGCAGCTTTTGGCAATAAATGATATGGTATTTTTATTTCTTGCGGTTTGACATGCCCTCTAAAATGAATATAATATAAAGATTATGTATTATAGCTATATTAATAGTATATGTATAATAGCTATATCACAGAATATCTATATATTTAAAAGACAAGGCGGTTTTTTGAGTCATAAAACCTGAGCTTTTTAATCAACTTTGCTAATTATTTTTTTAATGAAAGTTGTTCATTTGAAGATGTGCCCTTACTAGCTGTTTTTTAATTTATTTTCAATTTATATTTTAATTTTAAAAGTTTTTTGTGAAATTTCTTTAAAATGGTGACAATCGGATTGCTCCATTGTTGCAGAGACAAGAGAAAATGGAGTTTGGTCATTTTTATTGATTATATCCTTATTGGTGCCATTTTCTCATTACAATTAAAAATAAGTTAATAAATTAGAACAAAAAATGACTCACACTTTAAAAAACATGAGTTTGCCTCATAAAAGTGTTACTTTTCAATATTTTTCCGTTTCGTTGATACTAGGCGCTGGCAAAATGCTTCGTTGAAATGAGATAAATATGAGAGAAAATGACGTCATATTTAAAAACAAGCTTACACTTTCTTTAATAAAACTAAATATTTTACTACAGGTGCTTCTAAAAAGGCATAAATTTCTGCATTTTTTACTCGCCGGTACTGAGATTAGAATCTCAAGACAAGAGTTTGAATGTCCATATGCAAAGTTGTAGCTGACAAACGTGACTTAAAATATTTAGTAATAACCTATTTCGCGTAAAAATATTTTTTAAATAGTGAATAATGTAAATTTTGAGATGCTGAAAATGATGCAAGGTTTAGATTTCTTCTGCGCCTTAGCGCTGGCACAAAAACGGCGGCTGTTGAAAGCAGATTTTTTTAAACATATATACGGTCACTAAAATTTTGACACTAGTATTTTATAAAATATTTCTTTGACTTGTTTCATCTCAGAAACAAAATAGCGGAAAAAACTGCAAAATTATTGGTGCAAAAATTCATGGGACGCTACACATGCCAAAAAAAATCCACGTTCGGCAACCGCCATTTTTGTGTCAGCGCATTGGCCCAGTATTCAGGGAGCAGTGGAATTGAATGGAGTTATGAATAAAGAGGAGAAGGCATATAGTGTATTGTCTACTAGTTACGAGTGAAGTAACTGAGAAGGTTGCCACAAGATGGCGGGTGATTTTTTACATCAGATAAACAGTTTTCATTAACCGCCAATGCAAACTTCAAACAATAAATTTTGAATAGAAATGTTTGCCTTATTTTACCGGGGTTTTTCATGAAAAATTTCTCTAACAAATGTGATTAAAATTTCTATTTGCTTTTTCTGGTGTCAGTTTGACCGTGTAATATAATCATTTTCATTGACACAGACTGGAGGTTGTCTAGGCTGTCACAATATGGCGGAAAAGCAGGGACTGACTACCGCCAAAGTAAACTTCCACCAGTAAAAAAATGTATATCTTTTTGCCATTATTTTTGCGTGGAAAAGGTGTTTAAATAAGGAGAAAATTTCCATTTAAATTTACTGGTAGAAGTTTGACACGGTGGTAATCAAGCCATGCTAAAGCGATTACAGTTGATGCTTCACTATTTTAAGGATATGTCAGTTCCTCTTTATTAATAGTTCCATGTGGATTTCATGCAGAAAAAAAATCTATGATTGTGTTAATGTGAAATAATTGTCTGAGCGAAGCGAAGGCTAATACTCAGCGAAATATTACTGTCCGGACACATTACAGCTACGATGGATATTAACGCCATGTCCTACTAAAAAAAAAAAGCCTATTAAAAACCTTTCGTCAAGTATAACTCAAAAAAATTTGTCGGATTTCGTTTCTGATTGCACCAGAAGGTACCTATGAGGGCCAACTACTGAATGCACCTACTATGAAAAATAAGCTCCAAACCGTTTAAAAATTAAATTTAAAAAACTGATAAAAAAGCACAATTTATCTGCATACGTCACAGAAATTTCGTGTGCGTCACTTTCACCGGTGGATGTTTCCGTAGACAACTGGTTTGAACACATGGAGCAAAATAAAAAAAAAAATACGCGCGCAGTAATATTGAATAGATCAGTTTCAACCACGTGATCACAAACCTTGCAACAACCCGTGGCAACCAGTTTTGGTGAGCAAACAAATAATAATACAGTACTCCGTAGCACGGTGACCGTTTTTAGCCTGTTGTATGACAGACAATGGACTCTATTCAGGTGACGTCAGAGGCCAGAGCTGGCGGTATGATGATCTGTTATTCTAGTTACTGCACCGGAAGAATACCAGTATGCGCAGGCGCAAACACCGCTAGCAGACGACTTTAGCCTTGACCCAGGTCGAGTGCATACATTTTAAGTGAAAATTTGAAAACTTGGGGAATTTTCTCGCATACAGAGCAACATTTTGAATTTAGATTACAATATATTAAGTATATGCTGCTGCATCAAAGAATTTTTTTGCGGTATTTTTAATAAACAATCATTAATAACTCATACTCCATAGACTGCTATGCTAAACACCGCCAGTAAATACCGCCAGCAGACGAATTTTAGCCTCCACCTCAGGTCGCGTGCATAAGGTCCATTGTGGATGATTAAAACAAAAGACATGAGTGTTTATTGCTCCGGGAGGTTATCTTTTCCTGGATGTCTGTCTGTCTATCATACAGCATGCAATTTTCTTTTAAGGGATGATATTATTATGCAGTAAAACCTCCATAACGGACACACCCGATTAGTGTACACCTCTATTTAGCGGGCATTTTTTCGATTACCAACTCTTAAATAACTGTACATTTTTTACTGTCAGTAGCGGACACCTCCAAATAGAGGACATATTCTACCCTCCCGAGGTGTTCGCTATTCAGAGGTTTTACTAGTAAAACCTCCATAACGTGCACACCCGATTAGCGGATACCTCTATTTAGCGGCCATTTTTTCGATTACCAACACTTAAATAACTGTACATGTTTTACTCTCAGTAGCGGACACCTCCAAATAGAGGATAAATTCTGCATTCTCGAGGTGCCCGCTATTCAGAGGTTTTACTGTATATATTGTTGATAGTTGTTTTACAGGGCCGCACAAAAGAATAAGAATATATGAAACGAATATAAACTAAATTCGGGATTGTTAGATCGCTGATGGTAGTGTAATTTTAGGATATTGCTACAGTCATCCGCAGCATGTTTTTAGAGTTTCATTCATCTAACGAAACCCCACCTGTCTCACTCCTCTGTCTGTCTGTCTGTCTGTCCGTCTGTCACAGAGCCCGTTCTCAGAAACTATATATGTCGGAGACTTGAAATTTTGCACACTTATAGCTGAACACCTCACATCAAATGACAAATAATAAAATTTTGAAAAAGTCTAATATTTAACCCTCTGGGGTCTGACTTGTGTATTTTAAGAAATTTTTCTAACTCAGCCCCTAATTAAATTGGAGACACGAAATTTTGTATACTTATAGCTGAACACCTCACATCAAACGACAAATAATAAAATTTTGAAAAAGATCTAATACTTAACCCTCTGGGCTCTAATTTGTGTATTTTATGCAATTTTTCTAAATCAGCCCCTAATTAAGTTGGAGACATGGAAGTTTGCATACTTATAGCTGAACACTTGCGATAACACGATAAATCATAAAATTTTGAAAAAGTCATATTTAATCCTCCGGTCTCTAACGTCTGTATTTTAAGCAATTTTTCTAACTCAGCCCCTAATTAAGTTGGAGACATGAAATTTTGCATACTTATAGCTGAACACCTCACATCAAACGACAAATAATAAAATTTTGAGAAAGTCTAATATTTAACCCTCTGGGCTCTAACATGTGTATTTTAAACAATTTTTCTAACTCAGCCTTTAATTAAATTGGAGACATGAAATTTTGCATACTTATAGCTGAACACCTCACATAAAACGACAAATAATAAAATTTTGAAAAAGTCTAATATTTAACCCTCTGGTTTCTAACTTCTGTATTTTAAGCAATTTTTCTAACTCAGCCCCTAATTAAGTTGGAGACATGAAATTTTGCATACTTATAGCAGAACACTTTCGATCACACACGAAAAATCATAAAATTTAAAAAAAAATCTGATATTTAACCTCTAATATTTTGTCTCGTGCAATTTCTAAATTTAAACTGTTTTGCAATACTATTTTTTGTTCATTTTGCATAATAAGTGTAATGTGACGTAATTTCTTCTATTTCAGACTTCTAACGCATGTTAATGAATTTATTTTACAATATCATTTCTCTTTTAAAATTCAAATGTAAATATAGTTTTCATGGCGTAATTTCCAATAAGTGCCTGCTTTTTATACCTAAATATTTAAATCTAATTTGAAGGGGTTTTTTTTCTGTTTGTAATAGTAACGTGTAAATAATTTTTTTATTTGAAGCAAACATTATTGTTTGCGCTGCTTATACAGTTGGCAACAGTTTAAATTAATACCATTTTCTAAAATATGTAACAAATATCTGTCGAAATGCTGAATATTTGAATTTAAAATAGAAATAAAACCTCACAAAATGAGTCAAATTAAAAAAATTAATGGGATCTGCACACCGAGATCTTTTATTGAATAAAATAATCTAAAAATGATTTAATTCCCATGTATAGTTTTTGCTACTATAAAACATTTTTAATGGAACGATTTTGTCCAAATTTATCATTAAATATCTCTTAAAATAATTCTTCGATTTGAAAAATGTATGCATCAGCGTGTTGATCAAACATTTCGCTATAATTCCATTGATTTTCATATTTTTGTATACAATAGTGTCCTTAATATTAACGAAGAAAGACCTTCGGTCACAAAAAATCCAAAACCTGCGGGAGCTGCGGTGACAGCGTTAGTTACTTTTTTTAGAATGGAGAGATATATAAAAATGAAAACTTGTCTATCTGTCTGTTTGTAATTCTATAAAAATCCCCAATTTGAAAGCCAAAATTGCGAAAAGATGCGTACATGTCTATTAAAATATGGCCGAGGCAACTAAAGTAATCAGGAATCGAAATAATTTATAGTTAATTTTTAATTAATAAAAAAACCCCAATTTAACAGCAATTTCTTATCAAATTTAAGTATTTTTCGTTATAGCAGTTGCAAAAAATTAAAAAACACAATAAAATTATTTTTATAACAATTAATTTTCTACTGCAAGATTTCCACGTGAAAAATGATAATGAAATAAATAGTTTGCCGAATTTAAAAAAAGGTGAATATTACGTCATAACTTTTCTATTGCAAGATATTCACGTGAAAAATGAAATTGAAATAAATAGTTTGGTGAATTTAAATGAAAGTGAATCTAACTTCATAACTTTTCTATTTCAAGGTTTCCACGTGAAAGAGGAAAATATTACGTCATATTGGAAATATAAAGGACATGGTGGATACAATAAAACGTCATATGAGTGTGGAAAATGTATTGAAGCATGATGAAAACCCGATTAGGGAAATATTGGCGTATTTTAACATTATTGCTCCAATTATAAATTGAAATAAATTTATTTATAGCTGTATTCTTCTGCGTCTGTTATATACATTTATACAATTTTATATAGCGTTTTCATATGATTAATTCATACAATATTTCGACTGCTTTTTTAAATGTTTGTTTTGTGTTGTATGTTAAATTTTGAAATTGATTTTTCAGAATCAACATCCTTCAAATTCTGGACAACGCCGGGCACTTTAGTTTGTAACAGATAAATGGCTTTTGTATATGTACATCTAATGCTAATATTATAAAGCGTTATAATATTATAAAGTGTATAATATTATTAATGCTTGTACGTTTGTGAGGTGTTATCTCTGAAACTACATAGCCAACTGAAAAAAATGTTGGTGGCCATCTCTGCCCCGAAAAAAAAAAGACTATTTTATGTCAGTGCAAGAACCTATATCGCTGCAGGAGCAAAAAAGTTCTAAAATTGCGATTTCTGCGATATTGATTGGGTTAGAAGCTTTAAATTTGGTGCGGTAGTTACTTTTAAGATGTAAATACTCGTAATGAACACTCTCTAAAAGGTTCAATTTGACGGATAAACGTAAAAATTACTAGAAAGGTTTTAAAATATGATTTATTTGGAATACTGAAATTTTTGGGATACTGTTGGGGTTAGAAACTAGAACTTTGGCATGGTAGTAATTAATAAGATGTAAATGCTCGTTGTAGAACGAATTCTAAATAATCGAAAGACTAAACAAAGCGGAAAAATATCTAAAGATGATCTAAGTCACGAAGTACATGGAATTGTTAGGAATATAAACATGAAAATTGACATGGCTGTATTTATCATGACGTAAATTCTCGCAATAGAACAATTTCTAAAAACGTCGCTAGATAAAACACTGCAGAAACAAAAAACTTTCGAAAATTTTCTATTTCTGTGTTACTGCTGAGCCCGAAATCTTGAAATTTTGCTTCGGGTTAGTTTTAAAATATACAATTGTCTCTATGAATGGTTTCTAAAAATTTTTTTAATTTAAAAAGATGAAATTAACGGAAAGCGATCTCAATTACCATTAATTTGGAATTATTAGATACAGCAACTTTAAATATTTCATAATGCTGCATTTACTCCGCAAAACATTCAATTTAAATGCAACAAAACTGATAGATACCCTCCTAGCATTAAATAAATTGTGTAAATATTGAATAAAGACCTGTATGAAACAGTGAGTAGGTTGCCCGAAAGTATTTGTTAAAGTGTTCCTTCTCTAGGCTTTTCTCTCTCTCGCCAAGGCCACTAACAGAGGGAAGTGCCGTTTTAAATGTGATATGAATTTTTTATCCGATTCATTTTTCTAGACATTTTATCATAAGGTCATATTCTCAATTATCATTAGTAGATTTTTTATATATTAACTTATTCTGGTGAAATTTCATAATCGGGTTCATATTGGCGTATGTTAGCTTGCATGATTTGCTG
Source organism: Maratus speciosus (assembly GCA_963932465.1). Taxonomy (NCBI): domain Eukaryota; kingdom Metazoa; phylum Arthropoda; class Arachnida; order Araneae; family Salticidae; genus Maratus; species Maratus speciosus. The sequence continues at coordinate 817,641 of CAWVRF010000253.1, read as the reverse complement.
AATAAATATGTATGGATTTGTAAATTACTTCAAATGACAGCTGACAGGTCAAAAGTTATGCAGACGATATATTCAGATCTTGTGTCATGCTTTATGTTGTAATCACTGCCGATTTCTGTTATTTGATACTTGCTAAATACAGCTCAACTTATGCAGAATATGTTTGAAAACAAAACAATACAGCATATGTAGTTGCCAGCATACACTCATCATTTAAATCCGATCGAGCATATCTAAAACACACTCTAACGACGCATTGCATGCCACTGTTGATGTGTTCGGTACTTTGATACTATATCAGATTTTGAGGAGAGAATTCCTTAAATGTTATCGACAACCTCATTGCATCCGTGGAAAACAGATATTGTAAATATTAACTATTCCGGGGTAGCACATACTATATAAAGTATAGTCCATTCTTTTTAAACAACATACATTTGTCATTTAAAGTTATTCAAATTGGTGCGGAGCGTCTGATTATGCTCTTGACATCATTTTATACAGTTAAAATTCCGATATAAGTAATTTAGTGTTTCATTTTCTATTTTACTTTTAATATATTGCGTACTTTCAATTTTATATCCATGCATGGCTGTCTTGAATGGTTTGATTTCCCATTTTTTTAAACAGTGTATACGAATTTATATATAAGATTTTGTAATTCTACGATTCGTTTATTTTCATCATTTAAATTTATCGCAGTATATGAACAATTAAAGATAGCATATCATTTTCTTTGCTTCCACATGTTATTATTAAATCTATGTTCTCAGCAATATCGCTCAGACTAATCCCTCTGAGGGAAGTCCTAGTTTTTGCTGATTTTTAGTTCCGTAAGAGCCTCAATTGATAATTTAATCCTATTTACTTATCTTGATTATATTTTTCTAATTACGTATACAAATAAAGTTTAATTTTTCAATAATTTGGAACAGGTGAAGTTTAAGGAAATAGTATTTGGCAGATTTAGATTAAAGTAATATTTGTTTTAAGAATCGGACTTTGATGTTCGACGGATTTTTTATTGCAACTAATTTTGTAAATTTATTAAAAATAAATGTAACAGTTTTTTTAAATATTTAATTCCGTCGAAATTTGACAGGTTCCACCTCGTAATATATTATATCCATGTCTATGTTATAAAATAATATATAGTTATACGCATATAAATACTTCTGCCACTGGTTTTAATTTGCAATTATACAATATTTTTAATTTTGCACTTAAAATAATGATAGCAAAAACAGAAATAAAGAAATAAATAAACGGGTTTTTGTAATTAATATTTTCGGTGCTGTTGTTGCCTCAGCGAATATGACCTGACCCGAATAATACATAAGCATCATTTTTAACTCTTTCCAACGTAGATGAAAAGTGTTTATGAATTCGGTTTGTCTGTTCGTCTGTCCATGCTCTAACTCCGGTAAATAGGCTCGAATTTTCATGCAATTGGTACACGTTATTGAGGGTCACCAAGGCATGTTCGGTATTGAACATGAAGTGTGTAGCATTGAGAGTTCATTGACAGGGGCACTCAAAAGAATTCCGTTACATTATGGTGAATAGGGAAAAAGGGTTTCAAGCGTATTTTAATAACACTACACTATTTCAAATGCATAAACATTTCACTATAGAATAGGGCATTTGCAGAATCTATCGTTGATTTACAGGGACACACAAAGGAACTTTGTTACAGTACTATATTTGAGCAATAACTTCTGAAAGCACGTTTTCAATTTCGGTATGCGCTTTTAAATTTAAATAACTTTTTGCATTTTACTCGTTGTGTCTAAATTCTATACCTCGTATACAGGGCTGCACAGAAGAATTCACGTACCATTCTCCTTATGAGCGGACACTGCTGAAGGGGAATTTTCAACTGCGGTATGTATTCCCTAACAGAACTCAGTGTTTGCATGCATGCCGTTTATAGATACAAATCTATTTATCCTATACTCAAGGAATTCGGATCATTTTCCTACCGTAAATGGGAATTGCTGAAATTGGGTTTCCAAATGCGTTAATGCGTTACCAACTGGTTCAGTTAGACATACTACACTGTAAAAAAAAAAATACTGCCAGTTTTCCGGTAGGAATCGGAAAAATAGTTGCCCTTATCGTACCGGAAGAATTTCCAACCCATCTCGGAATAAAATCAGTAAAATCGGAATAAAATCCGTAAAATACCGCTTTACTGACTATTTCCTTATTTTTACGGATTATATTTCGAACTGGGTCTGAAATTATTCCGGTACGATAAGGACAACTATTTTTCCGATTCCTACCGGAAAACTGGCAGTATTTTGTTTTACAGTGTATTTCAACTTATAAAATGATGAAGCTTGTTACATTATTCTGAATGTGTTGGAAAGTGTATCCCAATCGATGCTTGACGCATGATTTTTTTCTCTTTTGTTATCATATTAATTGTTTTTCAGAGTATGTTAACAGTTTACGTATAAAAAAAGATAAGTTTGAAAATTTTTATGAATGTTTTCACTGGAGACTGTATTTTTTGAATAAAAATTAATTCGATTTCTACGATTTTTAGGGTGTGAAAAGTATTAAAAAACATGAGGAAGATCATTTGATTAAGTTAAAAAATAATTACAAGAGCACGGTGATTCACATTCGTGTGGTTTTAAGTGTCACCATCATAGAAAAATGTTACTGAGTAAAACAAAATCGTGCTTTTGCCAATGAATTAAAGAATTTTAAATGCGGAACTGTTGTGGACATGTCTTTTTAAATAGATGTCACCATTTCCAAATTATCGAATTTAAAACTCAATCAGTCCCCTTTTTGGACACCTGGTATGTTTAAGGTATCAGTGAAATATTTTCATTATTTTTACCGTTATGAGCGAAAATGTGAATTTGACTTGATGAGAGGCACCGTGCACTTCTTTATTTAATACGTTGATTGCGACCCTGTTTTCTAAAACAAAGTTTTTTTGTCTTGATATGTGATCTCTTACAGTTCTGACTATAAATTTAGATACGCCCTGTACATTTTTGATAATAATGACAGAAAATATATGTAGTGGGTGTCTGAGAAAAACACTGCATTGGCGACTGAGAACAACTCCCTATATTTATCCTGCATAAGTCGCATCAATATTGAGATAAAAGAGAGGCCAAAAAATAGGGCCTCGATTCAGTGCCTATTGCTGAGCGCGATCTATCGTTGCTATTTTGAACTAAAACCGGGAATCTCGGTTAAAAAAACTTACATAACCCTTCTGAAAGACTTTAGTAACAGCTGTCACTCATTGCAAGTCATTGAATCTTAAAAACAGCCAGCCCATTTTAGGACACACAGTAGCTACTTTGCTTTCTATGAAAAGGGATGAAAACAAAAAAAAATGCTAGAAACGGCAATCCACCAAGCCCAGGTAAAACTGAGCTACTTGTGTCAAAACTCGGAAGGTAGCTATCGTGGAATACTATGTCACTGATGGAATTACAGTTAAATTCCACCAATTCCCTTGGTGGCTCGACAATATACAGAAAACAAAGTTATTGTGTTGAAGATATCACGGAAATACTTTCATTATTATTACAGTTATGAACAAAAATGTGGATTTGAATTGGTGAGAGACACCCAGTATTTTTTATTTAATAAGTGAATTGCGACTCTGGTTTCCCATAGAAATTTTGCGTATCTGGATATGACTCCTTACAATTTTCACCATGCATTCAGATACGTCAATATATATCATTCACATCAACTAATGATATCGTATATATCATTCATCCGACAATGCTTTTAAAACATTTGATTATAAAATATCTAAAAGATATCTGATGTTCAAAAACTTTCGTTAGCATGGCTTTAAAAATAGTATGTGTTATCACTTCGCCTTTTTTTCTGGACACTATGGAGTTATGTAGTATTTTCCATTTTTATTTTTATTCGCATGCGCGCACATATTAAAATGCGTAAGTATTTCGCATACATTTGGAGTCATTAAATTAATTTTATTTTCGACCAATGGAAAATGTAGTGTTATTTTGTGTTTTATTATTTTTTATCTGTTTTGTATTATTATACGTTATTATACGTTTCACATGTGAAATCACATAATTGTTAATTGTTATATGTTAAAGAATCAAAATACCCCAAAATAGGGTTTGTCAGCAATCTACCCAATTCCCCTCTGTAATGTTAAACCTCATTCTTAATTCAAAAGAATGAATTATTAATTCAATAAAAGAACGAAGTAGTTTAGGCGTGTTTTCATTCTTTTGAGTATCGTTTTTATCAAAAGGAGACATTTTGCGCAAAAAAAATGGTTTGCCAAATTACCCTTTTCGGAGTAGAATCCCAAATCCACCCTTTTTCAGATCGGAACAGAAAATATCCTTAAAAGAATAATTTAAGAAGATTCCCTATTGTTTATAATCCTGTCACGAGATATTTAGTTTGGCATGGTGGGAATAGGTTTGTAAAGCGATTCGATTGTTTGTTTTAGGCGTCAAAGCTTAACGTTACACGAAACACGATTAAAACATTAATACATACTATCAAAATTTGATTGATTAAGAAAGGGAATAGAATGAGATAGATCGATTATGTACACGAAAACAGGAGGGAGGGTAATCGTCAGAAAGAACTGAATACATTTTGTTTTTTGTTTCCCAGCTAAAACCAAGATGGCTACCGGCGAATCTTAGATTTTTCGCCTAATGAAATGCTAAGGTAAAGTAGGTTGTTTTACTTAATCTTTCTTGTAATTCTTTCGTCTTTCCTTGTTGTATTTTCACACTGTACATATCATTTTTGCGTTATTTAACGTTATTACTTTTAAACCGGAAACATGAATTTCTTAAATTATTTTCCTTTTTTTAATGCATCTGTTCCTTAATTTTTATAATCAATAAAATGCGCTTGGACATGTAGCTTTCTCGTATTCAAACTGTAAAATTACGCTAATTGATATTTAGATTATTAAACAAATACTATTTTGTGCTTATATTATTGGTTATTAATATACTTTGCTCATGATACTCAGAAATATTGCCCATGATTCACAACCCATGATAATAAAAATTATTAAATTTTTATTAAATTATGATATATGTTTTTTTAATGTTTAAGTACGTAGAAGTATTTAATAAATTGTGTCACTTAGATAATTGTACACATCTATACTTTATTTATTATTTTTATAATCGACACAGTATTATGTAAATACTACAACATGTAAAAGATCATTTTAAAAAATATAAGAAAATAATAGATTAGTAAAAAATATTATTAATTTATTTTATGACACAACTAGCTTGATCTTTCTTTTCAATAAGGATTTTGTGAATTTTTATTTTTGTGTTATACTTCGCTCTGTTCATATTCAAAAGTTTAACTAAAAAAAAGTCTGCAGTTATGTAACATATGAATTCTATGTTCTACATTTATTTATCTGTGTCATAATCAAAATATATTAAGAAGATATAATCATATCAGAAATAATGAAAGCAATCCTCATTTCTGGATTAAAACTAATAACGTTTAAATTATATATACAATTTGAAAATACTAAAAAGAAAAAAAAATCATAAGAAAGATGAAGTAAAAACAACACACTTCAGGATATTGACCATGGAAAAAATCTTGTCTTGGTATGGCGCGAACCATCTTTTTATTATTATTACTATTATTTAATTTATCTTTCGGAAATTAAAAACAAATTTTTTTCTGTTCGTCTGCATCTGGATTAAAATAAAACAAAATGGAGTTTTAAAAATAATACATTTTGAAAACTTGGGAGTTATATATGTTAAAAAACAAAATAAAAAAAACAATTTCTAAAAATGAGAGTGAAATAACTTATTTTGCCTATTAAATTTGACAAAAAAGAGTTTAAAAATGACTTGTCAAGAAGGAGTGCAGTCACTTGTTTTGCCTATTAATCTAGTTGAAAAAAGAGTGAAAAATAGAGTGATTTCTACAGGATGGATGAAATCCATTTCTATAGGATAAGTGCATTTTCAATACTGAAAATAAGGGAAAATAGACTCAGTCGGAGTCAAAATCGCTGAATTTTTTAAAGAGAGTAGTCCTGTGCTTGGATTTGCATCTTAAAAGAAGGAACTATGTCAAATTTCAAGTTTCCATCCTTAACATTTCCATAAAAATCGTAATTTAAAACGTTTTTAGGACAATTTCCAATCATTTCACCCTTTTGAATTTTTTTCATACTGTTCATAGAGCGCATTTAAGTCTTATAAATTAATTAAATATGTGATCACATTTCAAGTTTTTAGCGCCTTGAATATCGCAAAAATCGCAATTTTAGAACAGTTTTGTTCCTGCATCTCCCCCAACTCCTTCGGCTAGGAGCATCGACGTAATGTATAGCATATGGAGGACTGTCGCCGTGAATAAGCTACCGTTTTATTTGAAATCAGTTCGATAATTTCACAGATTACCTCCTACAAACAATCAGACAAACATTTCTTCATAATATAATTATTATACATTAAGCATACTAATTATCTTATTCAAACAATTATTTTCGATTTTGCAGTATATACGGCTTCTGTGATATTGAAAAATCTTTATTGAAATTTAAATATATTCGACAGATATTGCAGAGATTAAAAAACTAATTTTCACCTTTTAGATGCTCTAGAATTTTAAAGTTTATTTCTTTATACCGAGTGTCATAAAAATGACTGTCTGATTTTAAAATTCAATAACTTGCAAACAGTGACAAATATTAAAAAATTCTTGCAGGAGGGTTGTGTATGATGTCAGGTTTTTTTTACCATGATTCTCATATTTAGTTCAAATTAAAAACAATAGGTGGCCCTGAAAGCAATAGGCAGTAAATTCAACCTGGATTTTTTGTCCTTTCTATTCTCCCATGCCAAAAAGGTGATTAAAACGTGTTAAGTAGGTTAAAAATCGAGCCTCGATTTACCGCCTATTGCTCGCAGCGCCATCTTTGTTCGTAATTCGAACTAAATTCGAGAATCACAGTAAAAAATCTCCTGACTTCATACATAACGCTCCTGCAAGAATTTTTTAAATATCTGTCACCGTTTGCAAGTTATAGAATTTTAAAATCAGACAGTCCTTTTTAGAACACTCGATAGATGTACCACTTGGTTTAATTTATTAAGTATAGTTTGGCAAAATAGGTTTCATTTTTGTAACAATCTTTTAGTCTTATATTTTTGTAACAATCTTTTAGACATATATATATATATATGTCTCGAATATCAAAACATTATGTATAGTTCACGTTTGACGCATTGCAATATATATATAACCATTAATTAAACATTACCGACCACCATCAAAAACCCCAATATTGTGAATGAAATGACTATAAAATATATATACTCGTATATATATATATATATATATAAATAAATAAATATTTAACCATTCGCTGCAAAAAACTATGCACGGTTGGGAGTTTTTTAGGGTTTCGTTTATCTGATGAAACAATATTCGTCTCACTCCTCTGTCTGTCTGTCACAGAGCCCGTTCTCAGAAAATATATATGCTGGAGACTTGAAATTTTGTATACTTATAGCTGAACACCTCACATCAAACGACAAATCATAAAATTTTGAAAAAGTCTTATATTTACCCGTCTGGGCTCTAACTTGTATATTTTAAGCATTTTTTTTTCTAACTGAGCTCCTAATGAAGTTGCACACTTGCAATTTTGAATACTGATAGCTTAACACTTGCGATCACACGACAAATCATAAAAATTTCAACAAGTCTATTCACCACTCCGTGTCTCTAACAGTGTATTTTAAGCAATTTTTCAAACCTCCACACTTTTCACCCGCGGTGCACTTTTCTAACTTTTGCTGACACCCCTTTGACCACTCTTTCATATTATGCATTTTAGCCTTACATGTTTTAGTTCCACTTTTTACCGCCAGGGGCGCCTAACTATCTTGGGTGCTATGGGCCCCATTCCCTCGACTAATATATCTTCGGATAGGTTGTAAAACAGAGTTTCGTTCGGATAGACTTTTTTTAGAATAGAGTGCGTCCCCTGGTTGCGAAATGTGGAACTAACAGATTTTTCAAAAGGATAATCTGTTTTGAAAGGAATATTAAACGAAACTCTCTGTGCGATCTGTGATCACACTTATCCATTTGTTTTGTTTTTTTATCAGTTCTCAGCATTTAAGAAAATATTTACATTTTATAAAAACTCGTTAAAATCATAAAAAATTATTAGTTTCATTTCATAAAATTTATATTGTTGAATATCGGAACGTACAATAAATAAAATTGCTACACAGATAAACCGTTTCCGGATTATGGTGAAATATGTATGAAGAAATCGAATTGACATCTTTTCTAAACAAGCCGGAAATTGTACGTCAAACGTGGAAAATGATGTGCGTTCGTACTGTAACGAGTTTTATAAATATTCTGATCTTGGTGCAATAGCTGTTGCACTCTTATGCAAAAAATGCGTAAAAACAAAATTTATTACGATTCTATATATTAAATTCAGAAATACGGAAATAATGTGACTCCATCATAAATAGGACGTAATCTCATGGCAACCTAGAATCATTACCTATTACGGGATATTATTTAATTAAATATTTGTGATAGGATTTAATAGAATGAAGAAACTTTTATTAATATCTTTTAAGATTCGATTCGATTTGAACTTTTGATTCGATTTTGATAAGATTTCAAATGAATAGATAAAATTCTGCAACGATTATATATATTAAATTTCAAACCATTCGGTTGGGTAGTTTTTGCGATGTTATATGCGGACAGATGGACAGACGACTGACGGATAGACCAGACAACGACTATAGGTGCTACGTATTTATATAATTTTGAACACTCATATCTGTTCAAAAATTATGTGTGAATATATATATATATATAAATATACACAACTGAAATGTGTCCTCCTTTATTTGAAACCTGTAAACAAGCATCTTATGAGTATTCCGGATTTTAATCTAAAATGTAAAATGTTTAGTACGACTGGTTGAATTTTTTCGATGTGGTCTTCACTTTCTTATTTCCTACAAGCAAAAGTTTTTAGAAAAATAATTATGTTGTAGACTGAGAACCAAGTTCCACGTGTTGCCCAATAATGTCTTCAAAAAGATGTGTTGTGGAATTAGAAAACACTATTAACATCTGAGAGATATATATAATTTATTTTTCAATCTTTCAGGGTTTTTCAACATATTTTTCATAGTGCATGGATATAAAAAAAATTGCGTAGTTATGAAAGGAAATATAGTAAGTTTCTAAACTGAATATATGAATCATTTTGACATTATACATTTGAAATTTTAAAGGGTGAAAGCGTATACTTGAGGTTACTGATAAAGGTGGATCACTTCATGAGCAACGGATTTGAACCACGTCATATGTTCAACATGGGAATCGCTTTCTAACATTTTCTGCACCATATTCTGCTACCTTAGTCCGACTAATTCAAAGTTTGATCGTTATAGCACGTCTGTCTCTAAATTTCTTCAATACATTTCGAATTGTCATCTTCTTCTTTAGTAAATTTCTGTTTGGAATCTGAAAACCCACTGAATAGCACAAAATAAGATGATGTTTTGTAAGGATCACACACCACGAAGTTTTCCTCTTCTAAAGACAGCTACTGAGGGGGAGGAGGGGACTCGCTACGGTTCTCTACAAGTGAAAGGAGTCAAAAGTACTTTTTCACTGTGGACGTTTGGCGCCATTTGGTGCACGAGCACTGATTTATGTTTGCCTGTAATGGCAAACGTGTGATGTCATTTACACCGTAAAGAAAAAAAAATCTGTAAGGTTACTAAGAATTTTCTAGGAAACTGTGATGCCTAAAACTTTTTATGTAACCGCAACAAAAGAAATTCTTTTAACAGGTTCACGTTTGCACTGTAAAACAAAAAATCTCTACGGAAACTAAGAATTTTCTTGGAAACTGGGATGCCTAGAGTTTTTTATGTGACTGCAACAAAATAAACTCATTTAACAGATTCACATTTGTACTGTGAAACAAAAAATCTCTAAGGTAACTAAGAAGTTTCTTGGAAACTGGGATGCCTAGAGCTTTTTATGTGACTGCAACAAAATAAACTCATTTAACAGATTCACATTTGTACTGTGAAACAAAAAATCTGTAAGGTTACTGAGAATTTTCTAGGAAACTGGGATGCCTAGAACTTTTTATATAACCGCAACAAAAGAAATTCTTTTAACAGATTCACGTTTGCACTGTAAAACAAAAAATCTCTACGGAAACTAAGAATTTCCTAGGAAACTGGGATGCCTACAACTTTTTATGTGACGGCAATAAAAAAAAATCATGTAACTATACCGGGTTAATAAAACTTTAGCAAGCATACACATTTCTGTAGCTTTACAAACCTAGTTTTGTAGATTTACATCTTTTGTCTGTACACTGTGCAGATAAAAGTTTAGCAAACATACAGATTTTTTAAGCTTTTACAAAAACTAGTTTTGTAGATTTGCATTTTTTGTCTACAGAGTATTAAGCGGTTATTGGCGAGATCTTAAATACACAAAGTTTTGAAGAAATAGGCCGTATAATTTGCAGGAATTAGACTTTTTCAGCAAAAGAATTTGTGTAAAAAATGATAAGCAAATGTAGGAAATCATTTATATGACATGCGTTTGATATATTTTTTTAAGTCAGAAATTACAATTTCAGTTTCATAGATATTCAGGGTAATGAAGTTCATTTTTGTTAGTTTTCTTTAAAGCAGCAATACATTCACGTGCACTTCGATTCTATATTACACGGATAGCCGCCTTTTCTTTTCTTTTTTTCTGAAAAAAAAAAAAAACAATATTTAAAATAAAATATAACGTTGTTCAAAAATAAATAAATAAATAAAGAGTATATTATTAAAGAATAAAATAAATAAATAAAATTTCACTTGCAGAAATTAAAAATTAACATTTAAAATGCTCTTATATTCATTTTTTATTATAAGGCCTTTCGCAGTAAATTTTTTAAAAATATTATTATATGAATATTATAATGTTATATAATATATATATATACGTATAATAATATTATTATAATAATATTATATTAGGATAAAATATATATTATAATATTACACAAAATATAGCAATCTCAAATTATACAATGGGAACTTAAAAAAAGGTCACTGTTCTACTTAAAAAGTGACTAAAATCAGAAAATAGACGTTACAAGTTAAAAATATACATTTTATTTTAAACTTCTTAGTACTTTCGGGCAGTATATCCCGAGTCCATCGTCAGAGAATATTTTAATAACTAATTGCTCTTTATTTATACAAATACGTCACTTCGTTTTGCAATGGGAGAGTCAATAATTATTAGAGTTGAAAGTAGAAGTAGCATCGACTACATTGTAAATAAAATCATGACCTGGATCCAGATAGATTTTTCGCTGTTTGCGAAACCAGGTTGACCAATCAGAAGCCTGCAAATTTTGCAGGCTTTTCGATGTTTACTTCAAACAGCGAAAAGTCGCAAAAATGCAGGATTCTAATGGGTCAATCTCGCCACACTAACAGCAAAAACTCTAGCAGGATCCCGGCCCATAAGACGAAACGCAATGTTTCACTGTGATTCAAACATAAAATATACAAAATAAACTTCAAAAAGCTCACTGTTTTACTTCAAAGGCGACTAAAATAATAAAAGATATGTTACAAGTTAATATATATATATATATTGTAATAATATATAATAATTATTGACTCTCCCATGTCAAAATGAATGATGTATTTGTATAAGTGAAAAGCGATTAGTTATTAAAATATTCTCTGATGATGGGCTCGGAAATACAGCCCGAGAGCGCTAATAAAATGTATATTTTTACACGTATCATCTCTATTATTATTTTAGTCACCTTTTAAGTGAAACAGTGAGCTTTTTAGAGTTCATTTTGCATATTTCGTGTTTGAATCAAGGTGAAATATTGTGTTTCGTTCTAGGATCTTATTTATACCAAACACATTTGTAAACTTAGAATCAAATCTATTCCATAAAACAAATTCCAATTTTTACATTTTCATGATTTTCTTGATTAAAAAAATATCTATCTGCGTACAATAACGCTATTTAATTTTATGACAGACAATAAATAGCTTATTGGGAAATTTCTTTATTAAAACGATGTTTTTTTTTAATTTACACTAAAAATATAAGTTTTAATGATCTCGAGAATTAAATGAAATGACGCGTCATGGATTATTGTAAATATTCTTCTTTTTCAATTTTCTTTTGTATCTTACCATCTCTAAACTGAGAGTAAAATATATCACTTGCTTACTTCATTTAATAAATTTAGCTATTTAATAAATATATTTATTATTTTTTTACATATATATAAAAAAAATAACAGGGATAGTTCTGTGAAAAACATATTACAGTAGACTCCGTGAAATCTACACAGTTTGGGACCAGAGGTTTTTCAAATTTGTGGTAATTGCTTTGTTTACATTTTTTAAACAGTAATTTAAATGTAATAATGCAATCGAGATTATAATGAATGCTTTCAATATAGTAAAGTGTTAAAATGATCAAGAAAATTAATAAACTGAAATATTAAAATTTAGATAATTTTAAAAATGATTAAAATATTAAAAGTACACTGTAAAAAAAGAAAAAAAAACTGTAAAATTACTAGAGTTTTTCTGGGAAACTGGGATTCCTAGAACTTTTTATGTAACGGCAACAACAAAAATTCATGTAACAGACACACTTTTGCGCCGAAAATCGAAAAATCTGTAAGGTTACTAAGAATGTTTTAGGAAACTGGGATGCCTAGAACTTTTCATGTAACTATAACCCGGGTTACAAATAAAATTTTAGTAAGATTACTGTAATTTTAGCAGATTCATCTGTAAAGTTATAGATTTCTGTAGATTTACAAAAACTAGTTTTGTAGATTTGCAGCATTTTTTGTACAGTTACAGATGAAAGTTTAGTAAGCATGTACATTTACATCTATAGAACTAGAGAATTTTTTTTACAGTGTCATGTAATCTACAATGTATACTTAAACATGGATAATAAAGGTGAGATGCATTTTTCCTAAATTATTCAATGAAACTTGCCTCATACAGGTAAGATACCATATTAATTCACATCAAAACCATAAAATAAGGAAGTTTTCTGTCTGGTTTATCCAGTCTTAATAACCAGAGTAGCTTGATTAATACATAAATATATTTGGTAAACGGATTGTGATTACCAATGATATCAGCAATATCTTGATTTTTTTCAGAAATTTATACCTTCTTCATAAAAAAACATGAGTTCAGTGACATTAACGAGAATTACATATTAAAATGCCTATGGGATTGATATAAAAATAAAAAAAGTCCAATTGTGTTCCTACATCTGAACTGAAAGTTTCATTGTATACATCTGTGATTATGTGCGGATTTTAGGTGTTTGCAAATTTTTTGGTTGCGGATTTGAGGAACTCGACAATATATATAGGGTATTTTAAAACTACATGTCAGAAATGTAGAGGCAGGTCGAGGGCACCTAAGTAAGCAGATTTAGTATAGGAATGTGAGTGCGGAAAAGCAGTAGAGGGCGAAGTTGAATTCTGTGGATAAAAGCACTTCGATGGGTTGAATAGTCATTCTTAGCACGGATTTCAAGCAACATGCGTCGTTACACCAATGCGGAGTTTACCGACATGTATTTAATGTATGGAGCTGCACAAGGATATTGAACAACTGCTCAATGGATGTACATGGAACGAGTCCAGAGTAGGAATCTGCCAGATTACCGAACTTTGAGCGTCTTCAACGGGAATTCTGCGCGAGTGGATCGTTTAATGCTTCGAGCCGTTATACGGATACTTGATTTAAAGATCCTTGCTTCCAGAATTCCTGCAGTAGAATAAGAAGCCTTACGCAGAGTAGAGGTTGGTTGTATTTATGTCGGCCAATTATCTGCACGTGGGATATAGGCTCTAAGGGGGGGAGTGCCTTCCGTGGAGGTCTTTCTAAGGGAACCTAACCCGTATTAACGCTTGGAGAACCAAGGTTCGCAAAAAACCACGAAAACTCCGAACGAGTAGGCCGACGGGCGCGATTGGGATCGAACCCTGCACCTCCCATCTACCAGCTTCGAGAGCAGAACCTCTCGGCCACTGGTGGGGCTCGCAGAGTAGAGGATAGTCCTTCAGCAAGCTCGAAAACTATTGGGTATGAGCCATTTACTTGCTCACCCCCATACATGAAATGCATGTCGCCAAGCTCCGCATTTGGGTAAAGAAGCGATTGGGGTAATCAGCGAAGCGCTTTCATCCACCGAATTGAACTGTGCCCTCTACCGCCTCAACGCTGCATTTCCGCACCAACATTCCAGTACAAATTTTGCTTATTTAGGTCCCCTCTACTCGTCTTTACTTTTATGGCATATAGTTTTGAAACACGCTTTATATTTTCGACCTGTTTAGTAGAACTCCTAACTAATATTAATCGAGTTCAGTGAACCAGTTGTTACAATGGCATTTGTAAAGTTGAAATCACAAATTTCTATTCTTTAAAATATCCATTTAATTAATATTGTATTCTAAAAATAACACTATCTCATTTGTTTCACCTGTGTGTGTTATGTCTTATACTATTACAATTGAAATTATTAGAATAATGAAAATCGAAATACAATGTCATAAGATATTTACATTCATTTCGGTAAAAAGAATGCTTGAAAATTTTGATGTGTAGTATCGCATTCTACATATATTGTAGATGAACATAGCACAATTTTTTTTAAATTATAGTGGAAAGTTTTCTATAATGATTTTTTTCAAAAAATGGAAAATAAAAAGAATAATTGTCACAGTGGTTCAAAAAATTAGAATAACACAGAAAAAAGTAGTCTAATTAATTTAATCTAAAAAGTTTGTGAATCGTTAATATTTATTCGTATCTCACATGGCTTTAATAACATCACTACACGATCAAGTATACTATTCACTAATGTTTGGCAGTAATATTTGCTAATAGTTGCTGAAACAGATTTCACACTTTTCACGAGTTCATTTTTGTACTTTGGAGCTATATCCTGGAGGTGTTTCTTTATTAAACCCCAGACATTCTCTAAAAGGTTTAAAGTAGGAGATTTGCTCGACCAAAGAAGTAATTTTATTTTATTTTATTTAAACCAAGCAGTCGTGCGTTTTGACGTGTGGCAAGATGCAGTTTCTGGGAGATAAAGTAATCCTCAAATAGATATTTCGATGATCGAAGCATAAAATACTCAAGTAATTCTATGTATACTTCGGAATTTACCCTTCCTGTCAAAATTCATAACTTTCCGCTTTCCTAACCACTGAACATTCATACACTACCAATTCAAGACAGGTTAAACTTCACTAATCGTTTCAAGCAATCTTTGTTAAACTTCTTGCTTTCAAAACCAATTGAGGATACCTCGATGACCTAGCGAAAAGCAAAAGATCGATTAATAACTAAAAATTATGTTCTTCCAGTCATGAAAATCCCATTGCAATCTTTCTTTGCACCACCGCAATCTGCTTTTTTCTTTTATAAGGCTTTGTCTTCGGCACACGGGATTGGAAATCACGTTCGTGTTTTGGCCAATGTGTGGTAGAAGTTGAGGCATCCTCTCCTTCTTCTTGCCATTTTCTACTTATGAATCTAAAATGAATTCTCAATCTACTTATGAATCATCATTTTCTAATTATGAGGCTCCTGAGGCGGGTTTTCCTCAAGATATGTTCAGCATTCTGTCTTGTTTTAGTTTGGTTATTCGTTTACGACCACTATTTACATAATTATTTTAAAATTTTTTATTTTCATTTTCAGAATAATATTCTAAAACTGTATTCACAGGTCACTGGGAACAATTCAATTTTTCGGCAATCATATGTTAAGTAATTCACTCATTGCGAAGAGTGGCAATTGCAGTCTCTGTATAGTCCTGTACGTCTTTCTTCCAACCCATTTTTAACTCCCAACTAACTAAAGTTGGCAATAGAACAAGCCTTTATATGCGTCCTATCTCTACAGAGGTGTCATTTACGAAAACTTTATCATCACCACTGATCAATCACAAAATTTTACAGATATTCTAGTATTTTGAAATACCTCTGGACATATTTCAATTTTTTGAATAAATTTATTATTTTTTTAATAAAATTTTTATCAATTCTTTAGGTATGTGGGAGCAATATATCGTACATTAGATGTTTCGTGAACCTTTATAATTTTTTAGTTCGTCCTCGTTGTTTATTTTTTCACATATCTTGCCAGTGTTGTCAGACGGCTACTTTTTAAAAATTGAGGTTCGTTGTTTGGCACCACTTTTTTTAAATGGTAAAATTCACTTAATTTAATGACATATTAATTAATGCAAAAACAAGGGGAATTTTACCATTTCAAAAAAATGGTGTCAATCAAGAAATCTGAATTTTAAAAAAGTAACTCACTGGCAACACTGTATCATGCCTTTTATATGACAATGCAATATAATTTTTGGTTATTCTATTATTTTAAATTGGAGTAGTATTCCCTAAATATAAATCCGCTGGTGTTTATAGAGTATCTTTATATAAGAATAGCAATATACACATAAAGAAAATGTTCAGATTCGAAGTTTCGTGTCAAGAATTATCGTCTCATTATTTTCCCCGAGATTCTCTTAACTAATCAATAATTTTAAAGAAAGTTGCACATTTAAAAATTGCCTTAAATTCAATAATTGAAACCAGCTATATATATATTTCCCAATTTAGCACGTTTTTCTAATAAAAATAGCTTTTCAGGTTTTGTAATCAATGTTAGAATTCGACACTGACGACGATAATCACCGAATTAGTAAATACACATTTAATGAAATCCTAATTTTTCGACTTATCATTTTTGAGACTAAGAGAATTGATTTATTAATTTTTGAAATTTAGATTAAAGAATTTAAATTTCAAGCCAAAGCAAGGTTATAAATATAAGTATTCGGTAGTCACTGATTTAATACTATCGCGATATAAGAAACTTCCTCTATACTTCGTGTTTTTTGTACATTCTAGGATATATAATAGATAAATGCTCGAAACTATCTGCGAAACGAGTTGTCCAATATTTCCTCAATAAACGGCTTTTTCTTCCTTTTTTTCTTAAGGGTGAAATAATATGCTGAAGCAGAAGTTGTCAACCACTATTCCGTGGATCACAAGAAAAGTTTGGTAGGTTGTAGAAGAAAAATCTGTGCATTATTTACATCTAAAATAATATTGTCAAAAAATTCTTATATTTACGAAATTTTAGATTTCTATTTGTGGAAGTTTAAATTATAATAGAGACAATTATATTAATAAACGTTATTTGTTACTTATTTGGAAAATGTGCAATTTTTTTATGTTTTGCACTTCATAAAATGTGGAATACGCATTACTGGGTGAAAAGCAATGAAAATTTAGATTTCATTTTAAACAAAATATTTATGCAAAGAGTCATTTTCGTCTGTCACAGCAGTTAAACTCCATATCGGTTTCTACTTGAATGAAACACGACTCTACATCTTTCATTAATGTCTAAAAATTACACACATATTTCTCAAAAGCAGGAACAATTACCACATTAAATATGGGATACTTATATAAGCCTCAATTATTTTACAATAACGAAACTTCACTTATAAGTTTTGCTACAGTTAGACAACACATGAAGATCTTTTTTATGATTAAACAAGAATTTACAGTTTTCATATAATTAAAATTGAGATAAAAAGTTTTGATAATTTAAATATCTGCATTTCGCATTAATAGCATGGAACTTTTTTTACCATTATTGTGCAAACGTACATATGTTTTTAAAAATTCTTATTAGTAGTCCGGGGATATTAAAATTATAATTTAAGCCGACCAGGAGATCTGAAAACATGGCGACCACTGTCTTAAAGGTTAGGTTTTCCCTTTTACAAAAATGTCAACATTTTATAAAATTTTATTTGAATTTCTGTCTGTTTTATTAATCCATTTTGTGTGTGACGTATCCCTTTCCTTTATTATTTATGAGTGATAAAATTATTATGGTTGCAGGGCTCCCAAATAGTCTTCAATTTTCCTTAATATCACTTTTTAAAAAGACAAATCCGTTTTATGTTATTGATTCGTTTTGAGCAACTTTAAAAAATAAAAACTTTTATTTGTTGATAAATAAATAAATACATTATACTGAAAAAATGGATTCTCAAAATTGAGGTAAGAGTACTTAATTTTAAATACGCCACATACTCAAAATAGCTCTGATCCAAATGTACTCAAAATTGAGAAAACAAGTAGTCAATTTTGATTTTTATGGCTGTGTTCAAATATGAATCGCTGTGTACTGCCCCCATGAACCTACAAAGTGAAAGTAAAAAAGTACTGACATTTATTTTCCGCTCAAAATTATTAACAATAAACGTTTAATTGATTATTTATTAAGAAAAAATGCAAAATTATTAGCAAGATACCCGATTAGAATATTTTTATGACAAGAGCATTATTTGTAAGCGCTTTTAAATTATTTTAAAATACTGTACATAATTTAATATTTACATTAATAAATATCTATAATGCCGCCATGAATGAAATAAACCATTACAGAGTGAAAAGTTATCGTTTTGTTATGGTCTGATAACATGTGATGCTTCAAAATTGAGAAAGCATAGGTTCATTTTTGATGCAAGTATACGCAATTTGATTTGATTACATCGATTTACTCATTCTTGAGTGCTTCATTTCTTTCAGTGTATCTTTTTGAAAATGGCAAAATTTTAATGCATGCTAATTTTGCTTGCAGCCTTAAATGAATTTTGCGTGCTACCTTAACAGCGTATTGATTTTGAATTTCTCCTTCTGCCCTTTATTTTTAGGATCTATGGAACCCTAAAAATGTTTAATTCTTTTTTTTTGTGTGTGTGCGCGCCTGTGTGAACGGGCCCGAAATTATAAAATGTACTATTTTTTCCCATCATTTGAATCGGATTTTTTGTAACTGCTTAAAGCGACATAACGTGGAAATAACAAAAACTACACCTTCTTTCCCCCCCCCCCCCGTCCTCCTAACAGCGGGATTAGCAATAATACAAAAATAGTCAAATTTTCATACTCTCTTTTTTGTCTATGATTTTTGGAGTCTACGCGACATAGAGCTTGTTCAGAAACCACGACCACTTCGCCCGGGCGCGAAGGAGACAGATGCATATAGAGTGGGATATATTTTAAACGTATAGTTACGGTGAACTTGGGAGCTAAATACTCAGCAGCTTTGTGTTACCCTCAGAGTAAAGATAATAAGAGATTATATGATAAGTCTGTGGTATTACCTAACATTTTTATTAGATAACAATAAGTCAGTGTTCCGTAGAGTGTTTTTAAAAGAGAATAGCAATGTATGCACAGAACGAATGTTCAGTTCCAAAGTTTTTGTCCAATCTATGGCAGCCTGGCAGAGCTTGGTGATAACCTAGTCTTTTCCTTCGCTTGAAAAATAGTGCTTTTTTACAATTATAACTTTCATTTTGATGCATTTTCTGATAGAAATTTTGATGAGTACTTTGTAATTGTTGAATATTTGCTACATAAATTAGGTCCTTTTGGTTTTAAAATGCATATTAAAGCACATATTTTTCTTTTTCACTGTATTTAAAGATAAAACTTTTTTATTCATTATTTTATAACGTTGGAAATCATTTTTTAAATCTATGAGTGGCACATTATTTTTCTTGAAACTTGAGAAAAAAGTCATTAGATAGTACAACTGCTTGTTATGTTATTTGAATCCCACCACTGTTTTTTTTATGATGTAGTTTGTTTTTTTGTCGAGCTGTTCAAGCGAATCAGTCAATCCACCAAAACGAGCGAAAACATAAACAAAAAAAAGCCCAAGCACGTGATCATAACGACCACAGATTTTTTGTGGGTCAAGTGAGCGAAGCCTGGGCGTAAAATTTGCTGCTGATCGGATTTATATCAGATCACGTGATACTTTTCATGAATGTTTTGGATTTTGCCTGAGTACATATAGACATGTATTCCTATTACGAGAGACATTGTTTGGAAAGATAAGACGATTTAATCATTGGTTTCACCTGTTTCGAACCATAAAATTACAAAATAATTAAATTATTTCGAAATTCCTTACTTTTTAAGACCTACTCCATGAGGTGTATCTCAATGCGCCCGGGCGGTCCGATTTGCGCCGCTAAACAAGCTCTTTGTGTAACGCCAAAATTGTAAAAGTGGGCGAGACTGCTCCACAAATTTGACATACGTGGTGACGACTCTGTGAACAACGGAGTGTGCTTCTGCATAGCTGCTGCACCCAAACCAATGGATATAGCGAGTGAAGATGATGCCTCTATTCAGTGTCTGATTTATATTAAAATAAAATTTTGTATGCAGTCAGTGTCTCGTTTTTATCTCAATCAATGCGCTAAAAGTGATTCGCTAACATAGAAATTTCAAGTTAAATCAACGGTAGTGCGACACAACCCAATTCTTTTTTTTTTTACTTTCTTCTATCTTCAATAGAAGAAAGTATTGTAATCGAAATTTTTTTCGACTTCCGGTTTTCGACGGATTGACACGTTTTAGGGTTCAGAGGTCATAAAAAACATGTTTATAGAAAATATCTGCTGTCAGTGTGTCCGTCTGTCTGTCACCATTGTACCATCAAAAAGTGTATCAAGTTATGCATAGAATAGAACCAATTTTTTTAAAGTTTTTGGCTATGACAAGCAGGTTCTTCAGTAATTTGGAAAAAATCCCCAGAAGGGGGCGCTGTAATGGCGATTTTTGTGCCATTTTGAAAATAGCACCATCGAAAAGTGTATGAAGTTATTCATAGAATTGAACCAAATTTTTTGTGTAGGTTTTTGGTCATAGCAAGAAGATCCTCCTTGAAGTTGGAAAAATTCTGCCGGGAGGGGGTGCTGTAATGGCGATTTTTGAGCAATTTTCAATATTGTACCAATGAAAAGTGTATGAAGTTATGCATAGAATTGAACCAAATTTGAACGGGTGGAAAATTTCGCCTTCCTTTAAGAAGAGATTTTCTGTAAGAAAATACTGGGGGCGACGAATTTTCTGGTCTGCAAAATTCAAGGAGGCGTACGAACCATGTTGTCATTAATCGAGTCTAAAATCTGAAAGATGAACATGTTTACTAGAGCAATGTTTAAAAATGTGTTTGTTTCGGTAAAATTGGCATCATGTTTTTATAGAAATGATCCCCTTTTATTAAATATAAATGGCCCCTAAGTAACCCTTTTAAGTAAAAATGTTCCCTATTCTTCAGGTCTAGCATGTGTTGGAAGCCCTGTGATAGAGAATCGGTTGGTCATTATTTGAATCTCACAGCTGCTTATATTTACGTTTTTAATGCACTGGATGCTTCTTTCTAACATAGGGCTTCCTAAAATGAATTGCCGAATTTTAAAATTGAATTGAACGTAAAAGTTGACAACTATTCAATGTATCTTTGCAGGACATTAATGTGTGACATCGGGAAATACTTTAGTATTCTTCAGATTATTTTATCAAACCTCACTCACAGATGACGCAGCTTTGTCTCAAACTGTAATAATATCATAAAAATTCCTAATTTCCAAAAGCGTACATATTTTGTGTTTTGTAAGCTAAAGAGATTAAAAGATAATAACGTAATGCAATTTAATCTATCATTATTTGTTTGATCATTTTCACAGTTTAAAGCAGTTCTGCCTGTAAAATTTGGCAATGGAAAAGAGACTACATCGAGGAAATTACCAAATTTGCACATTGCTCAAGATTCGTGAAAAAATAACTTAGAATTTCTCTCCATTGCTTGCGACATCGTTTTGCATTTACAAACCATCAGTACATTTAAGGACACAAATTAGAAAGTCATGTAATATAACATCAATTCTATGCACTCACAATTTCTTTCTGAAGGAGTATCTACAAATAGAAATTATGCTTCCAAAGATGTCTAAGACGTCCATCAGTGCGATTCCAAGCAAACATCCGATAAAGCCACCGATTGAGCTAATCACCTCAACTGGCTGCAATAAAAAATAAATTAATAAATAATAGCAGTTAATATTTAAAAAAGTAAAAGTTTGAAAGAAAACTTAAACATGCAAAATTTATCACAACACTTATTTTTTTCTTTATAAATATAAACTTTTTGCAAACAGATGGAGAAAGAATGCGTTTTAAAATTTAAGTTTAACACAATTAAATAGAAAATAAACTTTAAAATTTAATCTAGGTTTGCATTGTAAATATTTGTAGCGTAATAAAACACTGTAAAAATTCAAAAAACATTTAGAAGAAATTTTTAATAAAAAAGAAATATTAAATATTGAAATAACATGTTTTAATTATGCTAATTTGTCCTATAATTTTTCTACAAAAATCCATTTCTTTCATAAACTAAAGGATAAACCAGATTGCCAACGTAAAATGTAAGAGAAGAATAGCTACTACGAATGCTTGCTAGAGCATCATATAGAACTAAGCGGTTTGTAGTATACAACCAAAACCACTTTACTATCTGCATGACTTGTTCAATAATGCTTTTGCTATATAAAAAAAAAATTAGAGGCAACCAAACTATGTACTGTGGATAATTGACGTCTCTACTTTCTAGAAAAGTTACCACGATACGCAGCTAAGAGTGATTTCCCGTTTGGAAGGTTGTATGACATGTCCAACTGCTCTTTGTACAGAAACGCTGTTGTCTGTTAAACCATTTTTTCTTCACAATCGTCATTTCATCCCACCAGCACAATCGCAATGAAAAGTGAATTGCTATTGGGATCGTGTTATAGAAGTTTTATAGTTCGGAATACTTGCGTACAACAGACTGGAAAATCCAAGTGATAACTAAACTACCAACCGAAGACCTAAGACAGGGATAGATATAACAAATAGGGAAAACCCAGCAACAGATAGACCACCAACTGGAAATAATTGGGAACCACAAAAAAAAACTCTTATTTAACATTCTTAGAAGAAAATATTCGTTGAAAAAAAAATCAAGCTTGACAAAAAATTTTGATTTTCATTCACATTTTGGGGAACGTAACTAAAATAGTGCTAAAATGTAATGTTTGCTTCATTTGAAATGCTCTTTTAATTAAAAAAAAATCAAACTTGATAAGCAAAAATTTCGACACTAATTGTGATATAATTGTGTCGTCGAATTGCAAAAATAATCGTACGCTCAGGTATATAGGAATAATGTATTTCAGTTATTTTTACGCACGAAACATATAATTATATTTAAATTTATGCAGCATTTTATACATATATATATGTGGGGTTTTCTGTGAATAATGTATTGCTTAATTGAAACTAATGCTCTGCAAACTGTGTATAGGTATAAAAAGGTTTAATATAATACCAAACATACAGCTTAATATTCAAAATAACATCGTACAACTCGCAAGAGCTTCCCTGAGCTTTGCTTTAAAAACCACCAACCGACTCCATTGCTGAATACCTATAGAGCCACCATCTTTCGCTCTGCAATTTTGAGTTCACCTTTTACGAGTCTCGCTTAAGATATCACGTTCATTTAATCACTGAGTCTTATCTTTCATTCCCACATTTTCGGTCATCCTGACGTTTCTGGCGACTTCGTCAGTTACTTCTTACAAAAATTTAGACACATAAATTTAAACAATTAAACAGATAAACATAAGAAAACTTATCACGTTATGCAGATGCGTTATCACGCGGCTTCATATATTCTCTATATTGATATCTATCTTTAGAATCAGCATACCTATTTTCCCTGTAGTTTCTTTCTGTATATTGATCTCTATCTTTAGAGGCTGTATACCTATTACCTCTAGAATTATAATAATTGGAATAAGCATCTCTTCCATTATAAGCTCTTTTAAATCCATGATCAGAACTATTTTTACCGTCGTTATACCTCTGTTTTCCATAGTACCCATTATCATGTCTGTAACTTCCAGACCTATAATCCAATTTGTAATTATCCTGATCATGAGTTCTAAGATCATTTTCATATCTCTTTTAAAATTTTCTAGACGAATCTGCAGTTCGCTGTGCACTATACCTGTGTGATGGTTGGGAATTTCTTTGCTCCTGATAGCTACCTCTGTATGATCGTCGACCATCATAATTATAATTATTTCGACCATGATAGTAGCCTCTATTTTTGTACCTAGGAAAAAAATTTGGATTATACTTTGCTTTTGAAGTAAGTGAAGCACTTTCTAGCATTTCAAAAGCATCATTAGGTTCAACCATATCCGATGAACTAATCATCAAACCTTCACTTTCTGTCATATCTTGAGGTATCAAAGAATCGTTAATATCAAAATTTTGGGGAATCTCTGATTCATCTTGGTAAGAATTCTCTGAACTTTGTTTCCCATATCTATATTTATTGTACCTTCCATGGTTAAATTACTGTTTAACATATTTTTGGCCATATCTATCATTGCTTCTGTTATCAATTGGTCTATTAAAATTTCTGTTCTTTCCCCTATAATCGAAATTCCTACGGCAATCTTTTACAAGCCTTTTCTATCATGTGCAGAATCATCAATGTCATCAGATAAAATTTTGCCCATCCGTGATCCTGTATCTTTTGATTAATTTTGTTTGTATTCCTTTACTAATTTATTTATTTCTTTTCTTATTTTCAAATTTATCACGTGATTAAAATCAATTTCATCATCATCTATGACGCTCGCTAAATTAATCAAGAAATTATCTCGTGCATTATTATCAGTTGCAACTGTATAATTTTCATCACGTGACTTATCCAACAATGACGCTTTCATTTCATTATTACTTCTGGCAGCAGGATTTAATTTTATAATGGAATTCTTCAGAACTTCAGTGCAACCTACTTGAACATTTTTGCGTTTGCCAACGATTTTAATTCCGTTCTCGTATATCGCCAAATTTAATTTGCTAATCACATCGTATCCTAATAAAATATCATATGCATGAGATTTTAAAACATACAAAATTGCTGTGATTAGAAATCCATCAATATTAAAAAGGAAAGTATCCTTTAGGATAAACAACTACTTCATCTATGCCTGACAAAAATATATTATTTGAACATAATTTTGGCGATCCCATCTTAGTATAATATTCATAACTCACCAAACTTATATCACTTCTAGTATCAAAAAAGACATGTGCCTTTTCCCTGTTAATATCAATATCTATCATGCGATCCGGCTTGGCGCTGATTTTTCCTTTTATTACTGCGTAATTCGCTTCTTTGTGATTGGATAATTAGTGGCCGAGAGGTTCTGCTCTCGAAGCTGGTAGACGGGAGGTGCTGGGTTCGATCCCAATCGCGCCCGTCGGCCTAATCGTTCGGAGTTTTCGTGGTTTTCTTCGAGCCATGGATTTCCATGCGTAAATACGGGTTAGGTTCCCTTAGAAAGACCCCCCACGAAGGGCACTCCCCTTTCGGGCCTATATCCCTAGTGTAGATAATTGGCCGTCAAAAATCAACCAAAAATCAACCAACCAACCAACCGTGATTGGATAATTGCGGGTTTTGGCTCCGATGATTTTGGCGGCCGTTATTTGTTTGTGTGCTATTTCCATTACTACACTGTGATATTACGTGATCCAAATAGTTACATTTAAAACACCTAATTTGTGCCCTGTTTCTTTTTATTTAAATTAGAAGATTCATTTACATTAGTTGTATAATCTATAAATTGTTGTTTTCTTAAAGTATCATAACTTTGAGCTGGTAACCATGGTTTTGAATTATTATTTTCACGCATTTTCGACTTCCTATCTTCAAATTGGTGTGAATTTCTCTTCATAGTTTTAACATTACGTCTTGCTTTTTCATAATCGTCTAATTTATTTACTAAAACCTCAGCGTTTTTAATTTTTGGAAGATCATCAATAAAATATTCTTTCATTTCTATAGGTAATCTTCGCTTGATTTGATCTACTACTTTTAATTATTTCAGGGCTTCAAAATTAGATACATAGAGACCGCCAATCCATTCTTCCAAATAATTTATTAACTCAAATGCCAGATCGCACCAAGTGGCTGAATATTCTTTCTTATGCGACATTAATTTTTGCCTAAACTCTTCTGGCGTCATTTTGAATCTTTTAAGAAGCAGGTTTTTTACGTAATCGTAGTCATTTGTTAATGTTTCTGGTTTTCTAGCTATGGAAACGTCCACTGTTACTCTTGTGACCACCAGAGCAAATTTCCATATATATTTCCAATTATTTTATTCCAAAATATATTTAAGATAAATTTGATGCAACTTCTTAAAAATACATGTACTCTACATTCATAAACCATATACAATTTGTTAAAAAAGCATTTTACTTGGCTAGATAACAAATGAAAATTTTGTTACTCTTGTGACCACAAAAATATGCAATTTTCAAAAATTGTATTAGACGCAGAAACTGTGTGAATTATATGAGACTATAGAAATAAAATTTACAGAATATAGCAGAGTAATTATAACTTTTTAAAAAGCATTAATCATTGAACTCATCTGATAACACATGAATTAGTTACATTTGATTTTGCAAAATGCTAAGTGTTACTCTTGTGACATTTTGTCCATAATGTAATTTTAGCAAACATTCAGTTTAAATACTAAACAAAATAATTAAAATAAGTTTTAAAAAATCATATTCTACACAGAACAACTTTCAATGATGGTTTAATTTTAAAATAACATAAAATAATGTAGAAAATTCTAAAATTAACAAACACTATAACCACATAGCAAACTCTCAGTTTCTGCTACTTAACAGAATAAGTCTTCATTATCAATAATATCACTTGCAACTTCTCTTGTATCATGATTTACTTAATGAAACACAAATTCTTTGTACGAATCATGTTAGTGTAAGGTTTGTAGTAGATAGTGCCATTTTTCATAGTTTTAACAAATTGTATTTATTAAATGCCCTTCGCTGTTGGTATTTTCTCGCAAAGTAATGAAACTTTATTGTTTTATTCATTTTGACAAAATGAACACTATATCTTAGAATTGCTTTTTTAGCACGCACTTCATTCTATATACATCATTATACAACAACACAAAATAAATTTACAGCATCTATATCAGGAGTATGTGAAAATAAAAATATACCCGATTATATATGCCCGATGCATATATTTATTATATGCCCGAATATTCAAAATATCATTGTACAACTCGCAAGAGCTTCCCTGAGCCTTGCTTTAAAAACCACCAACCGACTCCATTGCTGAATATCTGTAGAACCACCATCTCTCGCTCTGCAATTTTGAGTTCCCCTTTTACGAGTCTCGCTTGAGATATCACGTTCATTTAATCATTCAGTCTTATCTTTCATTCCCACATATATATATATGTGCGTGTGTGATTTGAATTTAAGCCGTATCATTTGTTTCTTTTATGACGTGCGCGATCAAATCAACGAACATTCTAATATTTATTATTGCCTGTGATTTGAACGCACGGGATACAAAAGCGAAATTCACAAATAAGGAGCGCAAGGACATTAGAATTTGAAAATTACAAAAGATTCAATTTATTATTTCTCCATCATTCATGTAGGACTGTCATGGGACCTGTCAATAAAGCAACTGTCTATATTAGGCGTACTTAGAATAATTATTACAATATATACATTTAAAGCCTTAATCCCAGTATGTTTGAAGAAGCTAGTTATAAAGCACTGTAAAATTGTCTTTAAGGAATTAAATCAAAGTTTGTATGATTCCGGCATTCTGTTACCATTTGAATATTTTAAAAAGTTAACTTTTTGAATATCACTTTCCTTTAATTTGGAGGCCCGGCAAAAGATTTAAAATAAACAAGAAAGAAAAAATCATGCATCAAGCATAAATAAACAAACGCTTTCCAACACTTCAAAAATACTTTAACAAAACTTCGACGTTTAATTATCTAAATAAGATATCGAAGAAAGCATTTTAGAAAACATATGCACATTTGAAAATAAGATTTAAGTATTATCATCGATGGCCGCAAAAGTACTTTAATTCTTTTCTGCAGCTCTGTACATGATCTATAAATTTGCATATATTTTGCATAGTATGCTCCAATTTAGTGTAGTAAAAAAAAGGTATTTAAAAATTCATCTCACTAATTTCTACCAAAATACAGATACATAAATGAATTATTTTGTACAACCCTGTTTATTACTTATAGATTTTTATACACATCACATATAAGGTTGAAATTTACTTCAGGCAAAAACAAGTATAAAAATACTGAAATAATACTTCCAAAAATTATCATCCATAGGCGGCCATTTATACAGTTTTTTCATTGCCCTGCATATGATTTTATTTATATCCTTCAAACATCTCTCAGATTACTAAATGTAGTTGAGCTTGAAAATGCACACCTCAAATAATAAAATACCTTAAAGTAATTCATAATCATTTTCAATATTGCTACAAATTCTTTTAAGCCTTGTAGTCTTGTGTAGCCCTGCACATGGTCTATAAAATTTATGCACACCATGCGCTATGCAAAAATTTAATAAAACTTAAAAACGCATACCATAATTGAAAACGCTATTTCAGCAACTTAGACAATACTTCGGAAACAACATTGTATCCGAAATCATTTATACGTCCACGTAAATCAACGATAAATGAGGTGCACATCATATTCTACTGCAAATGTCTTTTAGTAAACACTCAGCAATGCACATCAATTTCACAGTGCAACAAAATTAAATGCGAATAGTTTTTCTTGGAAGACCAGTACATAACCTAAATCTTTGTCTGACGATGAAAATGAATGATAAAAGCTTTGTATCCCACACTGTACAGAAAGCATGTTTTTGTACACCTTAGCAATTCATACCAATTTCCTTATTTTTGTACAGAGTAACATCATTAAAATACGTTGCAAATAATTTTTCTTCGTGAAACGTAATATAATGGAATATTTTTTAGTTCTCCTTTATACATACTGCAAATCCTACAAATTACATCTACAGTAATCATCTTCTTGTACACCTCAATAACCTATAAAAATTTCATTATGTTTAAAAAAGTGTAACATCGTTAAAATAAACGGGATATTTTTTTTCCATAGACCATAATATAAGGAAATACTTTTGAGTGACCTGTAAATGAACGATTGCTGCTACATATTTAATTTTCAATGCGGAACATACCTGGTTAAACTTAAATAACGAATGTCAATTAAATGACAATCCGGATATATTTATGCGAGTTAGAGCTCGGACAGACCGGCGGACAGACATACCCAATTCATAAGCAATTTTAACTATGTTGGAATGTGTTAAATAAGGAAAAGGAAAACAATTATACTGGTGGCTGTGCTAACGGAATCAAGTAGGAAAATATTACTCAAATTCGAAACGCTTATAGATTTCTCTGTTTCAAGAGTTAGATTGCGATAGCAATGCAAGCGCGAAAACCTTAATTGTACCTCTCCGTTTAAGTTTTAGTACAAGTTTGGAAGATAACCACAGGAACCCCAAATAAAGCTAAAAGAATTGATCTCCTAAATCTAAGTAAGGATTGCAGCATTGAAAAAAACAGAAAAAACGACGATACCAGTGCAAATAACACTAATTAAAACCTCAGGAGAATACGTCGAATATTTTATAAATGGACCGCTTAGAAGTATTTATGGCAGCAAGAAACGAGAAATAGTAAGAAGAGAAAGAAGAAAAGAAACTACAGGTGCAAGCGAAACTTGAAAAAAAGAAATAACGAGCGAAGAAATAACAATTTCTAACTTGAAAAAAAGAAATTGCGGTTGCAAGCAACTATCGAAGAAAAGGAAATGGAGATAGAAGAAAGAAAGTGGAGAGTAGAATTATACAGTGTTGTAGTCGTAAAAAAAACCATGTGTAAACCCTAAAGTAATGAACATTCACAGATAAACTCCAATGTTTTACTTAGAGAAGGTCCACGGAACTTCTTAAAAAATCCAGAAAGTATACTGCGTATACCTCCGTACACCCTCCACTACACCCCTGGTATTATAACAAAAAACTACGAAAGAGAGTTTGAGATTAAGAAAATACCGATACTAGAAACTAAGGTAAAAATTGCTAATAGAGATAACAATACCTTTATTTAGATTAACATGCGTTTCATCGCACAAACGGTGACATTTTCAAGATCATTTATGATAGAAATATTTCCGCAAAAAATTTAAAACAAGAGCTTGGTAAGTAAGATCATGAGACTCCTTGTATAATTCAAACCAGTGAAAACATAAAATGAAATACTAGAAACTATAACTAGACTAGAAACTAAACTAGATACTAGAAACTTCAAGCTGACATACCGATGTGAATTTAAGGACAAATCCAGGTAAGCAATATGAATTACATTGTTAGCAAAGTATTATAGTTCTAGAGATATTAGCCTATATTTGGCCAAGTACGAAAGACAAATGGTGCAAACAGGTATAGTCCAGTTAAATTAGAGTTTGAAGTGGAAAATTCTGGTGTAATTGTTTTTAGTGTCTTACTTTATGTTTTCGGGGCTGCTGAATACGAATCTGAAGTTGTCCAACAAAATGTGTCTCGGCAAATATGAAAAATCGTGAAAAGACCACTAAAAATCGCAGATTTTTTTGGGTTTTAGCTTATAACTTGCAAAGTAAGCTTTTTACGCAAAAGGTAACCAGATATTAAAATACAGACGAGAAAATTTCCTACAATTCATGTTCTTATAATTTTTTTTGTACGATATACGGCTTCCGTAGAGGCGTTGAAAAAAAGGCGAAAACCAGTAATTTTTGAAAATCGCAAAACAGATATTCTTACCCTTTCCGTTCATAACACTAAAAGTAAGCATTTCACTGTAAACATTTGCAAACGTACTCACTTATTATTAGGTTATATATTTTTATGATGTAGGTATACAGTATCACCTCGAAAATCAGGAATTCAGAGATCTGGCAACTTAAAAAATCCGGCATCAAAGTCATCTCCCCCCTCTCTTTTTTTCACTTCCAACTTACGGCAAAAGTAAAAATAGCAATTATTTTCGAATTAAAAACCGAGATAAAAAACAATGCATTAGCTGACAGCGATATCGCTGGCGCTGTGCGAAATGGAGCCCTCGATAACGTTGGTAGCAGCTCAGAGGAACGAGGTAAGGACCTGGCAGAAGATAAGGTCTCACCAAAAAATGCATACATTTGACCGGAAAATTAACATCATCTTCAAAGAAACAAGACTGTATTTCCGAAATTGATACAATTCTCTACAATTTATGTGCAAGTAATTTTTTTGGACCTCGAATAGTTATGAGAAAAACAATGACGAATGCAGAAAGTATTCAGCTGCCTCTTTATTGAAAACATACAAAATGCATCATTAGACATCTGTGCAGATATATGAAACGTAAACGTTAGGTTTTATAGATACAACAAAAATATAAAAAGTGATTAATGATCAGTTAGTGTTTAATGTTATACAGTATAGTAAAATAGGTAGGTAAGTATTTTTTTTTTATACAACACTTATTATTAAATGATTATTGACTTGAAAGGTCATTCATCAAAGGTCATTCACTCATTAGTCAAACCGATCCCTCTTGGCCAAAGGTTGCATGATTGCAGGCATGCCTTCCAATTCTTCTACACATAAAAAAATAATGAAAAATAATATTTATTTAAGCACCTGGGCGCGAAAGAGCCGTTTTCGTCCCGAGGGAGAAGATTGCTGCCCCAGCCGTAGGCGAAGACTGCAAACACCCAAGGGTCGAACCTTAGGCTTCTGAGCAGCTCTGGTGCACGTAGTATTTTTAAAAACGGTAGAACTAATTGTAATTAATTAAGTAAGTAATGATTCATGCAACATTTTATCATAACACGATTTTTACGTCTTTCTTTTATTACCCCTTTTTTACAACTCAAGTCATGAATAGGTTACTCTTGGACCTAAATTTAGAAAACATATTAGCCTATTATTTTACGAACCACGGTTTAAAAAAAATAATTTATGATTTATTTCTAATTGTTTGACAATTAAATAGTTATACCACTGTATTAAGATAAATATTTTGATCTCAAAAATAAAAAAGTTAGTGAAAAAGTAAAGGTGAAATGGAATTATTTGAATTATTTATACATATTTACCTTCAAGTACTTCAGGGAATTCCGGATCATCCTCGTCTTCCTCGATTTCAGTAAGTGGTATGTTTTTGCATCTGCTTTCGTAGTTTACACACATATTGGAGCACTTGAGGCCTGCTTTTTTGCATCCACAGTTTTTATGGCAGGTCTTCTTACATTTGCAAGAAATGAGTTTCAAAACGGCTTGAGGTGCTGGTGGCTGTAGTGTGGTTACTGGCTCCAAACCGTTTTTCATTTTCTTCCAACCCCATTGTTCAGGATCTTTTTCATTCCCAAACCATTGTTGAACTTGAAAATATACCCTAACAAAATGTTGCTGAGCTGCAGACTCAGTAGGAGGTAAGAACGCTAAATGGATTGATGTCTTGTATGCAGACCTAAGGTAATATAAATACCTCAATTTGGTTAATGGCGTGGCTTCCTTGTCAGCAAATTCATACAATGAGACCAAAAAACGATTGCCAGCATCAGTAACTGCATCAGCATCTGCCACAAGGTCTTTAAAAACCTCAATGGTATTAGTTAATGCAGAGTTTATCTTGAGAGTCCGAAGAAACCTCATCTTTCCTACTTTGAACAAGGCTAAAGTAGTATCACAGCCTCCCATGGCGTGCAAAAATAATATGTTGTTAGCAATCGATTAATCAAGTTTGCAGTCAGAAGGAAAAATGAGTGGTGAAACTTTCCCTTTGCCTAACTTTAGAAAGTATACATTTTAATGTACACCCCTACAGCGACAAATCGTGATAACTAGCAAATCGACGCTTTCACCCACAATAACTACACAGTTATGTTGTTGTGCAATGTCCCTTGCTGTGGTGACAATAAGTGTATCCGCATTCTCTCGTGCCTGTTTTGTGTGAATGTCAGCTACTGCAAATTTGTAATTGATTTTTGAAAATTACAGATTTCGGAAAACAATATCAAAAGTACTTACCATTTTCTTGATAGTGACATTTATTCGTTATTTAATACATACCCAAATGATACTGACGTGAGAAAAAGAGAAAATTGAATGTTTAAAAAACTTACTTTAATTGATATTTTGTATGTTAAAAAAAATCTGATAAGTAGTGCTGTCATTTTTTATCATGCAATTTATCAAGCATCAGTGTCAAGTAACTATCTTCTTTCTTGGATTTTATACAAGTGACGAATATCGATTTCGGAAATACAATCTTGTTTCTTTGAAGATTAAGTTAATTTTACGGTCAAAATTATGCATTTTTTCGGTGAGAACTTATCTTCTGATAGGTCCTCGTCCTCGTTGCTCTGAGCTGCTACCAGTGTTATCGAGGATTCTATTTAGCATAGCATAAGTGATCTCGCTGTCCGCTAATGCATCGTTTTTACCTCGGTTTTTAATTCGAAAATAACTGCTATTTTTGCTCTTCCGGTAAGTTGGAAGTGAAAAAAAAAGGGGGGGGGGAATTTTTAAGTCGCCGGATCTCTGAATGTCGGATTTTCGAGGTCACACAGTATACCTACATCACAATAATACATTACCTAATAATAAATGAGTACGTCAGCAAATGTTTACAGTGAAATGCTTACTTTTAGTGTTATGAACGGAAAGGGCGATTCTGTTTTGCGATTTTCAAAAATTACTGGTTTTCGTCGATTTTTCAATGCCTCTACGGAAGCCATATGTCGAACAATACAAATGATAAAAACATGAATTGTAGGAAATTTTCTCGTCTGTATTTTAATATATGGTCACCTTTTGCGTAAAAAATTTACTTTGCAAGTTATAAGCAAAAAACTCGAAAAATCTGCGATTTTTAGTGGTTTTTTCATGATTTTTCATATTTGCCGAGAGAAATTTTGTTGAACAACTTCAGATTCATGTTCAGCACCCCCGAAAACATAAAGTAAGACACTAAAATCAATTACACCAGAATTTTCCACTTTAGGCCCCTTTTTAACCTAATTTGACTGGACTAGTATTGACAGAAAAAAGAGTATCCTCTATTTAATTAATCTAATGCCACTAGATGTGATTAATATAATAACTAGAGTATACGAACCCGAAATCCACGATTATGATTACATAAAATGCTTTTGAAATTATACAAGTTATCATAAGTGCTTAGGCAGAAATTTTTCCGGCTTAAAAAGGAGCTAACGGCTAACTGGCGCGATTTCACCTATGAGATCAAAATATACTTCCAACAATTGGTTGAAGGTTTTTAAGTAGATAACCTTGAGTAAACGTAGTTAATTAAATTAGGCATAATGTACCTACCGAAACAAAGGAACATTTCGTAGAGAAACTATTAGTAATAAACAAATTGATGACTTAGTCAATAAATTGTATGTTTACACGGCTCGAAGTGTTCAAGAGTCTGGCTATACCAATTCGAAAGGGTGACAAGTTGATGATAGGCATGGTGTGAATCACGGAATAAATGAGTCGCATAAGTGTGATTTATATTAACAAATCTGGCCAGGTGAGCACGAAAGGAACCGTCATAGTGAATAAAACACAACAAAGATATTTAAATTTTAACGCGAAACGTACTCGTAATTGACGAGAAAAAAAATTCCAAGATTATAGCAACGTTAAATGGAAAAAAAGGAAGAGTCTTAGATATTCAGGGAAAGAAAAAAAAACATAATTATTGACTCAGGAAGCCACATTTGAATATCCAATTCAAGATATCATGCCGCAATAAACTCGCCAAAATTTGTTGGGAAATTAAATGAGCCACCAGACAGCACTAAGCGCGTGGAACTATTGACTGCAGAACTATTGATTGCGGGATAGTTTTTGTTTACGTTTAACTTAAAAACATTTTATTTGAAAATAGTTTATGTAGTGACCACAAGTAATGTGATTGTATTTCGACCTCCAAAATAAATGTTCTATATTAGTTAAAGACGCCTCCTAGTGAAATTGAAGCTGAAGAAGAAGAACTAGCATTTATTAGAGGAGATCAAAATTACTCTAACCTTTTATGCAGTTTGATTTCGTAAGGAACTCTAATGAAGTTATGATTTTTAATATCGGTGTCGAATACCCACGAGCTAAAAACGAAAATGTTGCAAGCTAGTGAATTAGGTAAATCTAAAAACATTCGTTAAAGTCTTAAAACATATTTGATAAAGATTATTAACAAAATAACAATACAATTGATGGGAGACGAAATCAATAATGACAAAATTTAAGATCTTAAAATTTAATTGATTGAAAACGCTGAAAAATTTAAAAATTGGTTTGAGAAATTCAATTCACCTACTGATAATTTGATAATGTTTGGGTATAAAACGATGAAAATTATCATTAGCGATTTACAACTTTCAATGGTTTCACGCGTAAGATACGTTTTGTGCTGTTCAGAACAACAGAAGGCAGTTAAGCACCATTCTTCGCTAGAAAAAGGGGAAAGACTTTTCCTATCCCTTCATAAAACTTCCAAACGTTGCTGCTGCTGCTGC
Source organism: Maratus speciosus (assembly GCA_963932465.1). NCBI lineage: Eukaryota > Metazoa > Arthropoda > Arachnida > Araneae > Salticidae > Maratus > Maratus speciosus. Next base: position 782,076 of record CAWVRF010000253.1, on the reverse strand, counting down.
TACCGATGGTCCAAGTTTGAGGAACGTCATGAATCACTTGTGTAAGAATTCTTCAAATCGGTAGATCATCATAGTTTCTGCTTATTTTCCAGAGGGAAAGAATGCAAACGTACAATTATGAAAAACTTTGAGTATGCTTGACCAGTCCATTAATTTTTTTGGTGTTGTCCTCTGGCAAAACTCTGAATTTTGCAGGTTAAATTTTGAAGAATCTGTTGGGATCCAGTAAGGCTTCGAAAACGTTTGTTTCCTTCAGTGATGTATTTTAAACATTTAAGAAAATCTCTTTCGCTGACGTTTATACTGTCTTTTGTAATGCACTCCAGTGTTTGATAATATTAGAATAGATGTAGTATAATGTTTAAAAATTAATTAAAATTAATATTACTTTTAATAATTTTTATAACTTAATTAAATGCATCCAAAAATGAAAACTTTCTTGTTTTCTCAAAATTTCCATTGGCTGGATAAAAAACCCAGTCTAAAGCTCCAGAAACAAATTTCATATCACTGAGCTGCCTTGTACCGAACTGAGAAAGATTCCCATCGACTGGAGAAATGTTTGATCCCCCTCCCTCCGACTGTTCGATGAATTAAAAAGAAATTTCCCTAACACTGACTGAGTAATTTTCCATGTTTTCTGCGCGACTGATTGAAGAATCTCGTGATAATTTCCGGCAACTCATTGAAAAATTTCGAGTTGTTTTTTTTCTATTACCAATAGAAGAATTTCACATTTTTTTTCACCTGACCAAATAAAAAAATTTAATTTTTTTCACAACTGATTGGCAAAATTAACGGTTCCCCTCCTCTCTAATATCAATTGATGAATTTTAGGATATTTTCATTATATTGATTGGCGAAATTTGCACTTTTTAGATGTGAGCGACTCGTGTTTTTCTCGCGACTGGCTGAAGAATTTTGCAATAATTCCCCATGGGGCTTACCGGTGGAACTTGTGGCTTTTTTTCCCGTTTCCAATAGAAAGATTTCTCCATTTATCCTTGAGAAACAAATTGCAAAATTTACGATTTATTTCATGCCAATGACATATATGATTGTTGATCCCGCTGTCCCCCGTCATATAGTAAAATTAAATGAATCAAAAGTGCCCATAATAAAGGTCAATAAGGGCTATGTGTCGTGTAAAACATTTAAAAAGAGATGTCGAATGCATAAAGCGGATAAAAAAGGTTACGCGTGCAAGTAGTTAAAAAAGAGTGCCCAATGAATTTAATATATCTTATTTGCTTATTATAAGGTGTAAAGGTGTACATCCTGACTCCTCATTATTTTAATGTTTGCAAATTCATAAGATCTAGAGGATGTGCTTATTTAGAATGCTGTCAGCCAGAAGATCATTACTCGCGCAAAGCAAGTGTAAAATACATTAATATTTGGAGTTTGTATATTTAAATTCCTAATAAAACTACATTCTAATGTATTTTTCTTCATATTTTGAAAAATTCATTTGTTTTTATTGTTCTATGTACAATTTTTCAAATTGCTTAAAGCCTCAGCTATCATAATGGTAAAACAATAAAAATAAAAAATAACAATTAAAAACGGTTGTTCCGTGCATAAAGTAGTAAAAGAAAAACTGCAGGGTGCGTAAAGCAGCTAAAACTTGTCCGGACACTCTGCTTTGCCAAATTGACCTAGAGTCAACGCTATTTTTGCGGCGCCCCATAATCTCTCAATAGATTGTGTATGACTGTAAAATGTTCGCCGCTAGCATCTTGAAAAATAAAAATATAATAATATATGTAATTCCATAGTCCAAAACAATTTTATGACAGATTCTTCATTATAAAGTTGTAATTTCTATCTCAGCGTCAGCAAAAAATGTGAAATACAATTTAATAAAAAAAAAATTCGAAAACTAACAAATCAAGATTTTTGCGCGGTTATAAATAAATCATTTTTAAAAATGATTCCGATAAATAACGGCTCACAATGATTGGTATAATAGTTTGGGATAAAAATCATTTGAATGGCCAAAGTCGATAAAAAAGGGCACATTAACATACATTTTGGAATAGTGTTGATATAACACAAAAAGTATTGGAACTACTTTTAGGCTTATGGAACTGAAAATTGTAAAATACATATGACAAATATAAAATTTCAATTTACTGAAATTTAATGAATTTCATTTGCTAAATTTTAAAAATATAATTATTTTTTGACACCAATAAGCTTAGTAACAATATAGATATACAAACAGTTTCCATTAGCTTTGAAAAGGTGTGAAGACAGAATGATAAAGTACAAAAAAAAAATCAATTGATATCAGATAAAAAAAATCCAGAATGCAGCCATTAGCCCTTTATCTACTGACACTTACTTATAAGTACCATTAAAATAACTTGTTATAAAATTCATTTAATACATCAGTTAGGTGTAATACAATTTAGAATGAGTTATAGGTACATTACTTTATCTTGTTCCAAAAGCATTATTGGTTACACAAAAGAAAAATATTTTTAACAAGGATGATTTCTTATGCATATGTATCTTTTCAGCTTTCTTGGCGTTGGGAGGAGAGGGGAGGAGATTTTCAATTCGGAAATATTTCTATTGTAAGAACATTATATTTGTACATTTCCTAATTCTGCAAAATACTAAGAAAATTTTTTTAAATAAAAGATTTGAGTGAGGTTGTAAATATTGCACACAATCCCTATCAATTCAAATTTAATGTATCTTTCCAAATCATTCGATTCTTCTAAAATCCTTCTAAAATGTATTAAATGATTATGCAAATCTTCTAATATAGTTTAAACAATTCACGAAAAATGCTTCAGAATATAAAAATTTCATGACTTCATAATTCCGTACATACATTCCGTGAGTTAAACATTTTTAAAAACATTAGTTACAAAATTACATTTCAACATTTTCAAGTGGAAAAATATCTCTCCAGAAAATAAAAACAAACAAACAAATGTATTAAGCAATAAAATAGGTAATGCTATATGAAGAAAAACACATTAGAATGTAGCAAGGGATGGGAAAATACAAACTTTTTTTAATAGTTGGCTATATTTTTCAATTTTCAGCTGTCTTGCTGGCTGTTGAAATAAATCTTTGGCTGTTGAAATTTTCTGAAAATCCTCTGCTCCTGAATATAGCTATTATAAAAATTTAAATATACAAATATCAAAAATTCCATTACGCGAGTATCAAGTCTGACCTTCTGATTGATAGCAATTTAAATATGCAAAGCAATTACCATTCGTTAAAACTTTGCGAACATGTAAATAATAAAGCGTCGAGATGGATACCTCTACAACTTATAATAAAAAATAAAATACAATAAATGCTCTTTTTTCAAATGCTGCATACTTTAAAAATATAAACGATATAGCCCGCGTGTTGAACGTAGCAGCGGAAATATGAACGATTCCCAAGAATTTAAGAACCATTGCTCGTTTCGTTCTTGAAAGGAAACATCAAGCACGAGTGCTGTGAAGAGTTGCCGCATGCGCAGATGTGCAAAAAGAGTTGCTGATCTTAAATTTTTACCTTTGCGTTTTAGTATATATGATATTGCAAAACCTTTTAAAACTGAACCTGCATATAAGGCTATAGGGCTTTTAGCGCTGAAGTTCATACAATTAATTTTTCGAAGGCGGAGAACCGTCTAATTTTCCTTCTGTTTCTTGGCATTCTATTTTAGCAGATTTTAATTATATAACCAGCATAATATTTACATTTTCAAAGACTTTTAAAATTTTATTTTGTGGGAAAATATGTACCCTGCGAATGAAGTTGTAACTTGTTTGAAATATATTTTTCTTGAATATAGGGAAAATAACGTAATTGAAATGTGCATAAGTGAAATCAGTGCAAGTGAAATCAACGTACCTCATATTTTGGAGTATGTCTTATTACTTTGACTTTATCATTTGACAGATATATTTCCACTTGTATATGTCTATGTCTAAAGCAAACAGAAGAAAAAACACAATATTATATCAAATGATTTTAGACATATATGCTTTATTTTCAGTACATTTAGAAAGCCTTTTTCTCCGACTTATTTCAGGCAGAATTTGATTTGCAAAAAATGCACACTTAAAAAAGTATAATGCAAAATTTGTCCTTGGGGCATATTTTATATCTGGAAATAAAATAGTTTCTCATATATTTTTGATAAATATTTTAAATGCATGCAGCTATTTTATACGCTAAAATTGAGTCTAAACACTCGAACTTAGAAATGGGATGTTGAAGTAAGCTTGGGTGAAAACAGGGTTTTCGGACAAATATTCGGTCATTTGAAATTAACTTAAAACTGCAGATTCTCATTACAATGAGGCTGAGAATAAGTAGGCTAATTGGGAAGCAACTGGACATTTTCCAATTAGACTTAAGGAGACAGTTTACAATTACAAAGGGTGAACTCACAGCATTTCAGTGTTCAACTAAAAATACATTTTGAAAAAAAAATTAAATGCATATTTAATTAAAATTGCAAAAATGTTTAAAAAAAATATATATCTCAAATCTTTACTACTTTTTTAAATATTTATGTTTTCCCCAATTTTTTTTTTTAAGATTTTCAAATGTACATTACACAAGACGGCGCATGGAGTTTTAGATACATCTAATCTTATATTTAATAGAATTTTTTACTGATATACATTGGCTGTCAAAAGTTTCCAGCCAGCATAAAATTTTTGGTTAATTTGTAAGAACACCCATATGAAGAGGAATCTCAAAGTGATACTTATACACTTTATTGACATAATAGTTAGGAATATATTTATGGATTAAAAAATAAATATTAATAAATATGATTGAGAAAATTAATTTAAAAAAAAAACGCATGTTCTCAAAAGTTTCCGGCCATCTTGGCAAGTTTGGAAAAAAATAATGTCATAATAGGAAATAACAGTGATCAACAACATTTACAATCAGTATTTTGTCCTCATACATTTAACAATAAGTACTGCGGCTCAGAGACATGGCATCAATTCAATGAACGGTTAAAAATCGTCTATGGTACGTTTTCCCCACGGTTCTTGCAATTTTTGAGGAAATTCAGTTGAATTGGAATATTTATAACTCCGCACAGGTTTTCAAGTTCGTTCCGAAGATTTTCTATTGGATTCTGATCGGGTGATTGGGCTATCCGTTTCAAAAGTGGAATTTATTTGTGCTAAAGCCACTGCTTGACGTGCTTGCATGTATCATTTTGGTCGTTATCATGCTGGAACAAATAGTTGCGATCATAATTTTTCCTCCAATAAGGCAGCAAATGACATTGCAAGATATCATTATGCATTGCACCATTCATATCGAAGCGAATTTCAACTAACGGACCGACACATTTTCCAGAAAATGTTCTACACAGCATAACGTGTCCTCCTCCATGCTTCATTGTAGGACTAACATATCTGGAATCTAATCTTTTGTATTTAGGTCGTCAGACGTAGTGTCTGTCGTCACTCCCAAAAAGGTTGAACTTCGATTCATCGGAAAATAGTAGTTTTCTCTAGTTTACACTTGACCAGTCTTTGTGTTCCTTGGCAGACGACAGTCGGGCCCTCTGCTTTTTTTACAAGGTTTTTTAACACCGACTCTTCCATAAAGTTCTACGTCAAGTAATCGTCTTGACACGGCAGACCGACTTATTTCAGCAATATTTTAACACCGTAAAGCGAGGGTAATTGCAGCGGCGTGTTATTGGGAGTCATCAACTGCTTTTCTCCTGATAATTCTATCCACACGAATAGTCATTTTCTGGTGTCTCCCGGACCGTGGCAATTCCTGAAGGCCATGGCCATCTTTATATATTTTTAAAAAATATCGGTCACATTAAATTAACTTTGCCGCAATCTTGCGAGAGGATTGGCCCTTTAGCGACAAACAAATCACTCGTTTGCGAACAATAATTGTTGAACTTCTCATTTTCGAATTTCAACTACGTTATTTACGTTGATTAATTAACAAACACGGCCAAAAAACACTTTACCGATAGCAAAAAATAACGAATGTTGAATGGTCGGAAAGTTTTGCCCATACGGATTTCGAATTCCTTTCCTTTGCATCAAGTATCTTCAGTATCCAATCAAAATGATCACGTGGTCAGAGGTCCTTAGTTTATCCCTAACTTTTGGAGTAATTGTGCTTCTTCTTCGCTGAAACGTTCTGGCAAACAAATCAAAGAAACTAAGTGGCCGGAAACTTTTGACCGCCAATGTATATAGTGTTTAAACCATAAAATCTAACACATCTTCATATACTTTTATTATTTTTAAAAATAATAGTAACCTGAAGGCTAATTCATTCGCATATTTATCACATATATAATAAAGAATATGTATAAATAATTTTAAATCTCTTTCTGAAATGCAAGAAAAGCTTTAGCATTTTTAAAACGTGAAAGTGAAGAAAATCTGAACATGGAGAAAATACCATTTAACGTTTTAATTTGTGTTGGTAATTGCACTCGGTGTATTAACAAAATTTATAATATATTGCGATATAATTGCCGTATGTGTACAAATGAGATGTCAAAATATTCACAAATTAACAGGCTTCCATTTAATATTTAATGACAAAAATCGATTTTTTGAACAATTTTGAGGTAAACTCCTCCCTCTGCATGAAGCCTGAAAAATAGCTGGTTGTTTAGAAAATACAATATGTTCTTTGCGCTCACAAGCAAAGGTACCAGAGTCCTTGGCGGCAAATTGAGATTTTTATAGTTCATTTGATTCATCTCAATGAGCTTAGTAATTTCGCCTCTCGTATATCTGCCATAAGTTTTTATAATTACGGGTTTGCCGGGTCAATGTTCAAATTTCTTTTATTGAAAAAATATTGCCGCCGAAGAAATAAGTGTGATTTAAGTTTACGAATGGTTCTTAAACTTCCATGCATCGATCATAATGAATTTTTGAAACATTCATTCCGATGAAGTGAGTAAAGCAAAAATATAACTCGCAAAGGCTCCTTCTTCAGATGACTCGACGACGCATATGGAGCAGGTCTGATTCCTTTCTTGAATTGTAACCTTTTCACCGCCGTGAACTGATATATCGGTTCACTAAGCTATGGGTTTCACTGCAATAGAAGCATTATTTAAAATAATTTAATTCTACGGATATAACCCAGTGTTGAAAGATTAAGTAATAATTAATACTATCAATGATTATATTCCTATACGCAATTGTGTACATTAGATCATGGTGAAAAAAATATGTTTTTTAGAATTTAAAGAAATTACAGCGTAAACAACATTACAATGGTGCTCTTTTTCTCGGTGGTTAAAACAGTAAGCTGTAAGGGTTATGCAATTTTCGTCTTTATCAATGTAGCTTCCTTTTTTTATTAAGAAAAATATGGGCCCTAACATATCCATACCCAGAAACTAGAATATCTTTACTCCGACATAGGGATGAAAATGACTAATATAAACTGATAGTGTTCCAATGATTGAAGCTTTATGACGTTTCTACTATTCACGAGGAAAATATTTAATTCGCAGACTAAAATAGAGTCTTGGATGAATTTTACAAAGTCTTTCAAGGAAGGAGATAGGGGAGATGGGGGCACATGTGAACAGGGCAGTTTTTCAATAGTTATTATAATTTTTCTTATTTGAAAAAAATTACCAAAGATGGCAGCACCTGTAGACATATGATAAAAAATTTTTGAAGCTTTTTGACATTTTGTTTGTCTTCAGTAGCCAAAATACTGTTTGTAGATGTCAAATGTAAAATGTTGGTTTCAACTTTGGTAAGTGATAAAGTTTATTTATTTAGTTAGTTATTCGAATTTTGATGTTTTAACATATACTATGACTACTATTGAATATTTTGGATAAAGTTGTTTTGTTCCCTAAAATTGATAAATGTTAATTATTTATCAATTTAACTCTAGCAGCCATGCGGGGCACTTGTGAACAGACTAGTTGGGGCAGATATGAACAGTTCACAAAAATCAAAATCTTTCTCTGTTGGGCGAATAGAAAGAATTGATAATGATAAGATGTATGTTAAATTCCTGAGAAAGAATCTCACATCCAATTCATATAATTTCCCTGAAATTGTAGACATTTCTGTCATACAAAAAAGTGATATGGTATTGAAACTTCCACATCCACATTTGTCAGGAAGTACAAAAAGAGCAAAAAGCTCATTTGAGTTCAATTAAAATTTAAATAAATTCAATGTTTCCTAAAATGCAATAAGTGTTATGTACTATTTTAGTAAACGGTTTAAAACAATATTTTTTATGCATTGTTAACACAAAGAGTATTATCACAAATAATTTTTTAATTTTTTAATTCTTTTCATTTGTCTCAAACTTGCAGTAATGGCTTATTTCCATCTTTCAAACAACAGCTATGAATAGGATAATTTGAATTGGGATGGATATCAGTAACATTTTTAAAATGTAAAATTTTCAAATTGATAACTAATATAATTCTTGGGTATGGTGTCAGAACAGCTTTATATATATTTATTTTCATTTTAAAATCTTTTGTTATATCACTCACAAACTAGACAAAAAAAATATTTTTTTTTTTTTTATGGTGAATTCAACTGATAATATAAGTAATGGTTATGATAACAAATTAATAACAAGAGAAAAACCATGTCAAAGGATATTTTTTCCTTGTGTTCACATGTGCCCCACGAGTGTTCACAACTACCCCGCTCATGGGGCACATGTGAACAATTATTTGAATTTATAAAACTATTAAAAAATGTAAGAAAAACTATACAGGTGATTTTTAAAAAATTACCATGTGTAAAAGAAAGTTCTGTTTACTATACTGACTAGTTTTTATTTATAAGAATTAATCCAATTATGAGAAAAAGCTATATTTATGCGAACTGTTCACATGTGCCCCCATCTCCCCTACATGAAATACGGAGGTTGAATGAGACTAGTTGAATTTGCAGGCATACACATTAGATTAATTTATATGTCTTCAACGTGAAACGAGGTAGAATTCGAAAACAGAGTTGTCGTATCATGCACGAGAACGGCCTTTTTACTTCCTCCTCTCATATTGTTGTACCACTCTTTTCATAGAAGAGTTGTTAATTTTCCTGATGTTGAGCAGACGACGTAGGAATTGTTTGATTTCAAAATAGGATCTGGAGGATCAGTAGGTGCTTGGAATCAGCTTGTGATCAGCTTGAAATTTCTGAAGATTGACAGACACAGTTCGATTTACATTAGAAGCTGGATAAATGATTTTGAATCCAAACTTTAAGACATTCTTCGATTTACCAGCTGATGTCTTTGCATTGCTAAAGAACTTTCCTCATTATGTTCCACAGATGTATAGTCGAAATTGATCTTCGCCTTCTTTGATGGGCTCAATGGCAGCTGATAAGCTAAGTGTAGTGTCCATATATTGCTGTATATTGTCCATTTTCTTTCTTGCAGACAGATAAAATGAATGAGAAATAGAATACCATTCATTGAAACTGTAGGGTGAATGGTGTGCACTCAGGAAATCTTTGGTTGGTTGGTTGTATTTATGTCGGCCAATTATCAACACGATGGATATAGGCCCTAAGGGGGGAGTGCCCTTCGTGGAGGTCTTTCTAAGGGAACCTAACCCGTATTAACGCTTGGAGAACCAAGGTTCGAAGAAAACCACGAAAACTCCGAACGATTAGGCCGACGGGCGCGATTGGGATCGAACCCAGCACCTCCCGTCTACCAGCTTCGAGAGCAGAACCTCTCGGCCACTGGTGGGGCTAGAGGGAATCTTTGGATTCAATCAAATAAGGACTTGGGTGCCTTTGAAAGTCATAAATTCGGAAAGGATCTTGTAATGGAAGGAAGAATGGTCACTTTTATAGTCCCAAGGAGGGAGAACCTTTTTATATAATGACTTGACATTGGGATTACAATTTGTATATTGTAGAGAAAGAGTGTGTTCGTTTTTGAAAATAATGACAGTTCAAAGCCTAGCGATCTTACGATTCACAAATCCATTCATGGTTTTAAACTTTTGAATCATATCCCAGACGCCTTGAAAATAGATTCTTTGACGACCTGATTATATTGAAGAGCAAATATGAGAAGGTCAATGTCGTGAATCCGTTTCCTTTCAAAATATATTAAATATTTGATGAAATATGATAATTTGTATGAATTATGTTTTATCTGCGTATGCGTGAAATATCAGAAAGTTTTTCTTTTTCATGATTTAATCGTCAGCTCTATTGAGCAACTCATAAAAAAAAATAGTTAAATTTTGTGAAAATCCAGAAAGATATCAGCGATAAAGTGATTTGATTTTTAATTGCACCGTAAAATCAGCTGAACGCTAAGGGATTTTTCATAAATTGTCATTTTAATTTAATTTTTTTATTTTAATTTTTAGGGTTCGGTACTTAAAAGGTAAAAACGTAATTATTATAAAATCTCTCCTGTGTGTATCTGTCTGTCACAGCCATTTTACTCGTAAATTATGGAACGTGGAAAGTTCAAATTGGGGGAAGTAACAAAGACTATTGACCCACATATTTATTAATTATTAAACGGTCACATATATACTTAGGGAGAATGTAGAGGGTCTAATTAAGTCACTTGAAAAAAATCTTTTTTTTATGTATGGTGTGGGGTATCGTGTAAAAGCTTTCGTAGCGTTGAACCCAAAAATACATTCCTTTTAATTTTAGGTATTATATTTTCAGAGATATCGTCGAAAATGTAGTACAAAAATATATCCCCCCCCCCCCCCACTTCTATTTCTGAATCTACTGAAACTAAAATTATAAAAAAAATAAAGGTTGTTGGTGTTAATTTAAATCTTTCAGGAAAAGTATATAGATTAACCTCGGTCACATACTTTTTGAGAAAAGCGCTTTTTTCCGTTACACACAAACTTCAATTTGCGGGCATTCAGCAAATGTGATGAAGAGCACTGGAGGTACCTATCGTAGCAAAAATAAAAAGGCATTGTGGATAATGCTTTTTAAAAAAAATTCGTCTCTTATTAGCCGAGATATTAACCCTTACGGACGGTTTTTACATACATAATGGCAGGGGCGGCGTACTCTATGTACCATCTGCTTTTAAAGCCTAAATAAAAATTTTTAATGATATATTTGTGTAATGCAATGACCAGTAGCAATATGAAAGCAATAAACATCAAATTGTTAAAAAAAGACTAATTTAATAAAAATTAATCACATAAAAACTATGGGATTCTCGACTAGTCTGCATTTATCGAATATTTCAATACGCCTCCCGTGCCTAGAAGTACAAAAAAACCTATCTGGAAAAACGCGGCACACACCAATGCGGTGTTGTAACATTGCAACCTCCTTTCGAAGCGCACATAGCACAATGGCAAGTTTAAACTTTGAACAAGGGTTTTGTTTTAGCTATACTGTAAAAAGAAAAGATTATTACTAAGCTGAATTTAGTTTTATGAAATGCCAAATGAAGTTTAAATATGCACTATTTTTATTGTCACTACCGAATTAAGTTTATCATAAGCAGATTAGGATAAGATTAAAAAAAGAGTTATACAGATTAGCAATACTTGATATTATTTAGACTTCATTTCTCTTTGAACTTTTATGGTATACCCATTCATAATTTTCCAATATATACTGCTATACCCAACACTACGTTATATAGATTTTTACAAAGTCCTATTTTTCTTTTAGTAACGATTTTTTTAATAATACAGTTAATAATTTATTTATTTATTGCACGGAACCCTCTGAGCGCGAGTAATACCCGCATTGACCGTTTATTTATTTATGCTTTAGTTCTTCTTGGAAAAGCTTCAAATGAACCTATTACAAGAAAAAAAAGAAATATCAGAACCGAAGCATTTGTTCCAAACTTACTCTTTGACATTCGTTAAATAAAAAGACCTTTGCTGAAAGTCAGTTAATGTAAAATTATAATTTGTGGAAAATCGCTTACCTTTCAGCTGCTTTTAGAGCAACTAAAAATAAGCTCCCTCTGTTGCCGATATCTTTCTGAAATTCCGCGATATTTGACTGGATTCTTTACATGAGTTGAATTTTAAGTCATAAAAATCTTTGTTATTGTTCGCGCATTCACATATCAAAATATTTCATACAACTGGATTTTCCTATATTTATTTATATAATTACATATATTTATATTCCAGTTGCACGATATTGTTTCTAGCACATTTTGCCAAATTGTGTGAAACTGGCGTTGAATTTGGTTGAAAACCCTGTATAATACAGTCCTCAGGAAAAGTTTAGACACTGATGATATTTTACCTTTACATAAAAAATACGAACTCTTGGGTTATACAAATAGTTATTTTTTAATATATTTAAATTATTTTAGGACGGAAATAATGGTTTTAATGTGGGATAATATTAATTTAACAGAAAAAAAATTGAATTTGCAGGTTGCAAAAGTTTAGTCACTATCGTCCTTTTTGGCAATTGTTTACTGAAAAGTGCAAAGTTTAAACTTATGATGTCACATGCATAAATTATTTAAGTGCACCTGGCAATAGTATCAATTAGTGAAGATGCCATGAGCTAGAGAGATTCTGCACTGTAAAAAAAATCTGTAGTCCTACAGCTGTAATGTTATATGTTTACTAAACTTTCATCTGTAGCTGTACAAAAAAAAACTGTAAGTCTACAAAAATAGTTTTTGTAAAGCTACAGAAATCTGTAGCTTTACAAATGAATCTGCTAAAATTACAGTAATCGTACTAAAATTTTATCTTCAACCCTGGTTGAGGTTACATTAAAAGTTGTAGGCATCTCAGTTTCCTAAAACATTCTTGGTAACCTTACAGATTTTTTGATTTTCGGTGTAAAAGTGTATCTGTTACATGAATTTTTGTTGTTGCCGTTACATAAAATGTTCTAGGAATCCCAGTTTCCTAGAAAAGCTTTAATAAATTTACATATTTTTTTTTTACAGTGTATCAGATGAAGTAATTTGAATATGGTAGTTGAATTCTAAAGGGACTGTTGCAGAGATTTCAGCTGTTCAATGAATTTTGTCTACCGAGTATTGTATAAGGGCGACTCGTACAAAAAAAACATAGATCGGGAAGGCTTTGTGATATCAGGGGCAATATGATAGAAGGGTCTACAAATTAGCATCAAATACAAATGGTGAGAGCTAGTGAGATTAAAAATGAGTCAGGACTTTCTGTTCAACAGATACGATTCGAAGGCGAATTAAGGAAAGAGTTAAATTGAATTTTTTTGTGGAAAATCTAGCCAGCTTTGAAATCACACCACAAACTGACGAGAATGAAGATGCCGCGAGGCTGAGAAGTCCTGTCAGATGAAGTATTTGAAATATGATTGTTGAAATTGAAAGGGACTGCTGCAGAAATTTCAGGTACTTTGAATCGTTCAAAGAAGTTTGTCTATCAAGTATTATCTACGGGCGTCTCATACAAACAAAAATAGATCGGTAAGGCCTCCTGGGAACAGAAACGAGATGATAGAATGATCCACAAATAGGCATCTACACAAATGAGAGCTAGTGAGATAAAAAATGAGTCAGGACTTTCAGTTCAACGGATACGATTCGAAGGCGAATTAAGGAAAGAGGCAAATTGGTTTTTAGGGGGGGGGAACCCTGAGAGATTTGAAATCACACTACAAATTGAAAAAGTACTTCCGGCCAGTGCCGGGAGGAAGAGGTAGCTTTCAGATTCCTTATTTTAAAAAAGCCAACTTATATTATTCAAACACACGGAGCTCAATTTAGTGGAATCCGAATATACGAGATTCAATACTAATTTTTATCAATATTAAATCATTATGAAGAGAATTTCGCAAAATTAGTCAGCTTTATCCAAGCTGCTTTTATTTAAAGTAACTTATACTTGGCTGCCGAATTCGGCGATTTCTTAAAGTGCCTGCCATTTTAAGACAACATAGTGGATGTGGCTAACCAGTGAACGTGGTCGAGACCTTAGTAATTGCTGTGCACATGCTCACTCACATCGGAATCGATTGATATATACGAGTGCTGTCGCAGGCAAAAAATCAGATTTTTCAAAATGCCACCCACATTAGATATTGAAATTGCTATATCTGAGCCATTTTTTAAGATAAAGACAAACAAAAAATGCTCCTGAATCCTTATATCAAGGTCAAATACTTAAGAAAGAAACCTTTTTCAGTTTCTAATTTTTTTGCATCTCACTTTGAATAAATATATATATATTTTAATTTAATGGCCACCATTTTGAAACAAGATGGCTGATGAAGCTGGCCAGCGAACTTGGTCGAGATGTTGATGCATACTATCCACATGCCTTCTTACATCAAAATAGGCTAAAACGTGTGTTATCGCGTGACAAATACAAGATCGTTTCAAAATGTTAGCCATGATAGAAATTCAAAGTGCTATAATTCAACCATTTTTTAAGATATAAACAAAAGAACAAATTTTCAGAAACAAAAACTGCTCCGGAATCTTTGTATCAAGGCCAAACACATAAAAAAAATCTTTTTCATTTTCCAATTTTTTAATACCTCATTTTAAATTTTAAATTTAATTTTTTTAAATGGCAACCCTTTTGAAACAAGATGGCGAATGAAGCTGGACAACGAACTCGGTCGAGACATTGGTATATACTATGTACATACCAAGTTACATCCAAATCGGTTTATAAATACGCCTGTTATCGCGTGACAAATATCAGGTCTTTTTAAAATGTCAGCCACAATAGAAATTCAAAATGCTATAACTCAGCCATTTTTTTAGATATAGACAAAACAAAAACTGTTCCGGAATCTTTGTATTAAGGTCAAACAAATACAAAATAAATCTTTTTCATTTTCCAATTTTTTGGTATCTCATTTCAAATTTTAAATTTTTTTTAATTTTTTAAATGGCCGCCATTTTGAAACAAGATGGCGGATGAAGCTGGACAACGAACTCGGTCGAGGTATTTGCATGTACTATGTACATACCAAGGTACAATCAAATCGGTTCATAAATACGCCCGTTATCACGTGACAAAAATCAGGACGTTTCAAAATGTCAGCCACGCTAGAAATTCAAAATGCTATAACTCAGCCATATTTTAAGATATAGACGAAACAAAAACTGCTCCCGAATCTTTTTAACAAGGTCAAACACATAAGAAAAAAATATTTTTTCAATTTTTAATTTTTTGGTACCACATTTCAAATTTAAATTTTTCTTACAAATTTAAATGGCCGCCATTTTTAAACAAGATGGCGGATGCAGCTGGCCAACTAACTCGGTCGAGACATTGGTATGTACTATGTATAAACGAAGTTACATCCAAATCGGTTCATAAATACGCCTTTTATCGCGTGACAAAATTCAGGATGTTTCAAAATGTCAGCCACGCTAGAAATTCAAAATGCTATAACTCAGCCATTTTTTAAGATATAGACGAAATAAAAACTGCTCCGGAATCTTTGTATAAAGGTCAAATACATAAGAAAAATATATTTTTCCATTTTCAATTTTTTGGTACCCCATTTCAAATTTCAATTTTTTTTATTTAAAATGGCCGCCATTTTGAAACAAAATGGCAGGTGAAGCTGGCCAACAAACTCGGTCGAGACATTGGTATGTACTATGTACACACCGAATTACATCCAAATCGGTTCATAAATACGAGAGTTACAGTGTGACAAAGGTCAGGTATATATATATATATATATGTGGATATATATATATGTCAATTTTGAACGGAGGGTGGTTTCGGGGTCTGGGGGTCATGATCGATGAAAATATACCAAAATTTTTTGAAATAGCTTTCCTCCGAGCGACTGCAATAGATAGCTTTTTGTAATGAAAGCTATCTAAAAAGGCAGTGGACTCGCAAACATAGGCCATATATGGATCCCAGTGGTGTACTGTGATTTTCAGTGACGAAAAAAGCGGAATTTGAATCACCCAGATTGGTGGACATACTATGGGCATGACTTGCGTAAAGTGCCTAGGACTCTCTTTTATCGAAAACAAGGTAGTGGTTGTTTATTGAAATGGGCTTCATTTTTATTTAATAATTAAGTAGCTTTGATATTCCTCAATTATCACCAATTAGCGCATGACTTCATAAATACATGGGAGCTATACACACAGCTATATGGGAAGCTTTTAGCTTGTTCAAATTATCTATTTCAACAAGATAATACGTCCATTCATGTTGCACACAAAACAAAAACTTGGTTTAACTCACAAAATATTTATGTTCTTGATTGGCCTGCATATATCCTAGATCTCAACCAACCAAAAACCTTTGGGGTATCACGCTTCATAAGATTTCTGCAAATTTTCGTCAATATTTATCTGTTAATGAACTTCGAGCTGCTGTTGGACATGCTTTATATGAAATAGACATCCAAGTGATGCAGGATTTAGTTTCTCCGATAGAAGGTCGCATTTTTGCATTAATTGCAAACAATCGGGATGCAATTCGATTTTAGTTTATGGTTTTTTCTTGTAACTATACAGATTGTCTGTATTTTGCCACAATGTTAATTTTTTTTTGTCATTATGTATTATGTAAAGTGTATAATTTGAAATTTAATGTTTGTGAATAAAGGATAAGTCACAAGTATTACATGACTGTTGGGTTACATTAATTCATTACATACTTCTCAGTACAGAAGCGTAATCGACCATTGTCTAAACTTTAGTTGGGCACTGTATAATTAAAAACATGCAAGAATTCGCTGAATATTAAAAAAAACTCACTATATCCGAATAAATATATGTGCTATTCTTCCCCAAACAAGTACACATATTGTACATTATCCACATATTTGTATGCTGTACCGATAGATCATTTCGTGCATTTTATTTTTTAGTGTGATCGCAAATAATATTATTTTTCTAGGATTTTTTCCTTGCACCCTAATTGTCCTCCTTATCAAATCAACATTGATAAATATGAGGTCAAACATATTCGTTAATGATTCTGAAGTTCCAGCAAAGTATCCGACAAGTATATTTTTAAATATTCGACAAAATATCTGAAATTTAAATTGTCCACTGATTAAAGACCATATAGTATATGTGTATGTATGAATCTATATATATATATATATATATATATATATATATATATAAAATAATTAAAAGATGTAAAAAATTTCAGTGACTTACAGTTCTTCATCTTCGACCTGAAAAAAGAAATATAAGGATTATTGTAAGATGACGCATTTTCAAAATATATGACACAAAAATCTAGAGACAGTTTTATAAACAATGCACGTGGTACATAAAAATTAATAAAATATATTAATAATATTCAAAATATTCAATTAAAAATTTATAGTGATATTTTATAGTTTATTGTATGTGTGTGTGTGTCGTACATATACAATGCAATGTCCAAATGTTTAATATAACCCGTCAAATTTTGATGAAAGTAAATGTTTGCAAAGGAACTGTTACATTGATTTATAATAAACCTACAAAATTAATTACAGTAAACATTCATCTTTACATTGTCTGATATAAGTCTTAAAACAAGTATATTTTTAACGTTACTTTAAAGTTACTAAAATACTGTTTTCATAAGCTTCAACTGTTCAAATTATTGAAAATTAAGCTTTATTCGTATAAATAATCAGTAGCATGTAATCAAGATCAATAATTATGATGAAGCAATTAATAGATTGTTTTCAACTGACGTCACACCCCAGAATTGACCTTAGCAACCAGATGTGTCTTTTGTTTGCCCCAAAATTTGGCCGTTTATGATTGGTTGGCTCATAATACAGGCTACAAGTAGTTGATTATGACTGGTTCGGTGAAAGTTGGTGGGCTGGAGATCACGTGGTTGAAACTGATCTATTGAGGCTCTTATGCATGGTATTACGAAACGAAAAATGGAAATGAATCATGGAGCAAATTTATCTGTTTTCTGAATGACGTCGTTTTCCACATAGGAAACATTTCGCTTTAGATATTACTTTTTATCGTAGAAAATTTTCTGGTATTATATTGCATATATTATAATATTATTTATCAGTATATAATATGTGTTCTTCCGCGATTAGTGAATAATTACACGAAATCATTTTGTTATGGTTAAATGTTATTAAAACCATTATTTTTTTTTCTTTTAAATACGATGACACATTCACTAATGAAATGAAACTTCTGATTGGTGGAATGTGATAAAGCAAAATAAATATATATTATAGAGATAAAAGCTTAACCTGTTTCCCATCATTTTGAAGAAATATCATAAAAATATTAAGAATTAAAAATTCAATATAAAAATGGAAATAAATTGAAAAATAGCTAGTACGGGCACATCTACAAATGAACAGCTTTCATAATAAAAATTTTGTTTTTTAAAGTCAATTCCTACTTAGGTCATCAAAGAAAAATTTAATATAATTCCTTAAGCTAATATTAGTTTTTGTTGCATTAAAATATCTCAATTTGTTGATTTTCTATAAGCAAGTAGGTTTACAATGGAACTCTATGGGAATTTGGCGAAATATTAGAGATATCGCCAAATTGGCGTCTCTTTTGGCGACTCATTTTGGCCGCCAAATTTAGCGAAATATCGCCAAGTTGGCGACAAACTTGGCGGTATTTGGCGACAGAACAGGGTCTCCCCTATGGTAACCCCTTATTGAAAATACTTTCATTGAACTTCGATAACCAATGGCCGCAATTTTGTTTCCCATGCAAAAATAAAATTAATTAATTAATATTTAATTAATTAATTAATATTTGAAAAAACTGTATTAACATCAATTGTCATCCAGTACAAGTTTTAAAAAAAATGTATTTCAACTTGATAGGATGAATGATGAGTATTTTATTAACGATTGAAAATTTGAACAAGATAAATAATAAATAAATAAATAAATAAATATAGGGAGAGTGTGAGCTAATAGTAGGAATTGAAAAAAATTATTATCAAAATCGGTTCAGTAGAAAGATCAGGTCTGATGACCAAAATATAAGCCTAGTCTTTTAAATATATAGATTTTATTCATTTACTCTTTATATAAGATTGGAAATAATTATTTAACACGAACTTTCTCCTAATAAACATTACAGATTTCACCCAATAAATATAAGGGACTGTACATATATGAGGTCATTGTGCCTAAATGTCACGAACCATAAATGCGACAATTTTCTTTTACTTAAAATATTAAGTCAATAATATTATACTAGCAAAAGCACTGCTTTGTTTGGATTTTCGAAGCATTATTTCTACCCTATATATAGAAAATACTAATGAAACGAATTTATGAAACGACATTATGAAACGATTTTATGAAACGGCTGAATAAACAACAACAACCGATTGTGTTTCACGACGATTTCTCCTAAAATATGGAATATCATTAGATGAAATTAGCACCAAAAATCCGTATTGATCATCAGATCTTAAAACTTGCATTAGAATTTTTAAATTCGAATTAGTTTTCCAGATATTAATTTTTTGCTAATTTTAAACACTGTTCTCTAATGATGGCAAGCCATATTTTAATCATAACAGATATTTTTCTCATATTTTAGAAAAGGTTATTATTTTAAACTAATTTGGCGACCAGTTTGGCCTTCCTTAAATGTATGCTAAGAAATGTATCATGTTACTTTTATTCATAATTCAATTTACTTGAACAATCTTTCGTTAAATCGGAAGATTCTGTTAGAAAAATAAAGAACTTGGAATTTTTATGTTAGCGTATCGCAGGTAATAAATCACCAAACATTTCTCCCGTCGGATTTTTTTTTTTTTTTTTTTTTTTTTTTTGTATTTTATTATTATTTTATTTAAAATACAAAATTTTCATTTAAAACTGAAACATTTAAAATTAATGGTTTTCACTTTTTTTTTTTTTTTTTTTTTTTTAACGAAATGAAAAGAAGAAAGTCCTTCCGGCCAGTGCCGGGAGGAATAGGTAGCCTTATTTTTAAAAAGCAAGCTTATATTATTCAAACACACGAAGCTCAATTTAGTGGAAACCGATTATAGGAGATTCAATACTAATTTTTATCAATACTAAATCATTATGAATGAGAATTTTGCGAAATTAGTCAGCTTTATCCAAGTTGCTTTTATTTAAATTAACTTATATTTGGTTGCGAAATTCGGCGATATCTTGAAGTTCCTGCCATTGTAAGACAAGATGGTGGATGAGGCTAATGAGTGAACTTGGTCGAGACCATAGTAATTCCTGTGCACATGCTCACTCACATCGGAAACGGTTGATATATACAAGTGCTGTGGAAGGCAAAAAATCAGACTTTTCAAAATGTCACCCACATTAGAAATTGAAACAGCTATATCTGAGCCATTTTTTAAGATAAAGACAAAACAAAAAATGCTCCGGAATCCTTATATCATGGTCAAATACTTAAGAAAGAAACCTTTTTCAATTTCTAATTTTTTTGCACCTCACTTTAAATAATTTTTTATTTAATTTAATGGCCTGCATTTTGACACAAGATGACTGATGAAGCTGGCTAGTGAACTTAGTCGAGACATTACGATATACTATCCACATGCCGTCTTACACCGAAATAGATTAATATATACGCGTGTTATCACGTGCCAAATATCAGATCGTTTCAAAATGTCAGCCATGCTAGAAATTCAAAGTGCTATAATTCAACCATTTTTTAAGATATATACGAAACAAAAACTGCTCCGGAATCTTTGTATCAAGGTCAAACACATAAAAAGAATCTTTTTCATTTTTCAATATTTTGATTACTTATTTTAAATTTTAAATTATTTTTTTTAAATGCCAGGTCTTTTGAAACAAGATGGCGAATGAAGCTGGCAAACGAACTCGGTCCAGACATTGGTATGGACTATGTAAACACCAAGTTACATCCAAATCGGTTCATAAATACGGCTGTTATCACGTGACAAAAATCAGGTCTTTTCAAAATGTCAGCTACAATAGACATTCAAAATGCTATAACTCAGCCATTTTTTTAGATATAAACGAAACAAAAACTGTTCCGAAATCTTTGTATTAAGGTCAAACACATACAAATTTTTTTTTTCATTTTTCAATATTTTGGTACCACATTTTAAATTTTAAATTTTAAATTTTTAAATTTTTTTTAAATGGCCGCCCTTTTGAAACAAGATGGTGGATGAAGCTGGCAAACGAACTCGCTTGAGACATTGGTACATATTATATGTATACACCAAGGTACATCCAAATCTGTTCATAAATACGCCTGTTATCGCGTGACAAAAATCAGGTCGTTTCAAAATGTCAGCCACGCTAGAAATTCAAAGTGCTATAACCCACCCTTTTTTTAAGATATAGACAAAACAAATACTGCTCCGGAATCATTTTATCAAGGTGAAACACATAAGAAAAAAATATTTTTCAACTTTCAATTTTTTGGTACCACATTTCAAATTTTAAATTAAAAAAAAAATTTAAATGGCCGCCATTTTGAAACAAGATGGCTTATGAAGCTGGCCAAAGAACTGGGTCGAGACATTGGTACGTATTATCTCTGCACCAAGGTACATCCAAATCGATTCATAAATGCGCCTGTTATCGCGTGACAAAAATCAGGTCGTTTCAAAATGTCAGCCACGCTAGAAATTCAAAGAGCTATAACTCAGCCATTTTTTAAGATATAGACGAAGCAAAAACTGCTCCAGAATCTTTGTATTAAGTCAAACACATAAGAAAAAAATATTTTTCAATTGTCAATTTTTTGGTACCACAATTGAAATTTAAATTTTTTTTAAATTTTAAATGGCTGCCATTTTGAAACAAGATGGCGGATGAAGCTGGCCAACGAACTCGGTCGAGACATTGGTATGTACTGTGTACACACCGAGTTTCATCCAAATCGGTTCATAAATACGAGACTTACAGTGTGACAAAGATCAGTATATATATATATATATATATATATATATCAACTTTTGAACGGAGGGTGGTTTTGGGGTCTAGGGATCATGATCGATGAAAATATACCAAAATTTTTTGAAATCGCTTTCCTCGGAATGGCTGCAATAGGTAGCTTTTTGTAATGAAAGCTACCTAAAATGCTATAACTCAGCCATTTTTTAAGATATAGACGAAACTAAAACTGCTCCGGAATCTTTGTATCAAGGTCAAACACATAAGAAAAAAATATTTTTTCAATTTTCAATTTTTTGGTACCACATTTCAAATTTAATTTTTTCTTAAAAATTTAAATGGCCACCATTTTTAAACAAGATGTCGGATGAAGCTGGCCAAAGAACTCGGTCGAGACATTGGTATGTACTATATATAAACGAAGTTACATCCAAATCAGTTCCTAAATACGCCTTTTATCGCGTGACAAAATTCAGGACGTTTCAAAATGTCAGCCACGCTAGAAATTCAAAATGCTATAACTCAGCCATTTTTTAAGATATAGACGAAACAAAAACTGCTCCCGAATCTTTGTATAAAGGTCCAATACATAAGAAAAAAATATTTTTCCATTTTCAATTTTTTGGTACCGCATTTCAAATTTCAAATTTTTTTAAAAATTTTAAATGGCCGCCATTTTGAAACAAAATGGCGGATGAAGCTGGCCAACGAACTCGGTTGAGACATTGGTATGTACTATGTACACACCGAATTACATCCAAATCGGTTCATAAATACGAGAGTTACAGTGTGACAAATGTCAGATATATATATATATATGGATATATATATATATATATATATATATGTCAATTTTGAACGGAGGGTGGTTTCGGGGTCTGGGGCTCATGATCGATGAAAATATACCAAAATTTTTTGAAATCGCTTTCCTCCGAACGGCTGCAATAGGTAGCTTTTTGTAATGAAAACTACCTAATATTAGGCACAGGTGTCATATACGCACCGGGGTACCTAATTGGCGCCAAAATGACGTTATTTTGCCTGGCAATGAAACCCGGTTATTGTTGCTTATTTATTATTAAATGTTTTTTTACATTTATTTTCTTTTTATTTAAAAAAAATTATAAATTGTTTTGTTCTATACAGTTATTAATTAAAGTTTTTTTTTTATTTCTGGTTATTTCATTTTTAAAATAATAGAAAATAATTTTAAAATACATTTGTAACTGGTTTTCGAATCACATCTGTGTCAAATCACTACAATAATAACCTAAATCATTTGACTGTCATAAACAGTTTTGCGCTGACCGCTTCGCTTTTTATATGCCTATCGTCATTTTGGTACTTTAATGTTAGCCGAGCGCAGGTGATAAATCGCATAATATTGTCCCATCGCCATCATTTCATCTATAATATAATAGTGCAAGTGATGTGACTGTCATAAACAATTATGGGCGGCACATTCGACTTTCATATGCAAGGTGGCTATTTTTAATCAAAATTATTTTTTCGAGTAAAACTACGTAAAATTTGCCTTGATAGCAAAAAATTCTCAGTACTTTTATGTTAGCCGGGAGCAAATTTCGCCAATAGCATTTTTTAAGACTCCAGTTAGCCTTTTTTGTTTCTCCCGTGGTAAATTAAAACAATGCTTTGATGTTGAAATTAAATCTCATGGTTTAAGGTATTATTTTTCTTTTTCTGTTATTTTTCTCTTTTTATTTTTTTATTTTTTATGAAATAATGGAAAGTCATGAATTTTAAATGTTTTAGTTTAAAATTAAAGTTAAGTGTTTCAAATAAAATGAGTGAGAGGTTTATATTTTTAATGAAATACGAAAAAATGCGAGGAGAACATTGTTTGGCTATTTATCATCTGCGCTCAGCTAACAAAAAATACAAAGTTCTCGATTTCTCTAACAGAATCTCCCGATTTGGTAATTTACTGAGATAGTAAATTAAAATATGAATAAAAGCAACATGATACAAAGCTTAGCATGCATTTAAGGGACACCAAATTGGTCGCTAAGGGCGGCTACTATTAAATAATGCAACAAATCATGGCATTTAATTTAATCTTCAAAGCAATGTTTTAATGGTACTACTTAGTTATCCCGTCGACCAATTTCGCCAAATTATATAAATCGTCAAACTACTTGCCAAGTTATGCAAATTGATATATTATTTATTTTAAATAACGAAAGAACAAATAACAAATAAATTAGTATAACGCTAATAAAAGTAGAAATAAAACGTCGAAATAAAAATCACTTGATGCGTAAACACGTGTGACTTCCTTAAAGTCAAGTGAATGTGACATTCACGATCAACCATTATCGGCATTTAATCTTATAGTTTGGCGATAGATTTTTGGTCGACGGGATAACCAAGTAGTACCGTTTTAATTTACCACTCGAAAAATTAAAAAAATGCTAACTGGCGAGTTTAAAAAGAAAGAAGCTATTGGCGAGATTTTCACCCGGCTAACATAAAAGTACCAAGAATTCTTTGCGATCATGGCAAATTTATGTAGTTTTATTCGAAAAAATAATTTTGATTCTTTAATCAAAATGGAAACTTTTCATATGAAAAGGGAATTGATCAGCCCGTAATTGTTTATGACAGTTACATGACTTGGTCTATGATAATATAGGTGAAATGATGGCAATAGAATAATATTTCGTGACTTATCACCTCTGTGGTTGGGTAACATTAAAGTACCAAAACGGCCGCCTGGAATATTAAAAGCGAAGGGATGCACGGAACTGTTGATGATAGTCACATGAATATTATTATCTTATAGTATAATGCGAGCAAAAATTGTGTGTGTGTGTGTGTATGTAAATTTTATCTTGAAAATGGCTCAAGCGATTTTGATTAAATTTTGCACACTACTGTTTTCGGGCACGAAAAGACCTTTATGATGGGTCTCGTGTTTGAGAAAATTAGATTAGTGGGTCATTTTGGGTCATAATGGGTCAGGGTCAAGCTAATTATATCTAAAGAACGGCTCAATCGATTTTGACTAAATTTTGTATCTAACCATTTTCGGGCACGAAAATACCATTGGGATGGGTAACGTGTTCGAGAAAATTGGATTAGTGGGTCATTTTTGGGTCACTGTGGGTCAAGCTATTTTTATCTAAAAAACGGCTCTAACGATTTTCACTAAACTCTATATTCTACAGCTTTGGATTACGAGAACACCATTGGGCTAAGTCAGATGTTCGAGAAAATTCGATTAGTGGGTGATTTTTGGGTCACCGTGGGTCAAGCTAACATTATCTAGATAACGGCTCTAACGATTTTAACGAAAATTTGCACTCTACTGTTTTCGGGCACGAAAAGACCATTGGGATGGGTCTCGTTTTCGAGAAAATTCGATTAGTGGGTCATTTTGGGTTATAATGGGTCAGGGTCAAGCTAATTATATCTAAAGAACGGCTCAATCGATGTTGACTAAATTTTGTATCTAACCATTTTCGGGCACGAAAAGACCATTGGGATGGGTCACATGTTCGAGAAAATTCGATTAGTGGGTTATTTTTGGTTCACTGCGGGTCAAGCTATTTTTATCTAAAAAACGGCTGCAACGATTTTCACTAAACTCTATATTCTACAGTTTTGGATTACGAGAACACCATTGGGCTAAGTCGCATGTTCAAGAAAATTCGATTAGTGGGTGATTTTTGGGTCACCGTAGGTCAATCTCAGTTTATCTAGATAACGGCTCTAACGATTTTGACGAAATTTTGCACTCTACTGTTTTCGGGCGCGAAAAGACCATTGGGATGGATCTCGTGTTCAAGAAAAATCAATTAGTGAGCCATAATGGGTCATACTGGGTCAGGGTCAAGCCAATTATATCTAGAGAACGGCTCAATCGATTTTGACTAAATGTTGCATCTGACCATTTTCGGGCACGTAAAAACCATTGGGATGGATCTCGTGTTCGAGAAAATTCGATTAGTGGGTCATTTTGGGTCATAATGGGTCAGGGTCAAGCTAATTATATCTAGAGAACGGCTCAATCAATTTTGACTAAATTTTGCATCTAACAATTTTCGGGCACGAAAACACCATTGGGATGGGTAACGTGTTCAAGAAAATTCGATTAGTGGGTCATTTTGGGTTACCGTCGGTCCAGCTAAGTTTATCTATATAACGGCTCGATGCTTTTGACTAAATTCTGTAATCTATAGTTTTCGGGCACGAAAAGACCATTGGGATGGGTCATGTGTTCGAGAAAATTCGATTAGTGGGTCATTATGAGTCAGGGTCAAGCTAATTATATCTAAAAAACGGCTCAAGATATTTTCACAAATTTGTTTAATATACGGCCGTTTCTGGTCATGAGATGACTATTGGGCTAAGTCACATGTTCCAGAAAATTAAATTAGTGGGTCATTTTGGGTCACAATGTGCCAGGGTCAAGCTAATTGAATCTAAAAACATGCTCAAAACATTTTGACAAAATTTTACACTATACCGTTTCTGGGTATGAGAAGAGAATTGGCCTAAGTGACATGTTCGAGAAAATTCGATTAGTGGGTCATTTTGGGTCACAATGGGTCAGGGTCCAGCTAATTGTATCTAAAAAACGGCTAAAACGATTTTGACTAAATTTTGTATTCTGTCGTTTTCGGGTTCGAGAAGACCATTGGGCCAGATCGCATGTTCAAGAACATTTGATTAGTGGGTCATTTTACGTCCTAATGGATCTGGATAAAGCTAACTTTATCTAAAAAACAGCTCAAAATATTTTGACAAACCTTTTTACTACACGGTTTCTGGACAAGATAAAACCATTGGGCTGGGTCGTATGATCAAGAAAATTCTATTAGTGGGTCATTTTGGTGATAATGGGTCGGGGTCAAGCTAACGGCATCTGAAAAATGTTCAAACAATTTTGACAATTTTTTTTTACTATTGAAATAGCTCAGATGTTCGATATATTTCGGTTAGTGGGTTTTTGAATCAACGTTGGCCAAGCTTATTTTATCTGAAAAACAACTAACTATTTTCACTAAATTTGCATTCCATCGTCTTCAGACTCGAGAAGAGCATTGTGTTAGGTCGCATGTTCGAAAAAATTCGATTAGTGGGTCATTTTGGGTCAATATGTCTCAGGGTCAAGCTAATTGTATCTAAAACAGCAAGAATGATTTAGTGGGAATAATATATCAAGATAAACACAAAGCTAATTTTGACCGAGCTTAGCTGGGTCATTCCGGCTAGTAGAGATTATAACTATTATTATAGAGATTGTTTTCAATTCTAAAACAGCGCAAAGAATAATATTTCCTTACGATTAAAACTTTATTTACACGTGACTATTATAAACAGAAAAAAAACCCTTTAAAATTACTATTAAATGACTACGTGTTAAAAGCAGGAAAATATTGAAAATTATGTCTTGAAAATTGTATTTACACGTGGATATTAAAAGAGAAAGGAAACTTAAAAATAATAAATACATTAATATTTGTTTAACACTTTCAGGGGCAAGGTACTTCTGATCGTAAAATGTTGAAATCAGTCAATGGCACCAGAATTTAGAAACAAATTTATCTCCAAATACGAAAATGCTTTTGTTCACTTACTTGGGACACCCAACCAGGACGCCAACCGCGAGGTTAATGGAATAATGTCCTGGCAGGAAAAAAGAACGCACCACTATCCAGCTCTACCACAGCCCGAACGGACCCGAACAACGGCAACAATAGAACTTACTAAAGTGAAGCAATGGCATATTCAAATATGCTAATACATAGAAACTCGCTATGTTAAAAAAAAATACAAAATACGCATCTTTAAGGTAGCCATGCAACAAAATAACAAAAATGATGGTTTACAGGAATGGTTAAAGATGGTTTACAGGTTACGATCATCAACTAAAATATAGACCAAATAACATTGAGACAGGAATGTCATCACGGCGTGAAATGTTAATAGGTAAACTACAACTTATGAAGAACTTCATAAAAAGAACACAAAGAAGTACACTGAAATGACAACATACTGTAAGGCAAGCATCAATGTTCAAGGTCCATATCACAATGGGATTAAGTATATGAAATTCCCAAAGCACCACAGAACAGAGAGAGAGAGACACATTGTAAATTAAAGTCACTTGAAATGCTGGTACTTCTCAGACACTAAATATGTTGACTTTTCCAAAATGTTCCTCAACAAGATATATATTTATATCAAAGTTATTGAAAATCAAGCTCAGTGTTCAATTGCACATGCTACATTGAATCAAAAGACAATGTTCTCAATTTCTAAAGCAATTCTAGCTAATTACAGCCTCAGAATTTATACCTAATAAACGAATATAATTCGTTTAAAGAATTGTTTATATTGAAAAGTTTCTTATAATTGTCTTTGTCAAAGATTACTCTCCTGAGATTTTGCCTGATGCTTAACGAGTTATCAAAGTTGAAGAAATGTGGGACAAAAGGACAGCGTCCATACAAATAATGCAGTACATTACCCACTCTGCCACAGTCACAAAGTGCATTTCCTCTCTTTCCAATCTTAAAAAGGAACTCTGGGAAACTACCATGTCCTGTTACAAAATATTGCATAACTTGACTCGTACACACATAATCGGTATTTACTTTCCTGATAACCTTATAGGTGTCTCTACCCTTCGTACTTGATGACCATTCTTCCTGCCATTGTCTAATGGTATTCTCACTACAGATTCTCTTAACTAAAGTAATTGTAAATAATACATCAGCAGTTATGTCAGCCATTGATGAATCTGTTGCCTCTTTCGCCAAACGATCTGCTCTTTCATTCCCCACGTTTCCAACGTGTGCTCTGGTCCATCCAATAGTGACCATTTTTTCCGGATGACTTTTCATATTATCATAGATTTCTTTAACAATGGCGTTTGCGGGAAAGTTTCTCTGTATAACCAAAGTTGATGCTCTATTGTCAATAAAAATGACAGCACTGTTATAATTCGAGTTTATTACCCAATCTACTGCATACTTTAACGCAGTCCAGCTTGATATATGCTATTTAAAATATTTAAAGAGATCTTATAATCCAAGATACATTCACCATTTACAAAAATTGTATATGCGGCACCTACTCCACTGGCCATTTTTGACCCATCTGTATATATTAATGGCATGTTAATTCCCTGATATTCACGATCATCCTTATCTGTGATATAAATGTTACTGAGATCTCCATAATCTGGGTAGTCCATTGTCACCAAGTTGATCATAATATTATCTTTCTTGATCTCTGTTCCATTCTCTATGATACTGGCATTCCCATGAATAGTTCTATATTTCACCACGGAGTGTTTGAATGAAATGCGTAATGGAGCAACACCAGCCAATACACACAAAGCGTCCGTAGAGACTGTTTTATATGATGTGATAATTGATAGTAATCCAAGCCTCTGGCATGAACTTAATTTATTAAGTGCATCCACTTTCAAGTCTGGAAACCAAATTTCCGCACCGTATGTTATCAGTTTTTCTATCACAGAATTATACCAAATCTTTCTATATGATGCTTGTAATCCCCTATCTCTCTGCACTGTTTTCTTTATGTTTGAAGTAAAATTTCTCACCCCCTCTCTTACTTCCTCTAGGTGTCTAATCCAATTTAATTTACTCTCAATAGTTACACCCAGGTATACAACTGAGTCTTTTACGGGTATCGATGA
Source organism: Maratus speciosus (assembly GCA_963932465.1). Classification (NCBI taxonomy): domain Eukaryota; kingdom Metazoa; phylum Arthropoda; class Arachnida; order Araneae; family Salticidae; genus Maratus; species Maratus speciosus. Next base: position 752,556 of record CAWVRF010000253.1, on the reverse strand, counting down.
TGTTCCAATCTTGAAAATAGGATGCCTGTTTTCTAACAAATACCTGCCAAATAAAATACTTTCGCATTTTTCCTTGCTTATTGTTAAATGTAAATTCTCGCAGATCTCTGCAAACCATGCTATGCGTCTGTTCATTTCTTCTTCTAATTCTTTTCTTGTGTCTGCACCTGCAAAAACTACGAAATCGTCAGCGTAGGATAATATATCGCCATGTCTTAATCTATATATCTTCAATAGGTAGTCTGCAACGATCAACCAGAGAAGTGGACCAAGGCAACTTCCCTGGGGACAACCTTTAAATAATATATACCAGATAATTCCATGCGTGAAACTAAATCCTATTCTTCTACGTGATATATAATTTTTCAGAATATTCTTTAAGTATTGAGCTATTGGTAACCTATCTGTCAACATAGCTAATATCAGCCAATCCACCGCATCAAATGCTGCCTGTATATCAACCGACGTCATTGCAAAATATTTATAATTATACAGATTTATGCGAATTCTTTCTCTTAGATCTTCCAAAGCTGTGATGGTGCTCCTTCTTTCTCTGAATCCATGTTGACCATTATCCCAAAATTCTTCTTTTTCCAGCTTCGGCATAATCCTAATTTTAATTAACCGTTCAAGGAGCTTACCAAAAATACATAACAATGTTATCGGTTGGTATGACCTGGCAGACCTACCATTTTTGTTCCTTTTACGGAAGAAAATCACCTTACCAGATTCCCATGCCTCTGGGAAGTGGCCATGTTTCAGACATTTTCCAAATAATTTCTTGACGTAATTCATATTGGTTCTACAAATATTTTTGACTATCAAAGCATCTAAGCATGCTTTTGTTCACTTACTTAATAAAAGGAAATTTTTCACTCCTATATTCTGGTGCCAATGTGGCATTTAGAAATTAAAATTAAGCGGTCCAAAAATCAACCACCGCCTTTGAAGGGGTTAAAGCAGTAAATTGTATTATGTAAATCGCATTAGAACCATGTTAAAAAATATCGGGAGGCAAAGACACTGTTTAATTAATTCACTTTATTTTAGCTTCTTTTCAAATGTTTAACTGATCTTCTTTAATCAAACTCAAAAACAACCATTGAATGTCTTAACAGCAACTGATTCGGCCTTAAAATTTCGCAATCAAAGGGAAATGAATCAAAGGGAAACCCGTTTACAGGGAAATCGCTACAGGTTTTTTCATTATAATTCAATCTTCTCTCATCTTTTTAAAACCGATCAGATTAGCGTGCTTTTAGATTCTGTGGTGTCTGCACGGGGGTTGGCAAGCGTAGCTTGCAGTGGGCAGAGCCCCTTAGTAATAAGATAAATATTTGCAAGTAACAATATTTTTTTACAGTAATTTTGCATCTTTATTAAGCAAAAATATTATTTTATGTTTTGGCGCATTTTAATTTTAGAAATGTAAATTCAGCCAAATATCTAAGAATTTCCTCGGAATTTTTTATCTAATATATAAAAATGAAAATTTGTCTGTCTGCAATGCTATACAAATCCACAGTTTGGAAGCCAGAATTGTGAAATGTTATGTACAGTCGTGGAAAAAAAAATAAACACCCCCTACTAACTCCTCCACAAATTATCGTAGAGGAAAGTTTCTGGTACCGAACGATTGGGAATAAAGTCTACTTTTAAATGATGTATATAAAATTTATTTAGGGGGCCATCTACATATTAAAATGAATCATAACTTTGTTTTTTTCGATAGCAGTACACAATTCTGACAGCATAAATGAACAGTACACCCTTCAATTAGCCTAAAAACAAATTTTTATGCAATTCGTACCATAAGTTTCCGAGAAATTAATTATTTTAAAACGAGCGTATTTTAAGGGCTGTATCCAAATTGAAGCTCGGTACTCGAATGTTAACCAAGAGAGCTAGCTCCCTTCTTGATCAAGGCACCTTAAGCAGTCAATTAAGCCTGTTAGATTACAGGATAGCGTAAGAAATTTCAAAATTACTAGTCACTTCTATCATAGACCTTAAACCTTCATTTAGCGGGTTTTTAAGCATCATTTGAAAACTACTTGGAAGAAAACTTTTAAATTTTGGATTTACATAAAGCAGGACTTAATAAATCTAAATCCATAAAATAAAAAAAAAAACTGCAGGTTGCAATTCATAATTTTTTCGAATATTAATTTCATAATTCATAATTTATATCATAAAATAATAAAAATTGCAAATTGAACATACTTATGTTTGAGTATATTAATATTATTGCCACACCAAAAATTAGCACATTAGGAGCATAATTTCACGAGATATAAATAAAAGTATGAAAATGTAATTTAACATTAGAAGCACTAAATTTTGAATGTTTATAATTCAAAAACTTATAATTGAAATTATTTGCAATTTCGTGTCTAGACATAGTTTGAACGGAAGATTTGAAATATCTCATTAAAATTGGGTATTGCTATTGAAAAAAATGAAGTTTGGATTCGTTTTAATATGTAGATGGTTCCCTAAGCAAATTTTATATACGTCATTTAAAAGTAGACTTTATTTCCAATCGTTGGGTACCAATAACTTTCGTCTACAATACTTTGTTAAGGAGTTAGTAGGGGGTATTTACTTTTTTTCCACGACTGTACATGTGTATTAAAAAACGACCGAGGCAACTAAAGCAATCCGGAATCAAAATAATTTACATTTTAATTTTTATTAATAAAAAACCCCCAAATTTTTAGTAATTTCCTATCAAATTTAAACATTTTTCATTAAAGCAGCTGCCAACAATTAAAAATTCACAATAAAATTCTTACCAGAAAACAATTACCTTTCTATTGCAAGACGAATTGCATATTACGTACGCCACGCTGCAATATTAAAAAGCTGTAGCGAGTATTACGATAATTCTTTTAGCTCACATGCGAATAATTAGAGCTATACATATTACGTACGCCACGTTGCAATAATAAGAAACTTTAGAGGGTATTACGATAACTCTTTTACTTCACATGCAGATAATTAGAGATTATTTAATTGCGTTTAATTATTACATTTTTAAAAAAAATAAAGAAACACATTTCATCACAAACATCAACAAAATTTTTTATTCCCTTATTCCAAAAATATCTTCTTTATCGTCTGTTGTCTTAGTAACATGATAAATTTAATTTCATTTTAAAAAAAAGGCATAGTAGTAGTAAAATATTTGACTAAATCGAATAGTTATTTTTAATTATGATTTTAGAATGAAATTCGTGAACTCCCGTGCATAGAACGGGTTAAACAGCTAGTTTATGATATAACAAATTTAACAATTAATCTTATTTGTTTACAATTCTTTCGTTGCTACTTTACAAAAAAAAATCATAATATAATTCTTTTAAAATGCGTAATTATCGTCTGCCTAAATGTTTTCACATAATAAGAATAAATTGTGTATTTGAATTCTTAACACTGAAAAATACTTTTATTATTGTAAATAACTGAATTTTCACAATTTTTAATTCATTAAAAATATGCTACAATTTTCATAAAAAAGGTATTTTAAAAATTTCATAAAACAAAATCGTATAACTATAATTAATCACGTTTCTATCTACAATGACTAACTCCATGATTTATTTTTTCTTCTGAAAATACAGTGTTTCATTTTTTATTTACAAAATAGCGTCCGTAATGGAAAAGCATGTAAAATAAATTAATTAAAATAGTAATTTTTTTTAAGTTTATTCTGTAAAAAAAATAATATTGTGCAAATGTACAGGTCATAATTTATTTTTATGTTTAATTTCACATCAAAATACTGAATAGTTTTTTTGGAAAGTGTACGACAAAATGTAATTTGTGTAGCCTAGTAGAGGATTCGCTTCGCTCATCCTAATAAACGTTATATAATAAAACGTCTGAACTTCAGGAACAAAACGCAAAACTTTTTAAAGCATTTAAAACTTTTTTTTTTAAAATATTTTTAAGAACTTCTTATTACAATGCACGCCGTTCATTATTCATCGCCCCTATATCTCCGTAAATGCGACAAATAATCGCGAAAATGGATCAAAATTTCGGTTTTTTAATTTTCAAGATGATATAACTGTATCCGTGTCAATTCCTTGAGGGTCTTTTCAAATAAGAGTTCTAAAATATTACGCAATTTGGTGATTTTTTTTCCCACGGATCTATAAGCTACGAACTGAATCCCCAAAAGCGTAGATACATTTACAAGATTTACTAAGATACAGGGTCCAACTTATGCAGGGTCATGCAGGGCAGCTGTCCCAGGGCCCCCTTCTTAGGGCCCCCCCCATAAAAGTAATCAGGATTTTCAATAAAAGGTGCCAAATGATTAAAATTAGCCGAAAGTGACCAAAATTCCTATATTTTCAAACATTTAGAAAGAAGTGCGGTCCCCCCTCCCCTCTCTACTTCCAGTACCCTCTGCACCCATGCAAAAAACAAACTACATGATTAAAAAACTAATGATTAAAATTTTATTATGACAACTTAGTATTCTATTGTTTTCAAAAGAAATTCTTTATTAACGATTTCCTCGCAATGTGTCAAGTTAAAACAATTCATTATAATCAATTTGGGACTTTTTCTTTTAGACATCTTATAACGTACGTAGATAAGCAAAGCAAAAAAATACTCGTGTCAACCAATCTATCATTTTTTCTGCTATTATCCTACTAGTATTTTTTCTTAAAGTTGTGACCATCATTTTGTGATACCCTGTTTACAGATGGGAGCAGTACCAGGTACAAAATTTATGCATGCATACAATACGTATGAAGTTTAGTACTAGCCACTTCCACATTATTCCAAAAGAATTCTATAGATATATAGAAGGGAGCCCCCATAGCCTTAGTCGGGCCCTGCTAAGGTAAGTTCATGTGGTATTTTCATATATTAGATTAAAATGATGTTTAAAACTTAAATTGTGTTTAATAAGCTTTGTTGAGTTAATGAATTTCAAATTTCGACATCATCATGCAATACTGTTTTACTTCCATCGGAATGATAAAAAATATTGTTTCAAAAAGGGTAAAACTCTTTAGTCTAAAAATATTCGAAATATCACCACGAGGTATTAATATGTCGTACGATATTAACAATATCCTAATTTGAAATTATAAAAGTTAGTGGGTTAATGCTTTGCGGAAGGTGTCATAAAAAGTTGATAAGTAGACATTATGACATAAATTTAAAAATTAAAAATCAATTTACACCAGAGATAACATAAAAAGAAAAGCCGGCTAACGGAGAAGTGTATTAAAAAGGGGAATAAAATTAGCTAATTTAAATTGCTAGAGATGATAATCCAGAAATGCTTCTTGTAGTATTCATAGAGAAATCTTATTATGCAAAACAAGTTGTTCAGTTGTTCTTAATGAAGTACTATAATGAATTATAAAATGCATCAAATGTGAGAGTATCTTTCTAATAATACGAAATTTAGGTCAAATACAGGGGGAGGGGTATTATCATTTTAGAAATGCTTCAGTGTGCTGGGTTAAAAAAATGTTTGGGAACCACTGATCTAGATTCATATCTTCCAGAAACCAAAAAGAATATATTGAGGTCTACGTAGAAGGGCAATAGCAAAAATGAGTTGAAAGTAAAATGAAAATCAAAATATTTGCATAAAAAGTGGAATAATAATAAACAATGCTTTAGTAAAATAATATGTTGTAATGGGTATTAATTAGTTTAACATTAATTATTTATTAGCCCCCCTGTATGCTATCCATTTCTCCCAACAATTAATGTGTCGTCTCCAAAAAATGAAGTTCCGTTGTATAATCCAGCCGTAAAAAATCAGATGTATCATTGTACTGTTAAATAATCTACTGTAATTTGTAAAATTCTAAGCATCGCACATTTTAAATTTTTATACCGTTGTATTGGAAAAAAAGTACTTTTAAATGCAATTTGTTTGAAAACTGCATCTCAGTTTGTTTTTTAGATATTATTTTTTTTGTAGTTTTTCACACTTTTTGTTATTTATTGGCAACTCAAGTACTCCATTTCTGTAGAAAGTAAGGGAAAAATATTTGAAAAGTAGTAATTATATCTTTTTGTTGCCATTTTCCCAAAACAACTGAAAAAAATATTGTTATTAAAATACGCGCTATTTAAAAAATTATAAATGAATGATTTCTGATAAAAGATGGAGGTATTATAAACTATATTTAATTTTAAGTATCTATATTAATATTACAAACAAATGAAGGCATATGAATTAGTAGATACCCGATTTTTTTGGTCGAGTTTCTTGAAGGACATCTCTTTCTTGGATTTGTGTATTATTTAGCAATAGTGGCGTCATATGCTTACGTTACTGCAGATGTTGTTCAAGACTAGATCATAACTGAGGAATTCTTACACCGAATGAGAATGGCGTTATTTTATATAAAATAAAAGCGTGTGTTTTAAGTTTTAAAACTGAAATATGTTTTATACTATCTATATTTATATACATATATATATTTTTTTTATCATCGGAGGTGACACTAAATTACTAACACTAAATACACTAATAAAAACACACTAGAGGTGAAAAAGCAGAATTCCTGTTTTCTAGTGTTTCATATTATGTGTCTTAAAATAAGTTTTTTTTTTATATAATTTAAGTTATTATTAAATTATCTTATTAATATATTAAGTAGTTCAATATTAATTGTTCCAACTTTCAGTTTATCTTTGCCAACTCTTTATCCTTGACAGGCATAAAATGCATTGTCGCATTTAGGTACTTTAGCACCTCATTTAGGTTTTATCTACTATAAATGTGACAAAAATGACCTAAATGCGTCTGGATTGCATATGGATTTATTAAAATAGAGATAGTGATTAAATTTTTACAAAGCAAGTTAGTTTTGAACTAAAAGCACAGTATTTAAACAGTTTCTGCTTAATAAAATGCATATTTATTTAATAAAATGCCAAATATATCCTAAATGCGACAAGACTATGGGGAATAGCATCTCATTTAGGCACAATGTACTTATATCTACACAGTGTGTGTAAAAACTATAAGGACAGCAAAAATTTTGATAAATTGAAAATGCGACAAGTGAAATGGTAATTTAATGTTGATCATAAAGTCGAAATACTGATATAAAAGTCAACAGAATGTATCTGTGTCCTTTTTATTGCGAAAAAAATCATAATTAAGCAAAAAAACGCTTTTTTTGACTGTGTAAAAACTTTAAAGACACCTGTATTTTTTTTTATAGAAATGGTATATATAATTATTATTAAGGATCGGCCGAAACAGGTTTTTAATGCCGAAACTGAAACCGAATTTTGGAGATCTTCCTATTTTCGGCTGAAAACGAAAACGAATATGTCCAAAAACTTTTTAAAAGTAATTAAATTGTATGTATTATAGTAATTAATAAATACATAAATATATTATTAATTAATTACACGTACTTATTAAATATGCATAATAATTAATTAATTATGCGTATTTATGAAATATACATAATTATTAATTAATTATATGTGTGGCCCAAGTCTCTGTGCCTTAGATTCAAAAAATGTTTTCATATAAAATAAAACGTAATGAATTCACCAACTACACAGAAAGATTTTCTAATTATACGAATTTCATTTAATAAAAAAAAATAGTTTAGTTTTATGTATACACACCTCGATTTATCTTTTATAATGATTTCTGTAAATGATCATCTGTTATACTTGAACTTTCTCAAAGACTATTCGAAACTCTTCTGCGGTTTCAAACTGAAAATTTTCTATTACTGTTATGTCTGCAGTTTTTAATGAGCACGTTAAAAAGTTTAGTTATATATACATTGCTTGCTTTATAATTTGCATTCAAGTTTTGAGTCAGTCGTGACTAATAATTACAAACAACGAAGTTCGTAGCAATAAATAGTCTCATTTGAGCCGCCCGACAAAGCTCAAATCGATGTGAAATGTTAAAAATTTCCGACGGAAGAAACGAGATTTTCGGAATACTGATATTATCGGTGGAGTTTCGGTCCAAAATCTGAGTTTCGTTTTCGGCGAAACTCAGATTTTGGATCTAAGGCACAGAGAGACAATTTGGGCCACACGTAGAATTAATTAATAATTATGTATATTTCCATAAATACGCATAATTCATTAATTATTATGCATATTTAATAAGTACGTATAATTAATTAATGATATATTTATGTATTTATTAATTACTAGCAAACCCCGCGGCTTTGCTCGCGTAATATTTCAAATATGCCAAGTGATATTCATATGTCTAATTTTTATTAAAAGGTACTAACTAAATTTTTATTTTATTAAAAGGTAATATTTTATTTTATTAAAAGTTTTTTTTATTAAAAGGTACTTATTACTTTTAGGAATAATTCAAAAATTACTATTTAAAACACAGTTTGATTAAACATCATTATTACACTGCATTAGGCATAAATGAGACTTAAATTAATAAAACGAAATAAAACTAAATAAATGATAATTTAGAAAATATTTTGAAACTTTTATGCTCAACTAATACGCTCATTTCAGGATTCATTTGAAGTTTTGTATTTTTTATAAACCATCTTCTTACCTCTTAAAATTAACTATCATGTCAAATTCCAAGTCCTACCACCTCTCTCAACATAAAAGGATATGTTGAAATAGGAACTGTCACCATTAATATGTCAACATTAATTTTGAAATCGGTTTGTTTTTTTCCTAATATTCCACAGAAACGTAATTTAGAAAGCTTTTAAAGGCCTTTTTTAGAACGTTTGTTGTTCCTGTGAACCCCAGGTGCTAGAATCATCGGCATAAAATATAGCCTGTGTCGGATCAGAGACTGTTACCATTGATTCGCGACTATTACTTTTATAATCGGTTTATATTCCCTGAAATTGCATAGAAATCGTAATTTAGGACTTTTTTAGAATGCTTTTCGCACCTCCCCTTCGCTTCACCCCTTTTTAATTCAAATTTATTTTCGACAGTCCTTCGAGGGCATTTATATTTTATAAGTAACTACCATGCCATATTTAAAGTTTGTAGCCTCTTCCGTATGACAGAAATCGCAATTTAGGATGTTTTTATCTCCTGAAACCCTCTGGTGGAGTGGCACAGACATCAAATATAGCTTATGTTTGGGCAGGTTCTATCACCAACGATTTGTCATCATTATTTTTTTTTATCGGTCTGGTATTTGATAAGGTTGCATAAATATTGTAATTTATAACGCTTTTCGCTCATTTCATCTTTTTAAATTTAGAATTTTTTTTCGACTGCTCTTAGAAAGCAGTTGCATCTTATAAGTAAATACCATGCCATACTTCAAAGTGTTAGACCCCTCAGTTGTGCAAAAAAAGCAAATTAGAACATGTTTTGCTTTTGCAACCCTCAGATGGTAGTGACAACAACATAAAATATAACCTATGTTATAGCAGGGACTGTCACCATTGATTTGCAACCATTACTTTTGAAATAGCTTTGGTATTTCTGAGATTGAGTAGAAATCCCAATTTAGAACGTTTTTAGAACGCTTTTCGCGCATTTTCACCCCTTTTTAAATTTCTAATTTTTTCGAAACAGTTCTTTAAGATCATTTATATCTAATAAATATGTATTTTGCCTAATTTTAAGTTGCTAGCCCCTACCGATTACAAAAATCGAAATTGAGAACTCAATTTTGCTCCTGAAACGTCTTGGTGAGAGTCATACCGACATAAAATAGCGTCTATGTTAGAGCAGAGGCTGTTAGCATCAATTTCCTACCATTACTTTTGAAATCAGTTTGATTCTTCCCGAGATATTGCTGACAAATCGGCATTTAGAACGTTTTTAGAAAGCTTTTCGCGCATTTTGCTCCGGCATCTCCTCTGGGGTAGTGGAAACAGGTATAAAATATAGCCTATCTTGGAGGAAGATCTGTCACCATCATTTTTACACCATTATATTTGAAAGTGGCTCAGTACTTCCTGAGATTGCATAGAAATCGCAATTTAGAACGTTTTTTACAACGCTTTTTGCGCATTTTGACCCCCTTTTAAATTTCGATTTTTTTAGGAAATGTCCTTAGAGATCATTGATATCTTATAACTAACTACCATTCCAAATTTCACGATTCTAGGCCCTTCCGTAACGCAAAAACCGCAGTTTAGAACGTTTTTCTCCTGCACCCCCTTTGGGGTAGTGGCACCGACATAAAACATAGCCTATGTTGGAGAAAGGGTTGTCACCATGATTTTGACGTCTTTATTTTTTAAATCGGTTTGGTATTTCCTGAGATTGTGTGGAAACCATCATGTAGAACGTTTATAAGAACGCTTTTCGCGCATTTTCACCCCTTTTAAATTTCGAATTGTTTAAGAACGGTTCTTAGAAATCCTTTATATCTAATAAGTAGCTAATATTTCAAATGTCTTATTTCTTGGTCCTTCAGTAACACATAAATCGCATTTTTAGAGCATTTTTTGCTCCTGCACCCCCCTTTGGGGTAGTGGCACCGACATAAAATATAGCCTATCTTGGAGCAAAGATTGTCACCATCATTTTGACACCAATATTTTTTAAATCGGTTTGGTATTTCCTGAGATTATGTAGAAACTACCATTTAGAACGTTTTTTAGAACGCTTTTTGTGCATTTTCACCCCTTTTTAATCTCGAACTGTTTAAGAACTGTTCTTAGACATAATTAAATCTTATAAGTAACTAATATTCCAAATTTCATGTTTCTAGGCCATCCAGTAACACAAAAATTGCATTTTAGAACGTTTTTTGCTCCTGCACCCCCTTTTGGCCAGTGGCACGGACATAAGATATAGCCTATGCTCTAAGTTGGACTAACACCATCATTTTGATACCATTACTTTCGGAATCGGTTCGGTAGTTCCAGAGCTTTCCTCCTACAAATAAACAATTTTTGCCTCTTTATAATAGGAGTATAGACTATAATACATACAATTTAATTACTTTAAAAAAGTTTTTGGACATATTCGTTTTCGTTTTCGGCCGAAAATAGGAAGATCTCCAAAATTCGGTTTCGGTTTCGGCTTCGGCATTAAAAACCTGTTTCGGTCGATCCTTAATAATAATTATACATACCATTTTTATAAAAAAAAATACAGGTGTCCTTAAAGTTTTTACACAGTCAAAAATAGCGTTTTTTTGCATAATTATGATTTTTTTACTATAAAAAGGACACACATACATTCTGTTGACTTTTATATTAGTATTTCTACTTTATGATCAACATTAAATTACCATTTCACTTGTCACATTTTCAATTTATCAAAATTTTTACAATTTTTTGCTGTTCTTATAGTTTTTACACACACTGTATTTACTTGAGCTTCAAAAAAACTTTAATATTTTCTTTAACCTTACTATTTTTATTCTCCATCTGTTTAACGTAAAATTTATTTGCACATCTAAAAATAAGCTTAAATTTGCATAGACTATATCACTAAATATTATGAACAACATAATCATTTTTTATTTTCATCAAAATAAGAGTTTTACTGCTTTAACAAATTCGACCTGAGTTTTTCAATTGCTTATTTTTTTTAACACCGTATAATAAATTTAACATTTGTCCAAAGCAAATGTAATATATGTTATGATATTTACCATTAAGTAGAATAAAAAATGAGAACTCCGTAACCGAAGAAATCATAAAAAAATACTGCGAGAAATAAATATTGCAGAAAAAAATATGGTAGAAAAATATTTCAGAAAAAAGTCTTGGAACAGAAATCTGTGACCATTTTGACGCTCTTCATAAACTTTTTATAATGTAAAACTACATCATTAGGTTTTAAGTTCAGTGTTCTTTCTTTATTTAAACTATTCGGACATGACAATCCCAAATCTTTCTTCTATCTCATACATGAAAATACTTCTTGAAAAATGCATTATAGCAGCGTCACCGATTAGGTGATTTACACCAAAGTCTAATCAGCAACAACTTCTGTCAACTTCTAATTGAATTTGAAGTTAGATGAAAATCCGTGCATTAGTTTTTGAGATACATCTATTGCGTAAATCGTGAAAAGTTCTGTATTGCTGTGGCACCTGTTGGGCAATTTACACTAAAAACTTATCAGGATCAATTTATATCAGAGTCTAACTGAATCTAAAGTTTGATGAAAATTCATGCATTAGTTCTTGAAATACAGCTATAGCGGAAATCGTGAAAAATGCAGCATAGTAGCGCCACCTTTTGGGCGATTTACATCAAAACTAAACAACACTAATTTATATCAGGGACTAACTGAATATGAAGTTTGATGTAAATTCCTGCATTAGTTCTTGAGATAGAGCTATTGCGATAATCATAAATAATGCAGCATAGTAGCGCCACCTATTGGGCGATTTACACCAAAAAGTTATCAGCACCAAATTATAACATGGAATAACTAAATCTGAAGTTTTCTGAAAGTCCGTGCTTTATTCCTTCCGATATAGCTAATGTGGAAATCATGAATAATTTAGTATAGCAACGCCACCTACTGGGCGATTTACACCAAAAAAATCAGCACCAATTTATATTAGGAGCTAACTGAATCTAAAGTTTTATTAAATTCTGTTCATCAATTCTTGAGATAGAGCACCCACAAAACTTGTGTCACACACAGACAGTCAGACAGACTCACCAACAGACATTTTGTAAAAACATGTTTTTGGGATATCCGAGCCCTAAAACGTGTAAATTAGGGTGGAGCAAAAAAAATGAATTTTTTAAAATAAAAAACGGGTAGGCGCCAAAAGTTGCCTTTATACAAGTACATCATCTGCGTGCAATATTACCGCTGAAAAAAATGGCTTGAGTCTGCGCTTTTGGTCCAAAAGTCGAAATTTTGGGTAAAATTTGACATTTTTTCAAAAAAATTTAAAATTTTCTATAGAGCTGGCTATTATTTAAAAGTGTTATTTAAACCTTTATTATTAATGACTTAATATATTTAAACGATAAAACGATATCTTTGTTCTGTATAACGGGAGCTAATCTGACAACTTTTTGTAAAAAAGGGCGTTTCCACTCTGTTGTGTCATACAACTAATTGTTGTTTGGAATACGTAGTTGCTTTCAAATCTACCCAGGAGTTTGACGTGGAGGTGGCTACATTTCATAACACAACAGTGTATAGCTCGACCACCCTTCCATCTGAGCACAATGTTTTATTTATATATAGAATTGCGATTTTTTTTTTATCAAAGACGCATAAATTTTCTATGTATCAACCTACAGCTCAGATTCAAAATATTAGAATAATTACTTTTTTTTTTTTCACAAACTGGAAATATCCTTTGGTTTAACATCTTTTAATGCAAATATGCAAACGATATTTTTATTAAGAACTTATTGTTGATTAAACTTATTTATTATCTTAAAATTAATATTATTTCTGAAAAGAATAATTGAAAAAAAAAATTATTTTGAAAAGTCAAAATATTAGAATATTTATTCAAGTGGTTCAAAATATTAGAATATTTCGCAATTATTCTCCTTTAATTATTACCAATTCATAACTGGTGGCATCATTGATTAAATTCAGACGATTTTATTTAAAATCGGTGTTCTTTTTACAGTTTGTTTGCTTTTTCGTCTTAAAATGGTTCGTGTGGGTGATATTCCTGAATCTATTAAACTTCGTGTGTTTGATTTGTATCGGCACGGTGAAAATCAATGTTATATAGGGAATTATTTACATTGTTCGCAATCAAGCGTTAGTAAAATACTAACACAATATTCAAAAAATGGAAATTTTCAGAATAATCGCCGAAATGGCGGCCGAAAACAAAATGCATCTGCTAGAGCTGACAGGAAACTGAAGCGTATAGTTAAGAAAAACAGATTTAAAAGCGTGCAATTCTTGCACCGAAAATGGAAAGAAGAAGGAGTTGAAGTTTCTACATCGAGAACATTAAGACGTCTCCATAAATTTAAGTTTGAATCTCGTATACCAAAAACAAAATCTCTCATGACTGCAAAACAAAAACGTATAAGATTCAATTGGTGTAAATCAAGACGTTTATGGAGCGAAGAAGATTGGGAAAATATGTTATTTAGCGATGAAAGTATGTTTTGTATCTATATAAGATAATTTCATCCCTAACTAATATGTTTTTCCAATCTCCTTTGCTCCATAAACGTCTTGATTTACACCAATTGAATCTTATACGTTTTTGTTTTTCAGTCATGAGAGATTTTGTTTTCGGTATACGAGATTCAAACTTAAATTTATGGAGACGTCTTAATGTTCTCGATGTAGAATCTTCAACTCCTTCTTCTTTCCATTTTCGGTGCAAGAATTGCACGCTTTTAAATCGGTTTTTCTCAACTATACGCTTCAGTTTCCTGTCAGCTCTAGCAGATGCGTTTGGTTTTCGGCCGCCATTTCGGCGATTATTCTGAAATTTTCCATTTTTTGAATATTGTGTTAGTATTTTACTAACGCTTGATTGCGAAAAATGTAAATAATTCCCTATATAACATTGATTTTTACCGTGCCAATACAAATCAAACATGCGAAGTTTAATAGATTCAGGAATATCACCCACACGACCCATTTTAAGACGAAAAAGCAAACAAACTATAAAAAGAACACCGATTTTAAATAAAATCGTCTGAATTTAATCAATGATGCCACCAGTTATGAATTGGTGTTAATTAAAGGAGAATTAATGCGAAATATTCTAATATTTTGAACCACTTGAATAAATATTCTAATATTTTGACTTTTCAAAATAATTTTTTTTTCAATTATTCTTTTCAGAAATTATATTAATTTTAAGATAATAAATAAGTTTAATCATCAATAAGTTCTTAATAAAAATATCGTTTGCATACTTACATTAAAAGATGTTAAATTACCAAAGGATATTTCCAGTTTGTGAAAAAAAGTATTTATTCTAATATTTTGAATCTGAGTTGTAGTCCATCTCTTCTCTGTATCCACAGACGTTGGTTGATGCTGCTGTGACACTCCTTCACGTATATTTCTACTGCTTGTGTATGATAAGGTAAGCGGAATAATGCACTGTAATTAATGGAATCTATTCAGCCCACTAGTATCTCCACCAAAATTGCATGCAGTTACTGCATAGTGATTGGGAGTTCTGTTCCGACAACATTTTACAACATTTAGGTGTTTCATCTTTAAGTAGGCCATCATTTACTCTACTTCTTACATTTTTTATATGCTGATAAGCTTATTGTTTAATGTGATGGCGATCGTCATCAAATTGCAATAAGTATTTGCTCTCGATGTGAAAAGCTACCATTGTCCTAAATAAATTTCTTTAGTATTTTTTTTTTGTTTTGTTTTGCCGTTTTCTGTGATGTTTAGTAGCTGAGTAATTTTCCATAAGTTTTTAGATCAATTTTTTAGATGTGGATTATATTTGGTGTAAACCATCCTGCGGCATGAACTTGGATTACATACTTTGTGAGTGAGCCAGACTCTGAGGATCAATCATTGCTTATATGAAGGCGAATAATTTGATGCGCCTTTGTGAGCCATCTTGCGTAGCACAAGTTTCTTGAGTTCCTATTCGCTAGTTCTTCTGAGCAATATCTTGATGAAATAGCTTTGCAAATGTCTAGCAGGTATTTCTGGTATGTGCCGAGTACCCTTTTCTCGAATTGAGGAAATAATGTTTGAAAATTACTGTCTATGGCTTCAAAAAGTGAAATAAGAAGGGAATAAGCACGTGGACAAAGATTTTCCTATTGGTCCGGCAAATTCCTGTGGGTTAGAATCTAATTTTCCCAACGATCTTGTCTAATAAATGATGCCGGGAAATTCACTGGACTTGGAGGTGGCATATGGTCCATTGTAATGATTCATTTTAAACATGTCCCTCGCAGAATGGATGACAACGACTAACATATTTATCCACCTTCGATGGGCACTCGCCGCCCATCAAAGTCTCTACGTTCACTCAAAAAGTACTATGTTATCCAAGTTTCGCCCCAGGATCAAATATAATCCACAGCTAAAGAAGGGATCTAAAAACTCATGGGAAATTACTCGGCTACTAAAAAACACACAAAACGGAATAAAACAAATACTAAAAAAAGGTTACTGTTCAGAAGAAATTCTTATTTCAATGCTCTCTGACGATTGCCATCATATTAAACAGCTAGCTGCTGAGTACATAATAGTTAAAAAATGAGAGTAAATGATGGCATACGCAAATCTGAATTATCGACGCTCAACTTTGAAGCGGATAATTACATAAATCTAATTCATTGGAAAAGTGTTGTGGTAACAGAACCTCTAATCAATATGCATTTATCGGGTGCAATTTTGGTGGAGATAATAAACGGCTGAATAGATTACATTAATATCATCCGCACTACATTACACTGTTTGTCTTCTCTTACACAAAGAGTAGAAAAATACATAAAGGGGATCACAGCAGCAGCATCCAAAATCTGTGGATCCAAAAGACAGATGTACTAGATTGATACATAGAAAACTCATGGCAGTCTTTGATAAAAAATCACAATTCAATCTATAAATAAAACATTGAGATCAGATGGGAGAGTGGTCGAACTATGCACTGTTGTGACATGAAATGCAGTCACCTCCCCATGGTACCTTCTGGGTAGTTTTGGAAGCAACAAGGTAAGAGCTGTATTTTAAACAACAATTAGTTGTATGACACAACTGAGTGGTAATGCCTTTTTTTCACTAAAAGTTGTCAGTTTTGTTCCAGTTATACAGAACAAAGATATCGTTTTATCGTTTAAATATGTTAAGTCATTAATAATAAAGGTTTAAATAACACTTTTAACTAATAACCATCTCTATAGAATTTTTTTAAATTTTTTGAAAAAATGTCAAATTTTACCCAAAATTTCGAATTTTGGATCAAAAGCGCAGACTCAAGCCATTTTTTTTCAGCGGTAATATTGCACGCAGATGATGTACTAGTATAAAGGCAACTTTTGGTACCTACCCGTTTTTGATTTTAAAAAATTAATTTTTTTCGCTCGACCCTAGTGTAAATCCCTCCCAAACTGGAATTCAAAATTTTTTACGAATCCAATGCTTTCTTCTTTTAAAGATAGACGAAACTAAAAATATTAATCTAATTTTAATTTTTAAAAGATATTTCTAAAAAAAAAAATCCTAATGAAACGGATATTATGAAACGATTGAATTGTAACGAATTTTTGTAACGATTCTATGAAACGACTGATTAAACAACTGATTATGTTTCACGGCGATTTCTCCTAAAATACGGAATACTTTGTGATGCAATTAACGCCAAAAATCCGTAATGATCTGCAGATCTTAAAACTGGTATTAGAATTTTTTTTCGAAATATTAATCTTTTTCTAATTTTATATACTTTTCTCTAATTATGGTAACTCAAATTTTAATCATAACAGATATTTTTTTCATATTTTAGAAAAGGTTACTATTTTATACTGATTTGGTGACCAGTTTGGCCTCCCTTAAATGTATGCTAAGAAATGTATCATGTTACTTTTATTCATTAATCAATTTGTATTTCATTATCATTTTATTTAATACAAACTGAAACATTTAAAATAAATGGCTTTCACTTCTTTATTTTTTTTTAAACGAAATGAAAAGAAAAATATTAGGCACAGATGTCAAATACGCACCGGGGTACCTAATTGGCGCCAAAATGGCATTATTTTGGTTGACATGGTAACCCGGCTATTGTTGTTTATTTAATAATAAATGTTTATTTACTTTATTTTCTTTTTTTAAATTACATAAATTTTTTTGTTCTATAGTTAATTACTTTTTTTATATTAAAAAATACGGTACTACATAGTTATTCCGCCGACCCATTTCGCCAAATCATATAAATCGCCAAATTATACAAATTGACATAAATTTTATTTTAAATAACGAAAAATCAAATAAAATAGTATAACATTAATAAATATACAAATAAAACATCGAAATAAAGATCACTTGATGACGTAAAGACATGTAACTTGCTTAAAGTCAAGGGAATGTTACATTTACGATCAACCGTTATTGGCATTTAATCTTATAGTTTGGTGATAGATTTTTGGTTGACGGGATAACTAAGTAGTACCAAAAATACATATGTAATTGGTATTCGAAAACGAGGTTTTCTCCAAATATTTGTTAAAAAAAATCACGCCAAACCCGGTGCGTATATGACATCTGGCCAAATATTAAATGATGTAACAAACCATGACATGTAATTTCAACTTCAAAGGAATGTTTTAATTTACCACTCGAAAAATAAAAAAAAATGCTAACTGGCGTGTTGAAAAAAGCTATTGGCGAGATCTGCACCCGGCTAGCGTAACAGCACCAAGAATTCTTTGCGGCCATGGCAACTTTTATGTAGTTTTATTCGAAAAAGAAATTTGAATTTTTAATTAAAATGGAAAACTTTCGGCACAGATGTCATATACGGACCCATATTGGCGCGATTTTTTTCTGACGCCAACGTCATATACGGAACGGGTACTTAACTGGCGCCATAGTACTGTTATTTTGCTTGATTTGATAAGCCGGATGTTGTTGTTTACGCTGTTGATGTTTTCACCAAATTAGCGTAGGGAAAAAATCACGCCAATATGGGGCCGTATATGATATCTGGGACAAACTTTCATATGAAAAGCGAAGGGATCAGAGCGTATTTATTTATGGTAGTTACATGACTTGAACTATTATAATATAGATGAAATGATGGTGGTAGAATAATATTTGGCGTACCTATCACCTGCGCCTGGCTGACATTAAAGTACCAAAATGGCACCTGGAATATAAAATGCGAAGTGTTCCGCCAAGAACTGTTAATGATAGTCATATGACTTAGGCTATTGTTATAGAAATACTTTTAAAATACCCGGAGACAAAGACTCTGTACTCTTAAATCATTTTATTTTAGCTTCTTTTCAAATGCTTAACTGATCCTCTTTAATCAAACTCTGAAACAACCATTGGATGTCTTAACCGCAAATTTTTGCAATCACAGGGAATTGAATGGAAAACCGTTTACAGGGAGATTTGCACAGCTTTTTTCAGTATAATTCAATCTTCTCTTATATTTTTAAAACCGATCAGATTAGCGTGTTTTTAGATTCTGTGGTGTCTAAACGGGGTATTGGCGAGCGTAGCTTGAAGGGGGCAGAGCCCCCTAGTATGTTATAAAGTTGATAAGTTCCTTTATAAACTTTCTAAATAGCCCCATTTTGAATCATTAGAATCCCACCGATCAGAAACATCTTAATGGGTATTAAAGATTCTGAAAGCAACATACTAATTAGAAGTTCATTCAATAGAGTCAAAACACTAAATAAAACACTAGTGTCGTGAAGGAAATTTTCACCTTGTTATTAATAAATTTTATAACATACTTATAACTACTTAAAAGGTGACACAAACATATAAAAATATTATTTAATGCAACCCCGAGATCTATCGAACACACACACGTTAGTTTTCAAAGGGAAAAGATGACTGACTGAATAGAAATACATTTAAGAAACAAAAACAAAAATAGTAATTCCTCAATACATTAATAGATTAATTAATCAAGCAAAACAACCAAGACAGAAGAATGAATTCAGTTTGAAAAAGTCTATTTATTGCGCATTTGATTATATCCCACAGCTTTATGAGAGATTGAGATATGCATTACTAAAATATAATATTAATTTAATAGCTAAATCTCCAACAAAATTAAAAGAATTTATTCAGAGTAAAATTGATCCTATTCCCGATTATGTAAAAGCAGGAGTTTACATAATCCCATTCAGCACAGAACAACATAAGAGTTTATTTTATATTGGTATGACATCTCGAAAATTTAAGGAAAGATTAAAAGAGTACTTTTCTGATATCAAGTTTAACAAACCAAGTAAAGCTTTATCCAGATTGCAGCAAAAAGAAAATATTACGATAAAATTCGAAAAAGCTAAAATGATCATTTCAACGTCTAACCATTACTCTTCAATAATAATCCGTGAATCCATTGAAATTTTACTTAGAAGTGATAATGTTTGTAACGATGTCCTTTTTTATAATATTCTATTATAGGTATAATATCCTAAACATTTCAAGACCTCCTGATAATATGAACTGATCTTTTCACCCCTCTGCAGTGAAATGGACTGAACTCCACTTGCGCATGCGTACTATTTTTGTTTTTGTTTTTAAAATGTATTTCTATTCAGTCAGTCATCTTTTCCCTTTGAAAATGAACGCGTGTGTGTTCGAGAGATCTCAGGGTTGCATTAAATAATATTTTTATATGTTTGTGTCACCTTTTAAGTAGTTATAAGTATTTTATAAAGTTTAGAAGTAGATTGATATGTTTATTTTGAAATAAGACTTAAAATCTTAGCTCGTAGTAAATTTCAGTTAAAATAAACATTAGATGATTACTTAAGCTATAAATTTAATTAAGCTTCCTCATATTAGACAGTTATGGGATTTAGAGCATATAGATCAAATTAAGATCATTGTATTAAAGAAAAGATTCTAATAAGTACTATATATATCATAAATCCTAATTAAAATTACTCTAGCTGACATTTATTATTAAATCATATTAATTAACATCACATTTAGAATTGACTGTTGGTAGTGGTCTTCTCTTAAAACGTTAATTTCAGACAGTCTCCTATTAACCGCTGCTGTGAACAGTCTTGAGTGTAGAAGATGCTGCAAAAATGGTTCCTGAGTTAAATAAATGAATTTATATACGCACTACGTGTGTGTTTTAATAGCACCCACCACGACCAAGCTCCAAAAAGTATTTATAACATATACATATTTGTTTATTTGTGTACAATTGTTGGGATAAAAATTATTAAATGTATATTTTTGCTTTTCTTTCTATAAATACAATTTTAAAAAGATGTACTTTACATGTAGCAGGTAGCAGAGCCCTAAGTTCTTTAAACAAATAAAAAATTCGGTGTATGGTAAAACGATGATTTCAGTAAAACCGAGATTCTATATCCGACCTATGAACAATTATAAAAAGAAAAAAACTATTTTTTAATCACCAACATTTAATGTCTTCACATGTACAAAGTCCATTATAATTTTAATAAAAGTACATATGGAAAAAGAAATCTACTTCTTTTTACTGATATTGATTAGCTGAACAATCATATCTCTGTCTCCGAAATATAGGGGAGATGGGGGCACATGTGAACATAAATGTTCGCATAAATATATCTTTTTCTCATAATTGGATTAATTCTTATAAATAAAAAGTAGTCAGTATAGTAAACAAAACTTTCTTTTACACATGGACATTTTTTTAATCACCTGTATAGTTTTTCTTACATTTTTTAATAGTTTTATAAATTCAAAAAATTGTTCACATGTGCCCCATCAGCGGGGTAGTTGTGAACACTCGTGGGGCACATGTGAACACAAGGAAAAAATATCCTTTGACATGCTTTTTCTCCTGTTATTGATTTGTTATCATAACCATTATTTATATTATCAGTTAAATTCACCATAAATAAAATAAAAAATATTTTTTTTTCTAGTTTCTGAGTGACATGTTTAAACAAAAGATTTTAAAATGAAACTAAATATATATAAAGCTGTTCTGACACCATACCCAAGAATTATATTAGTTATCAATTTGAAAATTTTACATTTTAAGAATGTTACTGATATCCATCCCAATTCAAATTATCCTATTCATAGCTGTTGTTTGAGAGATGGAAGTAAGCTATCACAGCAAGTTTGAGACAAATGAAAAGAAAAAAATACAAAGTTGTTTGTCATAATATTCTTTGTATTAACAATGCATAAAAAATATTGTTTTAAACCGTTTACTAAAATAGTACATAACACTTATTGCATTTTAGGAAACATTGAATTTATTTAAATTATAATTGAACTCAAATGAGCTTCTTGCTCTTTGTGTAATTCCTGACCAATGTGGAAGTGGAAGTTTCAATACAATATCACTTTTTTGTATGACAGAGATGTCTACTATTTCAGGGAAATTATATGAATTGGATCTGAGATTCTTTCTCAAGAATTTAACATACATTTTATCATTATCAATTATTTCTATTCGCGCAACAGAGAAAGATTTTGATTTTTGTGAACTGTTCATATCTGCCCCAACTAGTCTGTTCACAAGTGCCCCGCATGGCTGCTAGAGTTAAATTGATAAATAATTAACATTTATCAATTTTAGGGAACAAAACAACTTTATCCAAAATATTCAATAGTAGTCATAGTATATGTTAAAACATTGAAATTCGAATAACTAACTAAATAAATAAACTTTATCACTTACCAAAGTTGAAACCGACATTTTACATTTGACATCTACAAACAGTGTTTTGGCTACTAAAGACAAACAAAATGTCAAAAAGCTTCAAAAAATTTTTACCATACGTCCACAGGTGCTGCCATCTTTGGTAATTTTTTTCAAATAAAAAAACTTATAATAACTATTGAAAAACTGCGATGTTCACATCTGCCCCCTGTTCACATGTGCCCCCATCTCCCCTATTTAGACTATGAACTTGACTTATTTGATAGCTCTGATTATACCTATGCTCAAACCTTCTGCAGCATAAAAAGTAAACAGACAATCCTTTGTTTTAAAGATGAGCTCAATTAGAAGCCGGTGTATGAATTTGTGGGGATGGGGAGTAAAAAGTATTATCTTCCTTCCTCCGATGTTAAAAAAAAAAAAAGAAAAAAAAAACAGCCAAGGAAAGGTGGAGTTCAGGACATCTTGTTGCCTGATAAATGAGCTGAATGAAACGAATGGGAAAAAAATTAGAAAGGAGCATTATTTCAATCTAAAATTACAAGAAACCTTCAAATAAAAATAAACAATGAGCTTCATATTCTACAGACATTTTGTCAAAATAAAGTGACTCTCATTAGCATGATAATATATACATATTTAATAATTGGATACACTTCAAAACACATAATCTCTACAAAATACATAACACTTAATCTTCTATACTAATATTATAAAGAGGTAAAAATTGTTTATTTGTAGGAGGTAAGCTCTGGAACTACCGAACCGATTCCAAAAGTAATGGTATCAAAATGATGGTGTTAGTCCAACTTGGAACGTAGGCCATATCTTATATCCGTGCCACTGGCCAAGAGGGGGTGCAGGAGCAAAAAACGTTCTAAAAATGCGTGTATGTGTTACTGAAGGGCCTAGAAACATGAAATTTGGAATGGTGGTTACTTATAAGATACTAATGATCTAAGGACATTTCTTAAAAAAATCGAATTTAAAAAGGGGTGAAAATGCGCGAAAAGCGTTCTAAAAAACGTTCTAAATGGCGATTTTTACGCAGTTTCAGGAAGTACCAAACCGATTTAAAAAATAATGGTGTAAAAATGGTGGTGATAACCCTTGCTCAACATAGGCTAGATTTTATGTCGGTGCCACTTCCCCTAACGGGGATGCAGGAGCAAAATTCGTTCTAAATTGCGATTTTTGCGTTACTGAAGGGTCCAGATACATGAAATTTGGAATGGTAGTTACTTATAAGATACTAATGATCTAAGGACATTTCTTAAAAAAATCGAAATCAAAAAGTGTTGAAAATGCGCGAAAAGCGTTCTAAAAACGTTCTAAATGGCGATTTTTACGCAGTTTCAGGAAGTACCAAACCGATTTAAAAAATAATGGTGTAAAAATGGTGGTGATAATCCTTGCTCAACATAGGCTAGATTTTATGTCGGTGCCACTTCCCCTAACGGGGATGCAGGAGCAAAAGTCGTTCTAAATTGCGATTTTTGCGTTACTGAAGGGTCCAGATACATGGAATTTCACATGGTAGTTACTTATTAGATATAAATGATCTCTAAGGACATTTCTTAAAAAATTCGGAATTTAAAAGAGTTAAAAGGCAAAAAAGCGTTCTAAAAAACGTTCTAAATAGCGATTTTTAAGCAATCTTAAGAAGTACCAAACCGATTTCAAAAATAATGGAATCAAAATTATGGTGACGACCCTCATTCTAATATAGGCTACATTTTATGTCGGTGCCACCACCCCTAAAAAGGGCGAGGGGGGGGAGCAAAAAATTGTTCGAAATTGCGATTTTTGGTGTTACTCAGGGGCCCAGATTCATGGAATTAGGCATGGTAGTTACTTATTAGCTATAAATGATCTCTAAGAACATTTCTTAAAAAATTCGAAATTTAAAAGGGGTGAAAATACGCAAAAAGCGTTCTAAAAAACATTATAATTGGCGATTTTTACGCAATCACAAGAAGTACCAAACCGATTTCAAAAATAATGGTATCAAAATGATGGTGACAACCCTTGCTCCAATATAGGCTACATATTATGTCGGTGCCACTACTCCTAAAGGGCGTGCAGGAGCAAAAAATAAACGTTCGATATTCCAATTTTTGTGTTACTGCAAGGTCCAGATACATGTAAGTTGGCATGGTAGTTACTTATTAGATATAAACGATCTCTAAGAACATTTCTTAAAAAATTCGAAACTTAATAGGGGCGAAAATGCTCAAAAAGCGTTCTTAAAAACGTTCTAAATTGCGATTTTTACGCAATCTCAAGAAGTAAAAAACCGATTTAAAAAATAATGTTGTCAAAATGATAGTGATAACCCTTGCACCAATACAGGCTACATTTTATGTCGGTGTCACTACCCCTAAAGGTGGTGCAGGAGCAAAAAAGCGTTCGAAATTGCGTTTTTAGTAATACCGCAGGGGCTAGAAACTAGAAACTAGGCATGGTAGTTACTTATAAGATGTAAATGATCTCTAAGAACATTTCCTAAATATTTCGAAATTTAAAAGGGGTGAAAATGGAAGAAAAAGGTATTATAAAACGTTCTAAATTGCGATTTCTACGCAATCTCAGAAACTAACCAACCGAATTCAATCATAATGGTTGGAAATTGATGATGACAGCCCTTGCTCCAATATAGGATCGGTGCCAATACCACCTTGTGGTTGCATTTTAAAAAACGTTCCAAATCGTGATTTTGTGATACTGAAGGGGCTAGCAACTTGAAATATGGCATGGTAATTACCCGACTGAAAAGAAGGGTTATGTGTTTCACGCGTATCTGTGTAGTAGATTTCTTTATACCCTCGAAACATCTTAACGGCTGGATGGATTTTTATGAATGAGGTCTCTATCGATTCGACTAGACCTTCCGATTGTTATAGGATAGGTTTCGTTTTTATAAATTCAAAATGGCGGCCGTAAAATAAAAAATGGCGGAAGAGACGAAAAAAAAAATTTACGCACAATATTGAGTGGCATATCATTGGATAGGTCTTTCAAAATGAAGACGATGTTTCATTGACCATTTTGTAGTCAGAAGCTCCGTTTAAATATTACACAACCTGGAAGTTTGGTACGTTGGATCGCTACCTTTACTATAACTCTAACCTTCATAATAGACATCTATAGGCCTCATCAAAAGAGTGTTTGTAGATAGGAACTAATAATTAAACACAACTTAAAAGTCATCAATACAAGTAAGTAAAAAAAGGTAAGTAATATAAAAAATAGTTTCATATTAATGAGAAATAATTAATTAGTTCGCTTTTTACGCAGTCAGATTTTTTGATTTTTTAAATTTAATATATTATTACAAGACGTATGAATTAAACATTAAAAAAAAAAACTCATTTACTTATGCAATTATCTGGCGTATCTGTATTTTTTATAAGTAATTTTTGTCGCGGAACTGCAACACGGAACCTGTTCAGTCCGTGATTATGCTAATGCATGCACAATTTGAGAAAACGTGATTTTGTTTTACCTTAAAAATGTCCATGAGAACCTTCTGTTATTGTAACATGGGTTTGAAAGTAACCTATGATTCTGAATATTTTAAAAAATGATAGTTTAAAAATTAAATTTCCTCATTCAGCCACTTTGAACGCGGAATAAAATTATTCTTCTGAAATAAATTTTAATTATCGCCAAAATATATTGCATATCTCAAAAGAAATCTTTAAATGGAAACTGCTTAATTTATTGGCTTTTATGGGAAAAAAAGAGCATTATTAGCAAAATCTTCATTTTGGCAGCGGTGGGATTCGAACCCACGCCTCGTAGAGACTGGTGCCTAAAACCAGCGCCTTAGACCGCTCAGCCACGATACCTCGATTGAAGCGGATGTAATATTTGAAGATAGATTTGATATCTAGCGAAAAAAAATGTATAAAACGATTAGATTTTATTATTATTACCCAACTGAAAAGAAGGGTTATGTGTTTCACGTGTATCTGTGTATGTGGATTTCTTTAAACCCTCCCAACGGCTGGATGGATTTTTATGAATGAAGTCTCTATGGATTCGTCTTAATCTTCCGATGGTTATAGGATAGGTTTTGTTTTTATAAATTCAGGATGGCGGCGTAAAATAAAAAATGGCGGTAGAGACGGAAAAAAATCCTTCCGGCCAGTGCCGGGAGGAAGAGGTAGCTTTCATATTCCTTATTTTTAAAAAGCCAACTTATATTATTCAAACACACGAAGCTCAGTTAAGTGGAAACCGAATGTAGGAGATTCAATACTAATTTTTATCAATACTAAATCATTATGAATGGGAATTTCGCGAAATTAATCAGCTTTATCCAATTTGCTTTTATTTAAAGTCACTTATATTTGGCTGCCAAATTCGGCGATTTCTTAAAGTGCCTGCCATTTTAAGACAACATGGTAGATGAGGCTAACCAGTGAACTTGGTCGAGACCTTAGTAATTGCTGTGCACATGCTCACTCATATCGGAATCGGGTGATATATACGAGTGCTGTCGCAGGCAAAAAATCAGATTTTTCAAAATGTCACCCACTTTAGAAATTGAAACTGCTATATCTGAGCCATTTTTTAAGATAAAGACAAACAAAAAATGCTCCTGAATCCTTATACCAATGTCAAATACTTAAGAAAGAAACTTTTTTCAATTTCTAATTTTTTTGCACCTCACTTTAAATATATATATTTTTTTAATTTAATGGCCGCCATTTTGAAACAAGATGGCTGATGAAGCTGGCCAGCGAACTTGGTCGAGATATTGATGTATACTATCCACATGCCTTCTTCCATCGAAATAGGCGAATAAGTGTGGTATCGCGTGACAAATACAAGATCGTTTCAAAGTGTTAGCCATGATAGAAATTCAAAGTGCTATAATTCAACCACTTTTTAAGATGTAAACAAAAGAACAAATTTTCAGAAACAAAAACTGCTCCAGAATCTTTGTATCAAGGCCAAACACATAAAAAAAATCTTTTTCATTTTCCAATTTTTTAATACCTCATTTTAAATTTTAAATTACATTTTTTTTTTAAATGGCAACCTTTTTGAAATAAGATGGCGAATGAAGCTGGCCAACGAACTCGGTCGAGACATTGGTATGTACTATGTACAGACCAAGTTACATTCAAATCGGTTCATAAATACGCCTGTAATCGCGTGACAAAAATCAGGTCGTTTTCAAATGTCAGCCACAATAGAAATTCAAAATGTTATAACTCAGCCATTTTTTTAGATGTAGACGAAACAAAACCTGTTCCGGAATCTTTGTATTAAGGTCAAACACGTACAAAAAAAATCTTTTTCATTTTCCAATTTTTTGGTATCTCATTTTAAATTTATTTTTTTAAAATTTTTTTAAATGGCCACCATTTTGAAACGAGATGGCAAATGAAGCTGGTCAACGAACTCGGTTGAGTTATTTGTATGTACTATGTACACACCAAGGTACATCCAAATCGGTTCATAAATACGTCTGTTATCACTTGGCAAAAATCAGGACGTTTCAAAATGTCAGCCACGCTAGAAATTCAAAATGCTATAACTCAGCCATTTTTTAAGATATAGACGAAACAAAAACTGCTCCCGAATCTTTTTATCAAGGTCAAACACATAAGAAAAAAATATTTTTTCAATTTTCATTTTTTTTTGCTACCACATTTCAAATTTAAATTTTTCTTAAAATTTTAAATGGCCGCCATTTTTAAACAAGATGGCGGATGAAGCTGGCCAACGAACTCGTTCGAGACATTGGTCTGTACTATGTATAAACGAAGTTACATCCAAATCGGTTCATAAATACGCCTTTTATCGCGTGACAAAATTCAGGACGTTTCAAAATGTCAGCTTAGCTAGAAATCCAAAATGCTATAACTCAGCCATTTTTTAAGATATAGACAAAACAAAAACTGCTACGGAGTCTTTGTATAAAAGTCAAATACATAAGAAAAAAATATTTTTCCATTTTCAATTTTTTGGTACCACATTTCAAATTTTAATTTTTTTTTTAAATTTTAAATGGCCGCCATTTTGAAACAAAATGGCGGATAAAGCTGGCCAACGAACTCGGTCGAGACATTGGTATGTACTATGTACACACCGAATTACATCCAAATCGGTTCATAAATACGAGAGTTACAGTGTGACATAGGTCAGATATATATATATATATATATATATATATATATATATATATATATATATATCAATTATGAACGGAAGGTGGTTTCGGGGTCTGGGGGTCATGATCGATGAAAATATACCAAAATTTTTTGAAATCGCTTTCCTCCGAACGGCTGCAATAGGTAGCTTTTTGTAAAGAAAGCTACCTAAAATTACACACAATATCGAGTTGCATATCATTGGATAGGTCTTTCAAAATGAAGACGATGTTTCATTGACCATTTTGCAGTCAGAAGCTCCGTTTAAATATTACATAACCTGGAAGTTTGGTACGTTGGATCGCTACCTTTACTATAACTCTAACCTTCATAATAGACATCTATAGGCCTCATCAAAAGAGTGTTTGTAGATAGGAACTAATATTTAAACACAACTTAAAAGTCATCAATACAAGTAAGTAAAAAAATGTAAGTAATATAAAAAATAGTTTCATATTAATGAGAAATAATTAATTAGTTCGCTTTTTACGCAGTCAGATTTTTTGATTTTTTAAATTTAATATATTATTACAAGAAGTATGAATTAAACATTAAAAAAATACTCATTTACTTATGAAATTATCTGGCGTATCGGTATTTTTTATAAGTAATTTTTGCCACGGAACTGCAACACGGGACGTGTTCAGTCCGTGATTATGCTAATACATGCACAATTTGAGAAAACGTGATTTTGTTTTACCTTAAAAATGTCCATTAGAATCTTCTCTTATTGTAACATGGGTTTGAAAATAACCTATGATTCTGAATATTTTAAAAAATATAAGTTTAAAAATTAAATTTCCTCATTCAGCCATTTTGAACGCGGAATAAAATTATTGTTCTGAAATAAATTTTAATTATCGCCAAAATATATTGCATATCTCGAAAAGAAATCTTTAAATGGAAACTGCTAAATTTATTGGCTTTTACGAGAAAAAAAGAACATTATTAGCAAAATCTTCATTTTGGCAGCGGTGGGATTCGAACCCACGCCTCGTAGAAACTGGTGCCTAAAACCAGCGCCTTAGACCGCTCAGTCACGATACCTCGATTGTAGTGGATGTAATATTTGAAGATAGATTTGATATCTAGCGAAAAAAAATGTATAAAACGATTAGATTTTATTATTATTACCCGACTGAAAAGAAGGGTTATGTGTTTCACGCGTATCTGTGTATGCGGATTTTTTTATATCCTCGAAACATCCCAACGGCCTGATGGATTTTTATGAATGAGGTCTCTATCGATTCATCTTAATCTTCCGATGGTTATAGGATAGGTTTTGTTTTTATAAATTCAGAATAGCGACCGTAAAATAAAAAATGACGGTAGAGGCGGAAAAAAAATTACACACTATATTGAGTTGCATATCATTGGATAGGTCTTTCAAAATGAAGACGATGTTTCATTGACCATTTTGTAGTCAGAAGTTCCGTTTAAATATTACACAACCTAGAAGTTGGGTACGTTGGATCGCTACCTTTACTATAACTCTAACCTTCATAATAGACATCTATAGACCTCATCAAAAGAGTGTTTGTATATAGGAACTAATAATTAAACACAACTTAAAAGTCATCAATACAAGTAAGTAAAAAAAGGTAAGTAATATAAAAAATAGTTTCATATTAATGAGAAATAATTAATTAGTTCGCTTTTTACGCAGTCAGATTTTTTGATTTTTTAAATCTACCCTATATATATAAAATCCTAATGAATCGATTTGAAACGAATTTATGTAACGATTTTATGAAACGACTGATTAAACAACTGATTACCTTTCACGGCGATTTCTTTTAAAATATGGAATACTTTGTGATGAAATCAACACCAAAAATCAATATTGATCCGCAGATTTCAAAACTGGTATTAGAATTTTTAAATTCGAATTAGTTTTCGAAATATTAATTTTTTTCTAATTTTATATACATTTTTCTAATAATGGCAACTCACATTTTAATCAAACACATATTTTTTTTTTTCATATTTCAGAAAAGGTAACCTTAAATGTATGCTAAGAAATGTATCATGCTATTTTTATTCATAATTCAATTTACTTGAACAGTCTTTCGCCAAATCGAAAGATTCGGATAGAGAAATTAATTCTGACGGTATTTTTATGTTAGCGAGACGCAAGTGATAATTCGCCAAACATTTTTCCCGTCGCATTTCTTCATATTTCATTCATTTCATTTAAAATATAATCATTTCATTCATTTTATTTAAAATACACAACTTTCATTTAAAATTGATGGTTTTCACTTCTTTCTTTTTTTAAAAAACAAAACGAAAAGAAAAAATTAAGCACAGATGTTATCTACGCACCGGGGTACCTAATTGACGCCAAAATGGCATTATTGTGATTGACATGGTAACACGGCTATATTTGTTTATTTGATAATAAATATTATTTACTTTTATTTCTTTTTTTAAATTATATAAATTATTTTGTTCTGTGATTATTAATAATTTTTTTGATATTTCCTTTAGAAAATAATAAAAAATAATTAAAAAATGCGGTACTACTTAGTTATTCCGTCGGCCAATTTCGCCAAATTATACATATTGACATAATTTTTATTTTAAATAACGAAAGAACAAATAAATTAGCATAAAATTAATAAATAGACAAACAAAACGTCGAAATAAAAATCACTTGATGACGTAAACACGTGTAACTTGCTTAAAGTCAAGTGAATGTGACATTTACGATCAACCATTATTGGCATTTAATCTTATAGTTTGGCGATAGATTTTTGGTCGACGGGATATCTAAGGAATACCAAAAATGCATATGTAACTGGTATTTGAAAACGAGGTTTTCGCCAAATTTTCGTTAAAAAAGTAAAAATCACGCCAAACCTGCGGTGCGTATCTGGCCAAATATTACCACTCGAAAAAAAAAATGCTAACTGGCGAGTTGAAAAAACTATTGGCGAGATTTGCATCCGGCTAGCGTAACAGTACCTAGAATTCTTTGCGACCATTGCAACTTTTATGTAGTTTTATTCGAAAAAAAAAATTGATTTTTTAATAAAAATGGAAAACTTACGGTCCCATATTGGCGCGATTTTTTTCTGACGCCTATGTTATATACGGAACGGGCACATAAGTGTCCCCAAAATATCGTTATTTTGCTTGATGTGGTAAGCCGGATGTCGCTGTTTATGCTGCTGATGCGTTCCCCAAATTGGCGTCGTTAAAAAATCGCGCCAATATGGGACGTATATGACATCTTTGCCAAACTTTCATATGAACGGCGAAGGGATCAGACCGTATTTGTTTATGGCAGTTGATGACTTGAACTATTATGATATAGATGAAATGATGGAGATAGAATAATATTTGGCGACTTATCACCTGGGCCTGGTTAATATTAAAGTATCAAAATGGCACCTAGAGTATAAAAAGCGAAGTGGTCCGCCTGGAACTGTTGATGATAGTCACATGACTTAGGCTATTGTTATAGAGATTGTTTTAAAATACCGGGAGACAAAGACTCTATATACTTAATTTATTTTATTTTAGCTTCTTTTCAAATGTTTAATTGATCCTCTTTAATCAAAAACGAAAATAGCCATTGGATGTCTTAACTGTAACTGATTCGCCCTTAAATTTTTGCAATCAAAGTGAATTGAATGGGAACTCTTTTACAGGGAGATCTGCACAGCTTTCTTCAGTATAATTATATCTTATCTAATATTTTTAAAACCCATCAGATTAGCGTGTTTTTAGATTCTGCGGTATCTGAACGGGGGTTGGCGAGCGTAGCTTGCAGGGGACAGAGCCCCCTAGTTAATATATTATTACAAGAAGTATGAATTAAACATTTAAAAAAATTTTCATTTACTTATGAAATTATGTGGCGTATCTGTTTTTTTATAAGTAATTTTTGCCGCGGAACTGCAACACGGGACCTGTTCAGTCCGTGATTATGCTAATGCATGCACAATTTGAGAAAACGTGATTTTGTTTTACCTTAAAAATGTCCATTAGAATCTTCTGTTATTGTAACATGGGTTTGAAAATAACCTATGATTCTGAATATTTTAAAAAATGATAGTTTAAAAATTAAATTTCCTCTTTCAGCCACTTTGAACGCGGAATAAAATTATTCTTCTGAAATAAATTTTAATTATCGCCAAAATATATTGCATATCTCGAAAAGAAATCTTTAAATGGAAACTGCTTAATTTATTGGCTTTTACGAGAAAAAAAGAACATTATTAGCAAAATCTTCATTTTGGCAGCGGTGGGATTCGTACCCACGCTTCGTAAAGACTGGTGCCTAAAACCAGCGCCTTAGACCGCTCAACCACGATACCTCGAGTGAAGTGGATGTAATATTTGAAGATAGTTTTGATATCTAGCGAAAAAAACAATGTATAAAACGATTAAATTTTATTATTATTACCCGACTGAAAAGAAGG
Organism: Maratus speciosus; assembly: GCA_963932465.1. Classification (NCBI taxonomy): domain Eukaryota; kingdom Metazoa; phylum Arthropoda; class Arachnida; order Araneae; family Salticidae; genus Maratus; species Maratus speciosus. Next base: position 719,713 of record CAWVRF010000253.1, on the reverse strand, counting down.
GTTATGTGTTTCACGCGTATCTGTGTATGTGGATTTCTTCATACCCTCGAAACATCCCAACGGCTGGATGGATTTTTATGAATGAGGTCTCTATCGATTCGTCTTAATCTTCCGATGGTTAAAGGATAGGTTTTGTTTTTATAAATTCAGAATGGTGGCCGTAAAATAAAAAATGGCGGTAGAGACGGAAAAAAATTTACACACAATATTGAGTTGCATATCATTGGATAGATCTTTCAAAATGAAGACGATGTTTCATTGACCATTTTGTAGTCAGAAGCTCCGTTTAAAAATTACACAACCTGGAAGTTGTGTACTTTGGTTCGCTACCTTTACTACAACTCTAACCTTCATAATAGACATATATAGGCCTCATCAAATGAGTGTTTGTAGATAGGAACTAATAATTAAACACAACTTAAAATTCATCAATACAAGTAAATAAAGAAAAGGTAAGTAATATAAAAAATAGTTTCATATTAATGAGAAATAATTAATTAGTTCGCTTTTTACGCAGTCAGATTTTTTGATTTTTTAAATACCCTATATATATAAAATCCTAATGAAACGAATTTATGAAACGAATATATGAAACGGCTGAAATGTAACGATTCTTTGAATCGACTGATTAAACAACTGATTATGTTTAACGGCGATTTCTCCTAAAATATTGAATAATTTGCGATGAAATTAACACCAAAAATCAATACTGATCCGCAGATTTCAAAACTGGTATTAGAATTTTTAAATTCGAATTAGTTTTCGAAATATTAATTTGTTTTCTAATTTTATATACATTTTTCTAATGATGGCAACTCAAATTTTAGTCAAACAGATGTATTTTTCAGATTTTAGAAAAGGTTACTATTTTAAACTAATTTGGCGAGAAGTTTGGCCTCCCTTAAATGTATGCTAAGAAATGTATCATGTTAATTTTATTCATAATTCAATTTGTATTTCATTATCATTTTATTTAATACAAACAGAAACATTTAAAATAAATGGCTTTCACTTCTTTATTTTTTAAACGAAATGAAAAGAAAAATATTAGGCACAGATGTCATATACGCACCGGGGTACCTAATTGGCGCCAAAATGGCATTATTTTGGTTGACATGGTAACCCGGCTATTGTTGTTTATTTAATAATAAGTGTTTATTTACTTTATTTCCTTTTTTTAAATTACATAAATTGTTTTGTTCTATAGTTAATTATTTTTTTGGTTATTTTCCTTTAAAAATAAAAAATAATACAAAATAATTAAAAAATACGGTACTACTTAGTTATTCCATCTACCCATTTCGCCAAATTATATAAATCGCCAAACCACTCGCCAAATTATACAAATTGGCATAATTTTTATTTTAAATAACGAAAGAACAAAGAAAATAGTATAACATTAATAAATATACAAATAATACGTCGAAATAAAAATCACTTGATGACGTAAACACGTGTAACTTGCTTAAAGTCAAGTGAATGTGACATTTACAATCAACCATTATTGGCATTTAATCTTATAGTTTGGTGATAGATTTTTGTTCGACGGGATAACTCAGTAGTACCAAAAATACATATGTAACTGGTATTCAAAAACGAGGATTTCGCCAAATTTTCGTAAAAAAAAAATCACACCAAACCGGGTGCGTATATGGCATCTGGCCAAATATTAATTGATGTAACAAACGATGACATTTAATTTAAACTTCAAAGCAATGTTTTAATTTACCTCTCGAAAAAAAAGCTAACTGGCGAGTTGAAAAATAGTTATTGGCGAGATTTGCACACGGCTAGCGTAACAGTACCAAGAATTCTTTGCAACAATGCTTTTATGTAGTATTATCCGAAAAAAAATTGTATTTTTTAATCGAAATGGAAAACTTTCGGCACAGATGCCACATACGTTCCCATATTGGCGCTATTTTTTTCTGACGCCAATCTCATATACGCAACGGGTACTTAACTGGCGCCATAGTATCGTTATTTTGCTTGATTTGATAAGCCGGATGTTGTTGTTTATGCTGTTGATCTTTTCCCCAAATTAGCGTCGGAAAAAAAAAACGCGCCAATATGGGACCGTATATGATATGTGGGCCAAACTTTCATATGAAAAACGAAGGGATCAGAGCGCATTTATTTATGGCAGTTACGTGACTTGGACTATTATAATATAGATGAAATGATGGCAATAGAATAATATTTGGCGACGTATCACCTGTACCTGGCTAATATTAAAATACCAAAATAGCACCAGGAATATAAAAAGCGAAGTGGTCCGCCCGGAGCTCTTGATGATAGTCACGTGACTTAGGCTATTGTTAAAGAAATTGTTTTAAAATACCGGGAGACAATGACTCTGTACACTTATTTCCTTTTATTTTTAGCTTCTTTCGAACCCATTCGTCGTAAAGACTGGTGCCTAAAACAGCGCCTTAGACCGCTCAGCCACGATACCTCGATTGAAGTGGGTGTAATATTTGAAGATAGATTTGATATCTAGTGAAAAAAACAATGTATAAAACGATTAGATTTTATTATTATTACCCGACTGAAAAGAAGGGTTATGTGTTTCACGCGTATCTGTGTATGTGGATTTCTTTATACCCTCGAGACATTCCAACGGCTGGATGGATTTTTATGAATGAAGTCTCTATCGATTCGGTTTAATCTTCCGATGGTTATAGGATAGGTTTTGTTTTTATAAATTGAGAATGGCGGCTGTAAAATTAAAAATGGCGGTAGAGACGAAAAAAAAAATTACGCACCATATTGAGTTGCATATCATTGGATAGGTCTTTCAAAATGAAGACGATGTTTCATTGACCATTTTGTAGTCAGAAGCTCCGTTTAAATATTACACAAACTGGAAGTTTGGTACGTTGGATCGCTACCTTTACTATAACTCTAACCTTCATAATAGACATCTATAGACCTCATCAAAAGAGTGTTTGTAGATAGGAACTAATAATTAAACACAACTTAAAAGTCATCAATACAAGTAAGTAAAAAAAGGTAAGTAATATAAAAAATAGTTTCATATTAATGAGAAATAATTAATTAGTTCGCTTTTTACGCAGTCAGATTTTTTGATCTTTTAAATTTAATATATTATTACAAGAAGTATGAATTAAACATTTAAAAAAAACTCATTTACTTAAATTAAAAATTAACTCGAAATTAAAAAGGGGTGAAGCGAAGGGAAGGAACGAAAAGCATTCTAAAAGAATCCTAAATTACGATTTCTATGGAATCTCAGGGAATAATAAACCGATTACAGAAGTTACTGTTTGCGAATCAAGAGTGATAGTCCCTGATTCTATACGGGCTATATTTTATGCCGGTGTCACTACCACCAGGTTGGCAGGAACAACAAGAAAGCCTTTAAAAACATCCAAATTCCGTTTCTATAGAATATTAGGAAATATCAACAGATTTCAAGGTTAATGTTGGCAAATTAATGGTGGCAGTCTCTGTTTCAACATTTTTCGAGACATTCTATTTCAACCATGTTTCGGCATTTTATGTTGGTGCCAGTAACACCAGAGAGATGGTAGACTATTAGTCAAGAAACTTGGAATTTGACATGATGGTTAATTTTAAGGTGTAAATGTGTTAAGATGGTTTCTAAAAAATTCAAAACTTCAAATGAATACTGAAATGAGTGTATGAAATAAGCATAAAAGCCTCAAAATACTTTCTAAATTATGATTTAATTGGAATTAGTTTTAGTTCTTCTTATTAATTAATATCTCATTTCTGTGTAATGCACTTTTATAATAAACTGTATTGCACTTTTATATAAAGTTTAATCAAACTGTGGCTTAATTTTTAATTTTAGAATTATTTTAAAATGTGTTCTTCTAATAAAAAATAGTCATGCAAATATCACTTAGCATATTTTAACTATATCGCGAGCAAAGTCGCGGGGTCTGCTAGTATATATATATTTTCACACGTTCAATATCTATACGAACTTGACGGTTAGTGTATGTAGAAGAATAAGTTATTCTTTTTCTTAAAATGTGAAACTTTTTTTTACATTAAAATTGGTGCATTAGAGGTTTCTTTGACCCAAAACTGTGAAAATTAAAATTCAAGAGATGTGAAAAATTTAATTTATTGATTTTTTTTAATCTTTATTCAAGAAAATGTCTCATCCTTAAAACATCCTACCTCCATTGAAATAAAATCTCAAGAAATGAAATGGCTCCAATCGAAAAATGTGACAATGAGAAAAAAGTATTCTTTTTAAAAATTAATAAACATAATTCTTCTAATTTTCTTTTTTGGATATGATGCAACATGTATATGTATCAGGTGTCTAGTTGTATATACTTTAAGAGAAGACCCGACTGGGACGCCATTAATCACACTAATTTTGCACTGGCAGTTTTTACTTATTTATTATATGTAACTAAATGTTATCCAAGTGTTTGTATGTACTTTAATTTATGTGTTTGATAAAACTGTGAAAGAACTTCACACAAGTTAGAAGTGTCTAAATTTTTCGCTCTCCGAAAAATTGTACTTTTCATCTAAAAACAGCAGTAACTGCTAAAGTACTCGAGCTATTTCGATAAAACTTTTTTCAGTGGTAGAATATAAATATGCGATCATATATGGCAGACAATTTAAAAAAAATTTAATTATTTTTAGAAAAACAATTTTTTGAAAAATGGAAAATTTTCGAAAATTTTCCATTTCCCTGTAATAAAGAGTTTTAGTCGCAGAAAAAAACTGTCTGTCGTAAGTCTTGAGCATAATCCAGTGACTAAAGTTTCCAAATTTCATCAAAATCGGTCACGTAGATTTCGAGGAAACGGGTCTTAAAGCTTGCATATTTCCCATAGGATTGCACCCTGTCTTGTCTTTACTTAAAGAAATATTTAATCCGTTTTGAAGACATGCACAATTAATCGTTTTTGAAGAATGAGTTCTTGAATCCACAACCGTGAGAGATCAAATTAAAAATCTTTGAGTATTAAATTCGTTTCGGGGTTTCGTTCTTAAAAGGTAAAAACGGAACCTTCACTCCTGTGTCTGTCTGTCACAGCCATTTTACTCATAAACTATGGAACGTGGGAAGTTCAAATTGGGGGAAGTAATAAAGACTATTGACCCATATATTTACAGATGATTTAACATCCACAAAAATATTTAGGAATACAGGATAATTAGATATACAGGGACTAATTAAGTTACTTGAAAAAAAAATAAACCTTTTCTTCGTATATCGCGTGAAAGCTTTCGTAACGATGAACTCAAAAATACATTTTATTTCATTTTAGGGCGAACATTTTCAGAGATATCGTTGAAAATGTAGTAAAAAAATATACCCCCCCAAATCTATTTCCGAATCTACTTAAACTAAAATTATGAAAAAATTAGAGGTAGTAGACGCTAATTTAAACCTTACAGGAAAACGATAGCGATTACTGTAGGTCACATAGTTTTTGAGAAAAGCGCATTTTCCAGTTACACGCAAATTTCGATTTGTAGGCATTCAGCAAAGGTGTTGTGGTGCGCTGGAGGTACCTGTCTCAGCAGAAGTATAAAGGCATTATTGATAATAATTTTGAAAAAACATCGTCGATAATTAGCAGAGATATTATAGCCGAGATATCGGACACACATAATGGCGTGGACGGTATAGTCTATGGACCATAGGATTTTAAGGCCTAGATAACAACTTTTAATGCTTTTAATGATATAATCGTGTAATGCAATGCCCATTAGCAGTATAAAAGCAATAAACGTCAAATTGTTAAAAACAGACTAATTTAATTTGTCAGATGAAGTTTAAATATGGACTTCTTTTATTATCAGTACCGAATTAAGTTCATCATAAACAGATTAGGATAAGATTAAAAGAAAGATTTATGCAGAACAGCAATATTTGATATTAGTTAGACTTCAGATCTCTTTGACCTTTTATGGCATACCCATTTATTCTTTTGTAGTATATACAACTATACCCAACCCTACGTTGTATATTTTTTTACAAAGCCTTTTTATTCTTTTAGCAGCGATTATTTTAATAATACAGTTGATAATTCATATATTTATTGTATGGAACCTTGTGATCGCGAATAATACTCGCACTTGACCGTTTATTTTGCTATGAAATACCTATGGAATATTTTCTTCTTGAAATTTTCTCTTTCGTCAAAAATAAAAATAATTTTAAAATGGGTCTGCATAAACGTTTTGCGTGTTTTATTTTTATGGTACATACAATAACAAATTGTTGTAGGATGATGTCTTTCTTCGATGGCTACTAAATTGTTTAGTTATGTAAATTGTACTGTTTGAAGTGTTGACAATTTCTTTTCATTATATGTGCAGTATACTAATAGGAAGAGAGCAAGAAAAAAATCACATAGAAAGCCTGTATGAAAGTAAAAAATATATCAGTTTAAAAGTAAAAGAAATACATGAATTATAATTTATCGAACATGGGTAAATCAAAATGAAATGGAAGAAACCATCATTCCAGTTAATGCAGTATGACAAACTTTAACCGGAGTACATATATTTGTTTATATGCATTTCTTTAACACCAAAAATTTTTCCTGACTGTAAGTGCTCATGAAAGTGCTTACATTATCTTTCTGAGTATGTTCTGTGGTTTGTCTGCAGTCGGTGTTTACCTAGAATCTTTCTATAATCAAGGTCCATTGGCACGTTTCTATAATCTTGTTTCTCCTTGAATATCAGCAGGAGTTTTCGCGATGATTAATTTCCACAGTACCGCCGTCAAAAAAATTGCGATCTCATGCAAAATAAACTTTCATGTAATTTTTATGTAAAATTTTAAATCCAAAGATCTCTATGGTATTGAATTTTTTAAAGGGTGTGAATAGAAATCTAGAAGCATCTTTAATAACTGAAATATCTTTCATAAAGTGGAAACTTGGATCGACGAGCTGTCAGAGGAACAAACTGAATTCGTATTCATTTTTCAAGTAACATGATAAAACTTTATACAGATTGAAATAGTATAAAGTTATTAAGACACATGAGTGGTTCAAATCTATAGAAGACCAAGTCCAGTTTGAAAAAAAAAACAATGATATAGTCCATTTAGAATATGTATAAAATCTGTTTTATCCACTCCTACAGTGAAGAAAGTCTGTTTTCACATACTTTCTCATATATGCACATGTTTACAGACTTGTTTCACTGTGGGAGTGGATAAAACAGATTTTATGCACCTTCTGAATAGACTATATCTTTTTTTTCCAAAATAGACTTGATATACTATGGTTGTGTGCCCCTCACGTGTAACTCAGTAAATATACATCCGTTGTAAGGTAAGATCTTTTAAGTGACCCTGTAAACGAGCCATAAGTGCTTCAATACAGCCTTACTATAGAGAGCTTAATTGTGTCGAATGCAGTAACATATATGAATACTGCATGTTATTAACCACTTTGACAAAAGTTAGGCTATTTAGTATTATTTTGTTCTATGCCAATTATAGAAATCCGGTACATTAAACTGATGTAAATCAAAAATTAATTGATATTTTCCTATGAAACTTTAAAAGTTTGAACTGCTTACAAAAACAAATAAAATGCAGAAAACAGCGTAAAAGTGCGATAATCACTGCGAACAAGCGAAAAAAACTCATATTCTTGCACATTTGTTGTATATATTTTTATATCTTATTTTCCGTCATTTTTGACGGGCGATCTTTCTAGTTGAAAATATATCTATCTATATTATAAAGGACAAACATATCTGTGCGTAACGCATACGTCATTTTGCGAATATCAACACTTTGAAATTTGAAATAAAATTTTGGTTTTGCAATTTTCGCTACTGCAAATTTTTAAACTTCTAAACATCGCACATTTTAAATTTTTACACCGTCGTATGAGGAAAAAAATGCTCTTTTAAATGCAATTTGTTTGAAAGCTGTATCTCAATTTATTTTTGAGATATTAATTTTTTTGTAGTTTTTAATACCATTTTTCTAATCGTGGCAACAAAAGTATCCTATTTTTATTGAAAGTAAACGGAAAATAGTCGAAAGTAGGAAATTAATGGATCATTCTGTTGCCAATTTTCTCATAAAACTTGAAAAAAATGTGGAAATTAAAATGCTGGCTACGTCAAGAATATTGTCTATTATTCCGCGATAATGACGTCATATGCATATTTATCTATAGACAAAGTTTAAAACTAAATTGTAAAAATGGTTTGCTTTAGCGGGTGCAAATGACTTTATAAAAAAGCGGGTATTTTAATTCTTAAAACTAAATTATGTTTTGTAGAAGTGCGTCATTTTCACAGCCCAGCTGCTTTGGAATTCTTCACAGGTGAAAATATTTCATTTTGGAAAATAATGTAATCGAAATCACACACTGATTAAACGCAATGTTTTACAAAAATTTCGAGTGTCTTTATAAAAGAGGGGTGACATGCAAATAATAGCGATTTATACTACAGAAATTGATGATCTCTCCTGGATGGATTTGCTTCGCCGAGTTATACAAGCAAACAGATAATTATAGAGGTTTAAAATAATATCATGTTCCTGAAGTTTTTGTACATTTTTTCGAATAACAAAATTTTAATGCTATTCTTTAGGACATTCTACTATAATTTTACCAAAATAACATAATTTGCTGACTTTAATTTTTCAAAATTTTATATATTCTATATATTTAAAACACAAATATGTTTTTTAGTCATCTGCCTTGATCTTTCTGCTGAACCAATTTTACTAATATTTTTTTCAACTGAAAGCTATTCATTTTTAGATCGCACTTTTTTTTTTAAATATCACCACTTTTATATTTTAATTTTAAAAGCATTTTATGAAATTTCTTCAAAATGGTGAAAATTAGACAGCTTTCATTATTCCAGACAAGAGAGAAATACTGAGGTATTTTTTTCTTTATTTATGCTGTTTTCTGATAAAAATTCAAAATTGTTGATAAAAATTGTTGTATAGCGTTTAGAGGCGCAAAATTCCATTAGAAGCATAATATTATATTAGGGGAATAATAACGGAAAATGACATACTGCTTTTCAAAACACGCATCTTTCCTCATAAATTTTCTAAATTGATTTTCCTTCTGCATGTGTACTAATATCAAGTTTCAGGCACTAGGCGAAATGCTTATTTAAGTGAAAATGAAGTCACATTTAAAAGAAAACTATCATTTTCTTAGATAAAACTAAACAGTTTAACACAAATGCGTCTAAAAAACATCAATTACGTTACATTTCAACTTTCCGGAATTGAGATTAGAATCTCAAGTAAAGAGTGCGTCTGTTCACATAAAAGATTTGCTGACAATTGTGACACGTTTTGAGTTAAAAGGATTTTAAAATGATCAAACAAAATACAAGTTTTTTTTTAAATGATGAATATGGATATGAGAAGTGCGTATACAAATTTTAAAAAGGATAAAATTGCTGTTTTTCATTCCGGAATACCAAGCATGAGAGCCTCAATTGATAACCACATCGTAATAACTCATCTTTATTATATTGTATTGATTACGTATCTGTGTGCACAAACGTATCTGTGCGTAATGCTGACGTCATTTTGCAAACGGCAACACTTCACGATCAAATTTCGGTTTTGAAATTTTCGCTACTGCAATTTTTTAATCTTCTGACCATCGTACATTTTCAATTTTCGTCGCATTGGGAAAAAATGTATTTTCAAATGCAATTTGTTTAAAAACTGTATTCATTGACTCATATTTTTTAAAATAATTTTTAAGCATGCTTTTTTTAAAGTTTATCTTATCCCGTGCCGGTTTCATTACATAATAATGATAAATATTTTGCACATAAAGCAACAAACATTGTTCAGCATTTGTTTCTGATTATTTTTGCATAACGAAATTAATACTTCCTTTATAAACAAATAAAAGAATAATATTAAAAAAATACACCAACCTAACATATTTGTGAAAGACAAATTAACGAAATTAATACTTCTTTTATAAACAAATAAAAAGATTATATGAAAAAAAACACACATCTAATATATTTGTAATAGTACAATTTAAAATTTTTAGATTACCGAATAGGATTTTTTTTTCAAATGGAATTTTTTTGCAAAGTTCATCTCAGTTTACTGATTGTCTATGGTTTTAAAAACAATTTTAAAGCATGAAATATTTTTTAATTTATCAATATCGCTTGATCTGTTTGCCATTATAACAAAAAAAGAGCTCATCATTTTCTTACGGCTAATATCCATTAAAAAGCTTCCGTATGAATAAATAAATAAAATATAAATAAAACACAAATTTAACAGACATGTGTAAGCTCTGAAATTATCAGAATATAAAAGATGCCGTAAAAGCAAACTCTTGGTCGAATAACTCTTAGCATGCGGCTAATAAGAAAATATCGGCTTTGATAAATTTCAAAAATATATTTGATTGTATAATTCATATTTCTCATATAAAAAATGCTTTTTTAATGTAAGTGGGCAATCTAAAAAAATATTGCATATAAAAAAATTATTAGCGTTCAATAAAAAAAAAATGTTTTCACCTATATTCTGTAACCCGGGAACTCCGGGTACGATCCCCTAGTATATATAAAAGCCGTTCTTTGTGTGTATGTCCCTTATACAAATCTTCAATTTTAAACCGATTTGCACGAAACTTGCTGTACATACGTTTTAGAACGTGGAAAAGATCACTGTCTACTTTAAAAAATCATCAGACCCGTATTTATCCCTTTTTTCCTTCCACCTTCCAAAATTTAACATTATAGCAATATCTCTTTTTTAATTTTTCTAATTCAACCGTTTCTTTCCTGTTGCCACACCCTAAAAACGGCTGGGTAATTTAAAGAAAATTATAACGCGTGTATTTGGATAATAAAAATTCAGATTTTCCCGCTATATTTTTGCATTTTTGAAATCGGTGTCATTCTAATCAGGAAACGAAAATTTTCTCTATGTATGGGTAAAAATTTTAACTAAACGTTTGTTAAAATTACGTAGTATCTTCACTTGAATGATTTTAAAGTTAAAAAATCTATTTCAATACTAGCTTTTGAATTTCAAGAAAACAATTCAAGAAAAAGATAATAAAAAAATCGTTTGCTTTGCTAGATATGACGTAAATTTTATCAATATTATTTCAAACTGCTTCTAAAAACCGGCGGCTACAATTTATTTCCTTTTGTAATGCTGAATCTTTAATTATATAATTTAGATAACTATTTTAATACTTGAAATGCAGTGATGACATTCTATGATTTATATCGAATACGGTTATATAAAACACGATTTTTCTACTGTTTATATTAAATAGAAATTATAACATAGCTACTATTTTTTAGAGTAAGTTTTTTTCTTTTTAAACAAAATTTCATGACATGGAAATTGATGTCATTTTCATTTTTACGGCTGTGGATTTCGATTTTATGAATGGAAGTATGAGTCTCCATTTAAAAATGATCGGTTATGAATCTTTGTTTACATGTGTTAAAGATGCCTGATATACTACCCTTTAATAGAACATAAATAAATATAGTTTTTAATTTGAAACAAGAGTATATTTTTAATCTTTAGTATATTTGTTACATTTCTCAACAAATACAGGGAAAAGTATTTTTTGAATTTTCGTTAAGCGAGCAGTTTCGTTTTAGCGATCACTTATTTATCTGAGTAGCACATTTCGCCCGCTGCGGGGATCAGTTTCTCCGAACAAATCTTGAATTAAAGGAAATATATCGGTGAATTTGATCTGCCTTTTAAAGCAATGTGTATATTTATCTCAAATGTACTTCCATGTGTCTGAATACGATATGATCATCGCTGTGCTATTATTTATAATGTGTAAGACAAAATTTCGGCTGTTAAGGACAAAATTTTTAGTTGATCATTAACAGTAGGATTTGGTCTAATAATGATAGACGGATATGCAATATACTAAAACTATTTCTTAAAAATTATCTAACTTTTTTAAAAGGCTAATAATTCAGAATTGGTTTCGCCTGATTATAGAACATTTCAGCTAATTCTAAAACAAAGCATGTACAACAAAATGTTGTATGCTAAATCCATTCCAAAAATTTGGGCGCAAAGTAACAGTGCAAATGTCATCAAAATCTGTCCAGTAGAACTTTTAAAAAATGCTAATCTTTTAGGATTGGGCTCGCCTGACTATTGAACTTTCTTCCATAATTTTATAACAAAGCGACGTAAAACTATATGCAATATTTTAAAACCATCCGTGTAAAATTATCCAACAAACAATGCAAGTTTCAATGAAATTCATTCAGAATTTTTAAAAATACTAATCTTTCATAATCGGGTCCCAGATGATTATGGAATTTTCCCCTACAATTCTATGACTAATCAGACAATAACTATGTTACGCACCAAAAGCTTAACTGAAAAACTAATAGTGCAAGTTGAATTAAATTTTTTTAGAAGAACCCAAGTTATAAGCAACTGGAATGAGATTCCCACACGAAAACAAATACTGAAATTTGCCAATTTAGTTATGTAAAAGTACACGAAAACAAACAAATATTGAATTATTTACAATGTTTTTGAGCAATTAAGTTAATCTTTTGTAACTGGGTTGCAGCCATATTTTAAAAAATTCAAGCTTGAAAATTACTTTAAAAAACATAAAAAATCTGTAAATTGAAATAAGCTCTTCATACCAATATTACTGAAAGTACTTTTTGTATTCTATTAGACATTAGAACAGTCAAATGTGTGATGTTTATAGGTCAAATTGCAGTAAAAGTTAAATTTATGGTTGTGTTAGGATGTTGCCACCAACAATATGATGCTAGAGTTACTCATAACAATGTCTTTTCTTTATAATATTGCATTAAGAGCAAACAGGTATATCTTTTGTACTTGGGCTGCATGCAAATTTATAAATATCCATAACTGAAAATTACTTTAAAATCCATTCAAATAATAAAATTGAGATAGAATTTTCAAATAAATTTAATTTGAAATAACTTTTTTCGGTTCGACAGTGTGAAAAACGAAATTGTATAATGTTCATAAGTTAAAAAAAATTTCAGTAAAGGCACAATTTATGGGGTAGGTCGTTGCATCCATCAGTATAATTTCACAATTGGCATTGTATTTGTTGTTTTATGTATATGGGGCATTCTCACAACATTTTGAATTTTATGTCCCTGAATAATAATTTTTATTTTAATACTTTTTTTTTATTTCATATACTGGGGAACATCCCATTTCATGATTACATAACAATATTAACGAGATAAATAAATTTTGGATGATGTTGGGGGTCCAAATACCAGGAAAAATCCTATACCGTCCCGTGTCCCTGACGCAGTTTTTCAAGTTTGGAGCTGTCTGTATAAAATTGTTTCAATAAAAGTAAATCGATGTAATTTTTTCAAGTAACTGGGACAATTGTTTTATATAAATATGTAGCAAAAAATTAATCTGCACACATTTTTACAGTTGATATTATTTTTTGAACTCTGTCTCTGGGTTTTTCATCCTTACCGTCCCTCTTGCTAAACTTATACAGAAAATCACTTCAGATCCAGCCACATAATTTTTTTTCAAGTTTTTTCTCATGCATAAGTATGCTAGAGAAAGAATGTCTAAAATTCTTTGACAGGAAATTTACGTCAGAATTTAAAACAGCATTTAAATATCAATTTCAAGATCGTGGCTTTATTGGTAGTCTTACCGTCCCCATGGTTTATTCCTGCACTTTTTGAGGTAAATAAAAAAAAAATTAATCGAATGTTAACAAATGTTTCTAAAAATCAATGAACATTGTGGCTATCACTTAGTCTTAACACGATTCGTCTAAAAATAGATGGTAATATTCCTTAACGTTCCATCCTTACTGTCCCTTTTTCTCATATTTCGTCCTTTTTTTCCTATACCGTCCCCCTTTTTTACCTTAGCGTTTCTTCTTTAACACCCCTTTAAGACAATGTTATACAAAAATTTTATACTACAAATAGTACATTATTATTATTTCTTTTTTAAATGTCCTATGGGTACTATGCAAATTCATTATAAGTAAAAATTTAGAAGAAAATAAAAAGTTATAGTGGTAAAATGGAAAGGAAAATTAAACTTGCAATTTTAACTTAAACCTCAGTTAAATAAAAACTTTTTCGCTGCTGACAATTTTTTCTTTATTTTGAATCATTAAGGCATTCGTCAATCAGATTAAAATGTTATTATAGCAAGTTTAATTTCACCAGATTTTTATTCCCGAAAGTCAAAAGTTTGTGAGAATGCCCCATATTCTGAAGATGACTCAATGAAAGTGTCGAAACCTTTAAATTTTTAGTATATTTAATGTGTTTTTTATTGAAATGTCGTCTTTTAAGCAAATAATTGTATTTTAATATATGTCTTGGCATTTTTTTTGGAATGTATATTATTATGGTATAGTCAACAGTTGACGTAATTAAGACTATTTTACTTATATTTACATTTCTGATTGTTCTTTTTAACGATCTGTGAACGAGAATGCACCAATCTCAGTTATTGTCATTGCTGTATTATTTCTTTTAAATGTATTTTACCCAGAAGGACCCTTATTATTGACACGAGCAAAGCCGGGTAGATCTGCTAGTTAACTATATATATCATTTACAAGCAAACGCTGCGGCTTTGCTCGAATGTCTCGAAAAATATTGAAACAGAGACTGCCACCATTAATTTGCCAACATTAACCTTGAAATTCGTTGGTATTTCCTAATATTCTATTGAAAACGGAATTTAGGTGTTTTTAAAGGTTTCCTTGTTGTTCCTGCCAACCAGGTGGTAGTGACACCGGCAAAAAATATAGCCTGTATAGGATCAGGGACTATCACTTATGATTCGCAACAAATAACTTCAGTAATCGGTTTTTATTTCCTGAGATTCCATAGAAATCGTAACTTAGGACTCTTTTAGAATGCTTTTCGCTCCTCCCATTCGCTTCACCCCTTTTTAATTTTGAATTTATTTTTGACTGCTCTTAGAGGACATTTATATTTTATAAGTAACTACCGTGCTCTTTTGAAAGTTCAGTACCGCAGTTCAGTACCACCTCTTCAGTACCGCAGAAATCCCAATTTAGAAAGTTTTTTGCTCCTGCAACCCTCTAGGGCTTATGGCACCGTCATAAAATATAGCTTATGTTTGAGCAGGTTGTATCACCATCGATTTGTTACCATTATGTTTGAAATCGGGTTCGTATTTCATACGATTGCATAAGAATCGTAATTTAGAACGCTTATAGAACGCTTTTCGCTCACTTCATCCTTTTAAATTTGGAATTTTATTTCGACAATTCTTAGCAATTTGCAAAGCATTTGCATCTTTGAGGTAATTACCATTCCAAATTTAAACTGTTAGATCCCCTCAGTAACACAAAAAACGCAATTTAGAACATTTTTTGCTCCTGTAATCTACAGGTGGTAGTAACAAGAACGTAAAATATAGGCTATGTTGGAGCGGTGACTTTTACCATCAATTTGAAACCATCATTTCTGAAATCGGTTTATATTTCCTGAGATTGTGTTGAAATCACTATTTAGAACGTTTTTAGAACGATTTTCGTTCATTTTCACCCCTTTTACATTTCTAAATTTTACGGAACTCTTCTCAGAGAGTATTTACATCTCATAAGTACCATGCCAAATTTCAAGTTGCTAGCCCCTTTAGTATCACAAAAATCACCATCTTTGGGGTAGTGGCACCGACATGAAATACAGCCTATGTTGAAGTTAGGGCTGTCACCATCGTTTTCACACCATTATTTTTTAAATCGGTTCAGTACTTCCTGAGATTCCGTAGAAACCGCAATTTAGAAAGTTTTTTAGAATGCTTTTCGCTAATTTTCACCCCTTTCAATGCTTTTCGCTCCTTTCCACACCTTTTAAATTTCGATTTTTTAGGAAATGCTCTTAGAGATCCTTTGTATCTTATAAATAACTGCCCTGCCTAATTTCAGGATTCTATAACACAAAAATCGCAATTTAGAACGTTTTTTGCTTCTGCAACCCCCAGGTGGTAGTGACACCGACATGAAATAAAGCCTATGTTGGAGCAAGGGCTGTCATCATTAATTTCCAACCATTACCTTTGAAGTAGGTTGGATACTTTCTGAGATTGCGTAGAAATCGCCATTTAGAACGTTTTTTAGAACTCTTTTCGCGCATTTTCACCGCCTTTAAATTTGGAATTTTTTAAGAAATTTTGTTAGAGATCATTTATATCTTATAAGTAACCACCATGCCTAGTTTCAAGTTCCTAGCCCCTAAAATATTACAAAAAACGCATGTTAGATCATTTTTTGCTCCTTCACCCCCTTTGGGGTAGTAGCACCGGCATGAAATACAGCCTATGTTGGAGCGAGGGCTGTAACAATCGTTTCCGCACCATTATTTTTTTAATCGGTTCAGTACTTCTTGAGATTCCGTAGAAATCGCAATTTAGAAAGTTTTTTAGAACGCTTTTCACTCATTTTCACCCCTTTTAAATTTTTATTTTTTAGAAAATGTGGTTCGAGATCATTTGTATCTTATCAATAACTGCCCTGCAGGATTAGTTCAGAATTCTAAGCCCTTCAGAAACACAAAAATCGCAATTTACAATTTTTTTGCTACTGCAACCACTAGGTGGTAGTGACACCTACGTGAAATAGAGCCTAAGTTGGAGCACGGGCTGTCATCATCAATTTCCAACCATTACTTTTGAAATAGGTTGGATGTTTTCTGAGATTGCGTAGAAATCGCCATGTAAAACGTTTTTTAGAAATCTTTTCGCGCATTTTCACCCCTTTTAAATTTCGAATTTTTAAAGAAATGTTCTTAGAGATCATTTATATCTTATAAGTAACTATCATTCCAAATTTCATATTTCTATGTACTTCAGTAACACAAAATTCGCATTTTTGACCTTTTTTTGCTTCTGCACCCCCTTTGGGGGTAATGGGCACCGACATAAAATGTAGCCTATGTTAGAGCAAGGGTTGTCACCATCATTTCGACACCATTATTTTTTAAATTGGTTTGGTACTTCTTGAGATTGCGTAAAAATCGCCATTTAGAACATTTTTAAAAACGCATTTTCACCCCTTTTAAATTTCGATTTTTTTAAGAAATGTTCTTAGTTATCATTTATATCTAATAAGTAACTACCATGCAAAATTCCATGTATCTGGGCCCTTCAGTAACACAAAAATCACAATTCCGAAATGGTTTGCTCCTGCACCCCATTTAGGGTTAGTGGCACCGACATAAAATGTAGCCTATATTGGCGCAATGGTTGTCACTATTATTTTGACACCATTATTTTTTAAATTGGTTTAGTACTTCTTGAGATTGCGTAAAAAACGCCATTTAGAACGTTTTTTAGATCGCATTTTGTGCATTTTCACTCCTTTTAAATTTAGAATTTTTTAAGAAATGTTCTTAGAGATAATTTATATCCAATAAAGTAACTACCATTCCAAATTTCATGTTTCTAGGCCTTTCAGTAACACAAAAATCGCATTTTTAGAACATTTCTTTCTCCTGCACCCCCTTTGGGGGTAATGGCACCGACATAAAATGTAGCCTATGTTGGAGCAAGGGTTGTCATCATCAATTCCCAACCATTACTTTTGAAATAGGTTGGGTGCTTTCTGAGATTGCCTAAAAATCGCCATTTAGAACGTTTTTTGGTACGCTTTTTGCGCATTTTCAGCCCTTTTAAATTTCGATTTTTTAAAGAAATGTTCTTAGACACCATTTATGTCTAATAAGCAACTAGCCAAATTCCATGTATCTGGGCCCTTCAGTAACACAAAAATCGCATCGAACGTGTTTTTGCTCCTGCACCCCGTTTAGGGGTAGTGGCACTGACATAAAATGTAGCCTATATGGGCAAAGTGTTGTCACTATCATTTTGACACCATTATTTTTTAAATCGGTTTGGTACTTCATGAGATTGCATAAAAATCGCCATTTAGAAAGTTTTTTAAAACGCATTTTGGCATTTTCACCCCTTTTAAATTTCGAATTTTTTAAGAAATGTTCTTAGAGGTAATTTATATCTAATAAGTAACTACCATGCCAAATTGCATGTATCTGGGCTTTTCAGGAACACAAAAATCGCAATTTCGAACGTTTTTTTGCTCTTGCACCCTTTTAGGGGTAGTGACACCGACATAAAATGTAGCCTATGTTGGAGCAAGGGTTGTCGCCATTATTTTTGAAATCGGTTCGGTACTTTCTGAGATTGCGTAAAAATCGCCATTTAGAACGTTTTTTTGAACGCTTTTCGCGCATTTTCACCCCTTTTTAATTTCAATTTTTTAAAGAAATGTTCTTAGCTATCATTTATATCTTATAAGGAACTACCATTCCAAATTTCATGTTTCTAGGCCCTTCCGTAACACACAAATCGCATTTTTAGAACGTTTTTTGCTCCTGCGCCCTCGTTTTGGCCAGTGGCACGGACATAAGCCTTTGTTCTAAATGGGACTAACACCATCATTTTGATGCCATTACTTTTGGAATCGGTTCGGTAGTTTCAAAACTTACCTCCTACAAATAAACAAGTTTTACCTCTTTATATTATTCCTAGCAAACCCAAGCGGCTTTGCTCGCGTAATAGTTGAAATATGCCAAATGATATTTGCATGGCTATTTTTTATTAGAACTCTTTTTGGAATAATTCAAAAATTAAAAATTAAGCCACAGTTTGACTAAACTTCATTATAAAAGTGCAATAGACAGAAATGATATTTTAATAAGAAGAAATAAAACTAATTCCAAATAAATGATAATTTAGAAAGTATTTTGAGACTTTTATGCTCATTTCAGTATTCACTTGAAGTAATGAATTTTTTAGAAATCATTCAAACACATTTACATCTTAAAATTAACCATCATGTCAAATTCCAAGCTTCTTGTCAAACAGTCTACCACCTATCTGGTGTTAGTGGCACCAACATAAAATGCCGAAACAGAGTTGAAATAGAACGCCTCGAAAAATGTTGAAACAGAGACTGTCACCATTAATTTGTGAACATTAACCTTGAAATCGGTTGGTATTTCTTAATATTATATAGAAAACGGAATTTAGATGTTTTTAAAGGCTTTCTTGTTGTTCCTGCCAGCCAGGTGTTAGTGACACCAGCATAAAATATAGCACGTATAGGGTGAGGGACTCTCATTCTTGATCAGTGTTGCCAGCGGGCTACTTTTTGGGGTTTCGTTCATCTGACGAAACCCTATTCGTCTCGCTCCTCTGTCTGTCTGTCTGTCCGTCACAGAGCCTGTTCTCAGAAACTATACATGTTGGAGACTTGAAATTTTGCATACTTATAGATGAACACCACACATCATACGACAAATCATAAAATTCTGAAAAAGCGTACACTTAACCCTTTGGGCTCCCACAGGTGTATTTTAAACAATTCTTTCTAAGTGAGTCCCTAATTAGGTTGCAGGCATGAAATATTGCGTACTTATAGACGGACACCTCAGACCAAACGACAAATCATAAAATTTTGAAAAAGTCGTACATTTAACTCTTCGGGCTCCCACATGTGTATTTTAAACAATTCTTTCTATGTGAGCCTCTAATTAGGTTGGAGGCGTGAAATTTTACATACTTATAGCTGAATACCTCACATAAACGACAAACTATAAAGTTTTGAAAAAGTCGCACATTTAACCCTTTGAGCACACACACGTGTATTTTAAACAATTCTTTCTAAGTGAGCGCCTAATTAGGTTGGAGGAGTGAAATTCTGCATACTTATAGCTGAATACCTCACATCAAACGACAAATCATAAAATTTTGAAAAAGTCGTACATTTAACCCTTTGGGCTCCCACATGTGTATTTTAAACAATTCTTCATAAGTGAACCCTAATTAGGTTGAAGGCGTGAAATTTTGCATACTTATAGCTGAACACCTCACATCAAATGACAAACCATAAAGTTTTGAAAAAGTCGTACATTTAACCTTTTGGGCTCCTACATGTGTATTTTAAACAATTCTTTGTAAGTGACACCCTATTTAGGTTGGAGGCGTGAAATTTTTCATACTTATAGCTGAACACCATCTTGCGACAAATCATAAAAATTTGAAAAAGTCGTACATTTAACCCTTTGGGCTACCACATGCTTATTTTAAGCAATTCTTTCTAACTGAACCCTTTATTTAATTGGAGATTTGAAATTTTGCATACTTATAGCAGAACACCTTAGGCCAGGCGACAAATCATAAAATCTTGAAAAAGTCTTACGTTTAACCCTTTGAGCTACCACATATGTATTTTAAGCAATTCTTTCTAAGAGAGACCCTAATTAAGTTGGACACATGAATTTTTGAATACGTATAGCTGAATACCTCAGACCACACGACAAATCATAAAATTTTCAAAAAGTCTTATATTATTTACTCCTCCTTGCTCTAACTCGTATATTTTAAGCAATTTTTCTAACCTCCGCCCTTTTCACCCGGGGAGCACTTTTCCAACTTTTGCCGACACCCCTTTGACCATTCGTTCATATTATGCACCATAGCCTTACATATTTTAGTTCCACTTTTTACCGCCAGGGGTGTCTACATATCTCGGGCGCTATGGGCCCAATCCTTTCGACTAATATATATGTACGGATAGTATGTGAAACTGAGTTTCGTTCGGATAGAGGTTTGTTTAGAATAGAGTGCACCCCTGGTTGCGAAATTTAGAACTAACAGATTTTTCAAAAGGATAAAGCGTTTTGAAAGGAATATTAAAGGAAACCCTCTCTGCGATCTGTGATCACACTTACCCACTTGTTTTTAATTCGGATTTCTTGATTGGCACCACTTTTCTGAAATGGTAAAATTCCCCTTGTTTACGCCTTAATTATTATGTCATTCAATATTGCGAATTTTACTATTTCAAAAAAGTAGTGCCAATCAAGAAATCTGAATTTTAAAAAAGTAGCCCACTGGCAACACTGCTTTTGATTCGCAACCAATAACTTCTGTAATCGGTTTATTATTTCCTGAGATTCCATAGAAATCGTTATTTAGGACTATTTTAGAATGCTTTTGGCTCCTTCCCTTCGCTTCACCCCTTTTTAATTTCAAATTTATTTTCGACTGTTCTTAGAGGGCATTTATATTTTATAAGTAACTACCGTGCTATTTTGAAAGTTTCTAGCCTCTTCAGTACCGCAGAAATCGCAATTTAGAAAGTTTTTTGCCCCCCCCCCCAACCTTCTAGGGGTTGTGGCACCGAAATAAAGTATAGCTTATGTTTTAGCAGGTTCTATCACCATCAATTTGCAACCATTATGTTTTAAATTGGATTCGTATTTCATACGATTGCATAAAAATAGTAATTTAGAAAGCTTATAGAACGCTTTTCGCTCACTTCATCCTTTTAAATTTGGAATTTTATTTCGACAATTGTTAGAAAGCATTTGCATCTTTGAAGTAATTACCATTGCAAATTTAAAATGTTAGATCACTTCTTTAACACAAAAAACGCAATTCAGAAAATCTTTTTCTCCTGTAACCCCCAGGTGGTAGTGACAACAAAGTAAAATATAGGCTTTGTTGGAGCGAGGACTGTCACCATCAATTTGAAAATATTACTTCTGAAATCGGCTTATATTTCCTGAGATTGCTTAGAAATAGATATTTAGAACGTTTTTAGAACACTTTTTGTTTATTTTCACCCCATTTAAATTTCAAATTTTTAAGGAACTCTTCTCAGAGAGAATTTACATCTCATAAGTTATTACCTTGCCAAATTTCAAATTGCTAGCCCCATCAGTAGCACAAAAATCACAATTTAGAACGCTTTTTAAAATGCAAGCGCAAGGTGGTAATGACGCCGACATAAAGTAGATCCTATATTGGAGCAAGGACTGTTATCATCGATTTGCAACCATTACTTTTGAAATCGGTTGGATACTTTCTGAGATTGTGCAGAAATCGCCATTTAGAACATTTTTTAGAATTTTTTTAGCACATTTTCAACCATTTTAAATTTCGAATTTTTTAAGAAACGTTCTTAGAGATCATTTATATCTTATAAGTAACTACCATTCCAAATTTCATTCTTCTAGGCCCTTCAATAACACAAAAATCGCATTTTCGAACGTTTTCTTTGATCCTGTACTCCCTTCGGGGGTAGTGGCACCGGTATAAAATGTAGTCTGTGTTGGATCAAGGGTTGTCACCATCATTTTGACACCATTATTTTTGAAATCGGTTTGGTACTTCTTGAGATTGCGTAAAAATCGCCAATTATAATGTTTTTTAGAACGCTTTTTGCGTATTTTCACCCCTTTTAAATTTCGAATTTTTTAAGAAATGTTCTTAGAGATCATTTATAGCTAATAAGTAACTACCATGCCTAATTCCATGAATCTGGGCCCCTGAGTAACACCAAAAATTGCAATTTCGAACAATTTTTTGCTCCTCCCCCCGCCCTTTTTAGGGGTGGTGGCACCGACATAAAATGTAGCCTATTTTGGTGCAAGGGTTGTAAACATCAATTACCAACCATTACTTTTGAAATCGATTTGGTATTTCGAGAAATTGCGTAGAAAACACCATTTAGAACGTTTTTTATAACGCTTTTTGCGCATTTTCACCCCTTTTAAATTTCGAATTGTTTAGGAAATGTTCTTAGATATCTTTTATATCTTATAAGTGACTACCATTCCAAATTTCATGTTTCTAGGTCCTTCAGTAACACAAAAATCAGATTTTTAGAACGTTTTTTGCTCCTGCACCCCCTTTTGGCCAGTGGCACGGACATAACATATAGCCTATGCTCTAAGTTGGACTAACACCATCATTTTGATACTATTACTTTTGGAATCGGTTCGGTAGTTCCAGAGCTTACCTCCTACAAATAAACAATTTTTACCTCTTTATAATATTGGTATAGAAGATAAGTATAGATTATTACATTGTTTCACTACTGCTTAACATTAAATGTTATATTTGCTGATTAAACATTTGGAAAAATAGTTATTGATCTCTGTCAGGGTGGGAAATCAAAAACATATCTGAAGCTTTTTATTGGTTGAATTCGCATTTTATTCGTTTTCTGATTGGTCTATACAATAATCTGTATTTTCCCTTTACTTTCAACAGAGATGGATACTTCTGTTGCCACTATGATAAAAAAGTAATAAAAACTACAAAACAAATTAATAACTCAGAAACAAATTGTGATACAGCTTTCAAACAAATTGGATTTAGAAGTAAATTTTTTTCTCTATTCGACGGTGTAAAAAGTAATAGTGTGGGATGTTTAGAAGTTTAAGAATGAAATTTCATTTAAAATTGGTCCAGGAATATTAATGTTTAATCCATGGCGTACGTAATATATGACCAGCTCCGTAGAAGTTTAAAAATTTGCAGTACCGAAAAATGTAATTCATGGCGTACGTAAAGTGTGAAATTTCATTTAAAATTGGTCCAGGAATATTAATGTTTAATCCATGGCGTACGTAATGTATGACCAGATCCGTAGAAGTTTATAATTTTACAGTACCGAAAATTGTAAAACTGAAATTTCTTTTAAAATTTGTTCATGATGTGTCCAAGAATGTTAATGTTTAATTCATGGCGTACGTAATGTATGATCAACTCTGCGCGATTTTTTATGTCTTAAATTTTAGTCTCCGAAAAAATCATTTTCCAAATGGTCATTGTAATTTGTTAAATTGCTTTTTTTTTTTTTTTTTTTTTTTATTATTATTTTCGTGGTTGGAGGAAGACATGTTACTGTCTTCCATTAAACAGTAATAACAGTAAGCATCACAAGCGAAGGGAAATCTTTAGATAAGCACTTACGTCTTCTTCTTGTTCTTGTACATAAACTTCTGTCGTATACTTTGATGATCTGAAATTTAAGTAAAAAAAATATTAAGTATACCAACAATTATTTAAGTATTTTACATAATCAAAAGAAAAATTCATATACAATCAACCCGGTTAAGACGCTCGCTGTTAATACACCATCCCACTTAATTCGCGCATTTTCCCCCGATTTCTTGAACACCGATTACAAGGCTAATGCAAAAAGATCACGTTTAATACGCGAACGGCTATTAGGCAATCCTGATTAACACGCAATAGATTTTCGGTCCTTTGAGGCAAAAATTCTCGCTTAAGACTCGACTTTATTGATCAAGATGCCAATTCCTTCTCTCTTCTCTAGTGTGGCCAATTGGTAGTTTTTTTTTCAGATAAAAGCAGCATTTCCGAATAGTAATATTTACTTTATTTATTGAATCTCAGGACTCTTAAAATTGTAAAAAATGGAAAAAAAACCCATTTTTAACATTTAATATCTCTTAAAATATAATTGATTTGAAGACATAATTTTATTGAAATTGAAAGCTATAAGTATGTTCTTTCATTTCATGTATTTAAAACATTGCCACATGCAGATTTAGCTTTTATGGGGGACTCCAAACTATCAGACATTTGTCGAGCAGAAAATTGGCATAGCATATTACGTGCAGGATTACAAAATAAATTTTGCAACTGAAATGAAAATTTTGGTGCCTACTTATATTTCAGTCTGTAGTAATTACCCTGCACCTAAATAAATTTATATTTAAAGCATTTTTATATTTTTAATATAAAGTTGTATTTCGCTACTGCAACATTTAAAAAATTTCAACATTATAATCACCTAAAAATATAGTTGTTGAACAATAAAAGAGAAATTTTAGGTTCAGATTACACAGACTAATATGAAACATACGCTTCGAAAATTTCATGAAAAAATATTCAGAAGTTTTTGAGAAATCTTGCACGTTATGGCCAAAACTTCATTTGGAGAAAAATGACTTCAAAGTTTCGGAAACGCCGCTTCAGCTTTTGACCGGGTATAATTCTAAAAGCCTGTTCTCCTGATCTAATGGAAATTTCAAGGAAACAATTATATCAAAATTTTCAGAAAAGATAGAAGTTTAACATCTAAAAAATTAAAATTTCAAAAATTTTAAAGATTTGAGAGTTCTGAGACCCTTTAATAACGGATTATTAAGGAGAACATTACTAATCGAAATTATATTAGATAAATGATTTTTTATTAGTATATTAGACAGTTGAATTAACAACACTGCAATTCTTCTTTGATCGCGACACCTAACATTCTTTGTTTCTGGCTTCATGTATGTGATGATGTAGTGGAGAGAGAATGAAAAATTCAGGATACTCAGATATGCCAAAAAAAGATTAAGATTAGGGATGATTATAGCTGTAAGTGGAATTTTCAATGTACCATACATTACTATTATGTTTTACAATGCATATTGTAGGAAAAAAAGCTCGTAAGGATTAAACAGATACGGCTGTGATTGTATAATTCACCATTTATGTTTTCTGTGTTTTCATTACTTTTTGCTATACTAACAAAATTTTTTACACAAAGATTGATAAGGATGGTTTTTCTTTTCTTAAAATTAAAAATATGGACAGATTATAATGGTACCCATTATCTCAGATACAAAGTATGATGCAAGGGCGGATCTTGAGAGTCCTCAAGGGAGTGTGTGTGTGTGGGGGGGGGGGGGGGGGCTGGACGATTTTAGAAATTTTGAGACTCCAATCTGATGCGCGGCTCGGGGCTAATTAATTTCACTGCCGGTCGTGTTACTTCTATTTTTTGCTGCGTGTCGGGTTTGGGCCCGGTGGACTTCTATTTCTTTCGGCTGGTCGAGTTAAGTTATACTTTTTTGTTGTGGGTCGCGTTTGGGTCTGGTTGACTTGTACTTTTGCTGCGGGTCGGGTTTGTGTCCTGTTGGCTTCTACATTTTTTCTGCGGGTCGGGTTGACTTCTTCTTTTTAACTGCGCTCTAGCGCGTTGGGTTTGGTGCAGATTGACATACATGAGTTCGGGTATGGGTCAGTTTCGGATCGGGTTTTTGCTCTTGCGAGAACGGTTCGGGCCAACCCGAATTTTGAAAAGAAAGTCTAGATATGTTTGAAGATAAAACTACATACAGTTAAAACTCCATAACGGGTACGCCCAAACAATTATTAAATAATACTTTTTAATCTTTAGGATTATGTAAAAATACTAATTTGGTATAAGACTGCTTGTCTCTTTATATCTAAGGTGAGTTGTAATTCAGTAAAGAATGCTTTGAAACCTATTAAAAACATACCGGGTGTCCTAAAATGCACTGACTGATTTTAAAATTCAGTAACATGCAAATGGTGACAGCAATTTAAAAAAACCTTGCAGGAGGGTTAAGTAAGATGTCAGGAGATTTTTAACTACAATTCTTGATTTTACTTTACAATAGCAGCGATAGACGGCGATGCAAATGATAGTAGTTAAATGGGACACCGATTTAGCGCCTATTGCTTGCAGCGCCATCTGTCGATACTATTTCAAACTAAAATTAAAAATCGCAGTAAAAAAAACTCCTGATCAAGAGTGATTCTCACTAAAAAAAATAAACGGGCAAGTGCGAGTATTACTCGCGCTCAGAGGGCTCCGTAAAATAAATATATGAATTAATAACTGTATTACTAAAAAATTCGTTACTAAAAGAACTAGTCGGATGTACCGATCCGAAAACTTTCTTCTATCTCATACATGTTATTACTTCAAAATTCGCTGTCACACTGCCAAAATTAAATGGCACTCTATGCCCATCATGATGATTCTAAAGATATCAAATTTCGTGCGTTTCGTTCTTGAAATATCGTTATCGCTGAAATCGTGTAAATCCTGTAACATGTAGCCTAGCAGCGCTACCTGTTGGGTGATTTACACCAAAACCTAATCAGCAGCAATTTATGTCAACGTCTAACTGAATCTGAAGTTTGGGAGAAATCCGTGCATTAGTTCATTAGATAGAGCCATTGCGCGAATCGGGAAAAATGCAGCACAGAAGCGCCACCTTTTGGATAATTTACACCAACACGTAATCACCGCCAATTCATAGCAAGGACTAACAGAATTTGAATTTTGATGAAAATCCGTGAATTAGTTGTTGAGATAAAGCTATTGCGGAAACCATGTAAATCCTACAAAATGCAGTATAGCAATGCCACCGTTGGGCGATTTACACTAAAACGTAATCGGTTCCAACTTATATCAAGGACTAACTGGATCTGAAGTTTGATTAAAAGCTGTATATTAGTTCTTGAGATAGAGCTTTGCAGAAATCGCGAAAAATGCAGCATAGCAGCGCCACATCTTGGGCGATTTACACCAAAAACTAATCAGTACCAATTTATGTTAGGGACTACCTGAATATAAACTTTTATTAAATTCCATGTATTAGTTCTTGAGATAGAGCGCCCAAAAAATTTGTGTCACATACATACAGAGTCACAGACTCACAGACAGAAATTTTGTAGAAACATATTGTTCGGGATCTCTGACCGCTAAAACGAGTAAATCCGTCGAAAAACGGAAGCCGAACATTTTCACGAATCCTATACTTTCTTCTTGTAAAGATAGTAAAAAACTAAAAAAAATAAGACTTTGTAAAAAACTATACAACGTAGGGTTTGATACAGCTGTATATATACTAGAAAAGTATGAATTGGTGGGTACGCTGTAAAAGTTCAAAGAGATATGAAGCCTAATAATATCAAATATTGCTATTCTGTATAACTCTTATTTAAATTTTATCCTAATCTGTTTATGGTGACTTAAATCGGTACTAATAATAAAAATAGGGCATATTTAAACTTCATTTGGTATTTCATAAAACTAAATTCCGCGTCCTAATAAACTTTAAAACAAAACCCTTGTTCAATGTAAACTCGGCATTGTGCTAGACGCGCTTCGAAAGAAGGTCAGAAAGTTGCAACGCTGAATGGTCCGTGCGCGTTTTTCCAGATAGTTTTTTAATTAACTTTTAAAGACACGGGAGGCGTATTGGGAGATCCACTTAATGCAAAGTAGTCGCGAATCCCATAGTATTTATGTGATTAATTCTAATTAAATTAATCTACTTTTAACAATTTCGCGTTTCTTGCTTTTATACTGCTACTGGATATTGTATTATACAAATGTATCACTAAAAGTTGCTATCTAGGCTTTAAAAACCGATGGTACATAGAGTATGCCGCCCCTGTCATTATGTATGTCCAAACTTTCCGTGTCTTTAAGGGTTAATATCTCGGCTAATTGCCGACGATTTAAAAAAAATTATTATCAACAATGTTTTTATAAATCTGCTAGGGTAGTACCTCTTGCACTACTCAACCTCTTTGCTGAATACCCGCGAAATTTGCGTGTAACGGAAAAATGCGATTTTCTCAAAATCTATGTGACCTTGGTGACGCTATAATTTTCCTACAAGATTTAAGTTCACATGTACTACCTCTAATTTTCTCATAATTTTAGTTTCAGTAGATTCGGAAATAGATGGGGGGGGGGGGATATATTTTTGCTCTACATTTTCGACGATATCGCGGAAAATATAATACCTAAAATTAAAAGAAATGTATTTTTGAGTTCAGCGTTATGAAAGCTTTCAAAAGATACCCCACACGATATACAAAGATAAGATTTGTTTTTTCAAGTAACTTAATTAGCCCTTCTACATTTTTCATAAAAATATTTATAAATGTTTAATAATCTGTAAATATGTGGATCAATAATCTTTATTACTTCCCCCAATTTGAACTTTTCACGTTCCATAGTTTACGCGTAAAATGGCTGTGACAGACAGAGAGACACAGGAGTTATCTTATAATGGTTCAATTTTTACTTTTTAAGTACGTAACCCTAAACATTCTGAAATTAAAAGCAAATTTTCTGAAATGTTACAGTAGAGGAGGAGATTCCCTCCTGGCACTAATTATTTTTGTTTCAAGTCGGATTAGCTGTTTTCGATTCGGATCGATTTCAGGTTGAGTGTAGGTTCCTGGAAGCTGAGTTTGGGTTAACCTGTTTTTTTTCAAAACTTAGTTCAGTACATTATTTCAGGTTAAAAACTATACCTATAATAATGAACATATGTGTATATTGACGTGTGCTGTTGGTATAGGTGTATATTGACGTATTGCACGTGTGCTGTTTTCTAAAGAGACCTCTGCTTTTTTTTCACGACTCTTTGATAAAATTCGCATTTCTTCCACTACTCTTTGACAAATTCCTAGTTTTTTCCACAAATCTTAGACGAAATTCACATGTTTTCGCAGCCCCTTGACAAAATTCGCGTTTTTCTGTAGCTGTTTGATGAAAAACGCATTTCTTCCATTACCCTTCGACTAAATTTATGTTTCTTTCGCAATCCTTTGACGAAGTCAGTGTAATTTTGCAGGATTTTGATAAAATTAGCGTTTTTTTCTGCGACCCTTTGACAAAATTCAAATTTCTTCCGCGATCCTTTCAAGAAAATCGCTATTTTTCAGCGAACCTTTGACAAAATTCATATTTTTAAGCGATTCTTTGACGAAATTCGTATTCCTTTCGCGACAATATGATGTAATTTGCGTTTTTTGCGGTTATTTGACAAAATTCGCGTTTTCTCCGCGATCCTTTGACGAAAATTGCGTTTTCCGTGATCATTTGAGGAATTTCGCGTTTTTTCATGGCCCTTTGACCAAATTCGCGTTTTTCCGCAACTCTTTGGCGAAATTAAAGCTATTTTCTGCGAACGATTGACGAATGAGATTTTTTATGGCGACCATTTGTCAAAATTCGCGATTAATTTTATGTCCGAATTTTCGGATTGATGAACTCTTTTAATTTTCGGGTTGATGATTTTTTTTTATTTTCGGAACCGAATGTCTTTTCCCTCTCGCCGCATATCTATCTATATATATATATATTTGTGAAAATAGGTTTAAAAATTGCGCATTTACTTTATTACATATTTCAAATCTGCATATAATTTAGTAAGAGTTTAAATATGTCTAAAATCTTTTTGAAAGAGTTTCTTTTTAAACAGAATCAGAGGAAAGTAGATTTTTAAAAATGCATCTCTGTAACTTATAAATCAAATTACATTTTTAAAGATTTCGCTCAACAAATGTGCAACGTAAATATAATTTTTACTAATAAGTAAGATATTAGACCAACTTGGGCTCGGGCAGAAGAATTTAGAGAAATGCTCGTGTTGCGGTCGGGCCAATACGAGCCGAACGTTTATCTTATATTCCTGGACGAGCACCGACCTGGAAATTTTGGCCAGTGCAGACCTCTAGGAAGAATGAAGTCCAGGCCAGGCTCGACCTGGAAGAAAAAAAAGTCTGGCCCGATCCAAATTTGCAGAAAATTTTAAAGTCAGGGCACGGCCCGGCTCTAAAAGGGAGTAGACCTTACCCAGGCCGAGTCTCGTATATTTAAACTGGCGCGACCCGGGTCGAGTCGCGCTGGCTTGTTCTTTGTACGCAGTCATTTCTCGTGAGGATGCATAATGCCGTTTTGCAAACCCTTTATTTGCCCAAGGGGGTGGGGGGGGAACGATTGCACCTCAACCCCCCCACGCCACCCCACCCCCCCTTAGATCCGCCATTGGTATGATGTTCACAACTGGATTGTGCTACAAATATTTAATGTTTCAATTTTTCTGTTAAAAAGTAGTCTAGCAGGAAAATTATTTTTATTGTTTTATTTTTGGTAGTAACGTATTAATTGACAAAAAAGAAATGTTTGAACCCATATTTATATTCAATTATTATTGAAGTCGGTCCTATAAAAAGAATCAATGAGTTAAAGCTGATATAAAATAAATTGTTAGTGTAAATATACGTAAAAGACACAATTTTAGACAGTAAAGATATAAATTAAAGCTTTAAAGGTCTTTTAGACGATTAAATATACAGGGTGTCCCCGAATGCATGGGCAAAACATTAAGGGAAGATAAAGTACACTTAAAGAAGCAATTTTAGTATGACAATGTGGGGCCGGAAATGAAAAGGTTTGGCGAAAAACAAGAAATTCTGAAGAAATGAAAACGAACATTTTATTGACATAGCAACTACAGTAAGTGCTCAAATGTGCCATTGGCAACGTCTAGCAAGTGAGAGGCGTACCTTTTCGCAGATTCGAAGTGTTTCATGAACATTTGAAGCAAGGACTGAAAGTTTTGCAATAAGGTTCTCAAAAGAGTCAACCGGTGCCTTTGACCAAAGTAGAACAGTGAGATATAATTTAAGACGTACTCTTTTTGCACCAGATAATTACGAAAAACTGAAAGATAGCTGTAATGTGATGAATCGGCTGTGCTCTTTTATAAGGTATATGAAATAGATACGATGAATATAATTTTATACCTGAATTTAAAAAGCACACGGAAAATATTTATCCATTATTACAAATGAAAAAAGTTCGTCTAAATAAATATGAACAGTAGGGTGTAGCGAATTTTTTTTCCTTCAAATAAAAATTGGGCGGTGTGGGAAATTTACTATGTCAGATCCTCATTCTGAATATAAAATATCTTTGAAAAATATTAATATTAAGTACTGCCGCAAGGTCATTGAATATTGAGAAAAAACGTAAAAGTTGTGCATTTTCCCATTTTTTCCCTCAAATATACAAACTATCTTATTAATTTAATTTAAAAGGATGATAATCGAATTATTATTATTGTTATTACATATTTATAGTAAAAGTATGTAATTCTTATATCAAATTCGCTTTTATTATGCTTATTCAACGACTATACTTTTTTTCATATATGAAATTTGGGTAATTGTAGTTGTTTTATATTTTTTACTTAACCTATGTTAAAAAATTATAATTTGAAATTATTTTTAAACAACTATAGTAATAAGATAAAAATTATTTACAATTACAATTTTTAAGCAATGAATTTAACATTTTATAGTAATCGATACTGTTTTTCGGTTTCAAAAACTGGCATTTTTATCCGAGACTCCAGACATGTTTTAATGAACTCAACGCGTCTCAAAGGACTACAAACAGCAGAAGAAGTCTCCGTAACAAGTTTCACACATCTTTCAGTGGATTGATTGTAACAAGGGAATAATTTAATCTTAGGTATATTTTATTGATATTTTATTGTTCTGCATAGTGCCAAAGCTCTTACATATTATGTAAGAGTGTTGGGACTACGCAGAAAAATAAAATCTTGAAAGTGAAGACATTCTTTACGTGCGTTCAAGTTACCTGAGATCACGTACGTAAAGAATTTTTTGACTTTCGAGATCTTATTATTCTGCGCAGTGCCAACAATCTTATACAGTATGTAAGAGTGTTGGCACTATGCAAAATAATAAAAGTTTCAAGAAAACAAAAGATCAAGTTACCTTAGATCAATTTTGAAGTCAAAAACTATATCGATTTTATAAATTAGGCTGAAGTGACTATGACAGAACCACCATTAACTAAACTCTTAGATCATAACATTCTTACAAAGTGTATCCTAAATCCAAATGCAATTGATGAAGACATCTTACCTAAGATTAAACTATTCCCTTAAGCCACTGAAAGATGTGTGAAACTTGTTACGGAGGTTTCTTCTGCTGTTTGTGGTCATCTGAGACGTCATGGGTTTATTAAAACGTCTGGAGTCTCGGAAAAAATTGCCAGTTTTTAAAACCAAAAAACAGTACGGGCTACTATAAAATGGTAACTTTATTGCTTGTAAATTGTAATAGTAAATTATTTTTACCTTATTACTATAGCTGTTTAAGAATAATTTTAAATTATATTTTCTTACACAGGTTAAGTAAAAAATGTAAAACAATTACAATTACCAAAATTTCGCATATTTAAAAAAAGTATAGGCGTTGAGTTAGTATAATAAAAGTGAATTTGATATAAATATTTCATAATTTTACTATAAATATACAATAATAATAACTCGATGATCATCCTCTTAAATTAAATTAATATTAATAGTTTGTATATTTGATGGAAAACAATGGTAAAATGCACAACTTTTACTTTTATTCTCAATATTCAATGACCTTGGGGCAGTATTTAATATTAATATTTTTCAAAGATATTTTATATTCAGAATGAGGAACTGATAGAGCAACTTTTCCACCCCGCCCAATTTTGATTTGAAGAAAAACAAATTTCCAAGGGCGAGCCCCCAATCCTAATGAGTAGATTCAGGAAATGAACAGGGAAAGTAAAATCGTACAAGTTCGAAGTGTAGTCAGGAAAAACAAGGAAACGTCTGAAAAACAGTTTAAAGAAACATGGAATGAAATAATGTTTAAAAAAAAAAAGAACGAACGTGAATTATCTTTTTATTCTTCCTAAATAAACAGAAAACTATCACGAGTTCAATTACATACCTTATTATAGTCATAATTACACAGAAGGTTTTGAATGTAGTTAAAATAGAAGCAATCAGAAAGATAATAATCTTAACGAAGGTTATACTTATAATTTTTTCATTAATGAGACAAATGCTAATATTTTATTTTAAAACACATATTTATAAGAAAAAATGAAAATTGCAAAATGTGCATAAAGCTCCAGTGAAAATTATACTGTTATATTAGTCATGAGTACAAGAATTATAATTTTGCAAAATTGTAAAAACCAAGTCGCAAAAATTGTCTGTTTTTAGAGCGGAAACCTCCGAAATTTCATGCAGTATTATAAATCGGTGAATTTTGATCATAGACTAATGGGACTTTTACTATTGTACTTGTCAGAGCATGGAAAATAGTTACAAAGGACCATATAAAAAATTAAAAAGCGTAACTTTTTTTAAATTAATGACAAAACTATTTTATCAACATAATCTTAAATCTTAGTTAATTTTAAATACATTTTAAATTACATTTCCTAGATATCTCTATAAGCTGAAATATTAAAGCGCGCTTAATGTTTTTAGGACACATCGTATTTTTCATCAAAACAGGAAACGTCTGTAAAAAATAAAACAGTTCTCGTAAGATTTACATGTTTTATCTGTAAAAATCACAGAATATTTCTGTTAAAATAAGAATTTATATCTGTAAGTGTAATGCTATTTGAAACTGTTACAAAATCATAAAGTTTTTTAAATATTACAGATTTTTCGCTTAAAATTTGCTTGTTTTCTCAGTAAAAATCCGAAAATATTTTTCTTAAAATAACAGTTTACCTCTGGAATGTTAACGGTATTTAATCATTAAAAAACAGTTTGTTAAAAAAAATAGAGACATTTTCTGTAAAATAAACGCTTTTTCAGATGTTTCCTGGTTGGCATTTATTTTCCTTTAATTTCATAGATTATTTTCTACCTTACAAATAATCACTTTAACACACTTTCATTGTAAACACATTTAATTTTCATTCGCGTTGTTGTATTAAACATATTTTAAATCTTTTAGATTCTTATATGAGTGTTTGCAATCTATAAAATATAGATTCTATTTTTGTATAACGACAAAATGTCTTAAAACTAATGTACATCTAAGATCATAATGTGACATTTTCTGTAACTTCATTTTTTAACATTTATTTAATAATATTAGAAATAAATTACAAAATAATATATACACTGCAAAAAATATTTCCCTTACTTTACACCAAAAAGGATGGCAACTAAGTTGCCACCCCAAGTGGTGTAATGAAATTCCACTTGTAAATTGGTGTAATGAGCCACCAGCTATCAAATGGTGTAAACAAATACCACTTTTAGTGGCAACTTAGTTGCCACCAACTTTGGTGTAAAGTTACGCTACTGCTTATCTGGTGTAAAGTAACACTACTGCTTATTTGGTTTGCACTTTAACAGTAAAATAAAAAACAATTTAAAGATTACATTTTAAATCTAATGCAACCATAATTTACAATAAATAGTTTCACGCAAAGAGGCTGCTAAACATTGTTTTAACTGTATAAATTTCTCAAGTTTTTCAGGAAAAATACTATCTTAAGGAAAATGTTTTTCATTTTAAGTGAGATATCAATTTTCAAAAGTCACTCTTAAAAACCATTTAATGCAAAAGCAAATAAAATAATGAACAAAACTTTCCATATTATCCCATCCCTTACCATATTTATCTCATTATTATGCGTACCAAGTATTGCAACTATATTTATTAATACTGTCATTAGAGCTTTTGCAGGGATTTTGATTCATTCCCCCCACACCTCCTTTTTTTTACTGATCTAAAATAGATCAGTAGTTCAGATCAAACAAAGTTTTAGATTTAACTTTTATTGATTAAAAAAAAAAAAATGAGAGAAAAAGAACCTGCATTTATCAGCGTTATATGTCGCAAATTGATTTCCCACCTATTATTATCCATATACTTCTAATTTTAAACCCTTCCCATTGCAATGCGTTCTAGCGAAAATGTTCTTGTTTATGATAAAGTAAAACAGATTTTCCATTCAAATAGAAAATTTTCGGCACTCTCAGAAATGAAACCTTGGCTACGCGACTGATTGTTATTGCAAGCAGTATTATTATTATTGCCAAATAGTACATGAAAATACAATTAATTAGCATATTATCCTTACAGCATAAGTACTGAATTAAAAAAAAAAACTACATATTTACGATGATAAATAAATAAATATATATATATATATATATTTTTTTTGCTTTAAAATTTAAAACAATTTTAGTGTTTTACATATATTAAAATACTTATCTTAAAGTGTTACTTACAAAACCTCAGATAAACTTAAATAATAAAACAAAAAATACAAATATGAATTGAAAGAATGTATTGTTAACAAATGAACTTATAACACTATGTTTATTTGTAATACTACTTTAAAGAAGCTCAAGCTAATGGGATTGAAATCATATAAAACACTATAAAATCAAAACTAATAGTATTTCAATGCTCTATACGAAAGTGACATTGTTACATGTTTACATTATATTTCAAAGTAATAGTAGCACTGCAAAGGTCTATACGAAAGTGACATTTTTACATGTTTACATTATAAGTAATTTTGATTTTAAAAATATCGAAATAACTAGTCTACTAAGTCATATTTTACAATTATTGTGTATCAGTTTAATATATATATATATGTGTGTGTAAAGCAAATATATATATATCACAAAATCAAGAGCTTCAAATGCAAGGAAAACATATTTGGTTACTTAGACATTCCGATGTATATTATCAAACGAACAATAAGTACGATCGAGTAGTACGAAAGACTATATTGTTAAAACTTGGACATATGACACAATAGATACGTATACTTTAAAGCTGTTTTTATCTTTAAAATTGTTAAACACGATTAAAATTGCTAAATACGATAAAACCAAATCTAATTATACACAGTTAGATATTTATTTTAGAGTTTGTAACAAAATAAACAATAAGTAACTTACTTATCTCCTGAGTTTTCTTAACAGTTATAAAATTTATTCCAAGGAAACACAGGGTAGCAGATTTTTACTTTCACAAATCTTTCGTTCAGAACATATAGACTTACGTCACGTATACTTGTCTGTCTTTTTTTGTAAATTCAGCGCCAGCCTGGCTGGTTTCGACTAATCAGTCCAAGGATATTAAAATAAACACAGCTGCAGCTCGGGTAAAATTGCAACAGGGGCTATGTTAACTGTTTTTTAATCAGTAACCATTACTCAGAAATACAAAATCCTTACCCGGGAACATCACTATAAATAAATTTCAAAATGGCGCTGTCATTTAAAATTTTTATACCTGAATTGGTGTAAGGCTTCCATAATTTCTTTAAAGGAATAAAATTACACCATTTTTAATCTATTATAATACTTAAAAGTGTGTTGACACCAGGAATAGCGCATATTTAAACTTCATTCGGCATTTTAGAAGCCCAAATTAAGTGTAATAATACTCCCTTTTTTTACAGTGTAGGCATATAACAATGCAAAAACAAGCAAGCGTAAATTCATTTTAAAATGTATCATTTGTTGTATGGGTTATTGTATTAAAAAATTTTATTGAAAACTGAGCAAAAATTGTATTAACCCCTTGCGCTCGGGCGCTGTTGGTGGATTTATGTCACTAGACACTAGTGTTGCCGCATCTGGTGGAGTTTTCTTTTTTTTTAGAAATCTTGAAGTCACACCACAAAAATTTAATTGGTAAGTTTCATTAACTTTATTTATGGGAAAATAAATCATCTTTAAAGCAAAAATAAGAGTTAAAACTATCTGGTGAGAATTCGGAATGTCTAATTAAAAAAATCAACCGGTATATCATGCTGCGTACATTCGCTGCGTACGTCATTGTAGGAAATGACCAAAATAACATGACATACGCTGCGTACGTCACAGAGCGCAAGAGGTTAATATAAAATATGAGGCACTATGTAAATACCGTTATTAACATCCCGTTATACAAGTTGTGAGCCATTTGAGTAATTTTACTAATATTTTATTACAAACTGAGAAACAGACTCAGGCTTTTAAATTGTGATTTTTTTTTTCGATTACGTTGAAGAGAAAATGAAATTAATATTTTTTATAAACTAAGTCTAAATTTTAAACCCCTCACTGACAAGCCCGTGTTAATACGTTCACTAAGCTCCAAGTTTCACTGCAATACAAGCAATATTTAAAGTAATATAATTCTATTGATTTAATGTATTTTTAATACATTGAACAATGATTAATACTTTCAAGGATTGCATTCATATTCGTTATTAAGTTTTTTTTATAAATTGTTGAAAGAATCATATTTTTTTAGCATTAAAAAAAATGCAGAGAAAGCAACATTACAATTTTGCCCTTTTCAAAAACTGTCAGAGGGTTTTAATCATTATTTACCTGCATTCGTCTCCACATTCCTCATAGCAGGTAAAATCCATAAAATAAGTATCGTCTCTGGACACATTAGAAATATCTAAAAATAAGACATTCATTATTTAGAAGAAAAATATATAATATATCAAACAAAATAAGTTAAAACTGGTGTGAATGACTAAGAACAAACAATCTTCTTGAAACACCATCAAAAATTTGTAAATGCGCTAGGCCTTTCGAAAGATCTGAGTCTTTCTTCGTCAGGCGCAAAAAAGACGTCCTTCTACTATGAAAGCAGAGGCAAGACTGAAATGAGAGACAAGGGAAAGGAAACAAGCTGAAGAAACAGCCAATAGGAAGTTAGAAATCAACAGCCAATAGGAAAGTAAAAGACAACAGCCTATCACAGAAGAGAATAATCAAAACAAAAGAACACAAAGTAGGAGGGGCAAAAAATGGGAGGGGGGAAAATACATATAATCCAATATGGGAACACATGAAATTAAAAATGAATAAATAAATGAATAATATATATTAAAAAAAAAAAGAAAAAAAAATTCAATAGACCATCTAATAGTTCTACTCTTTCCAAATCTGTCAAAAGCAAACCTGATAATTTGGCTGTCCTCCCCTTTTATCCTCCTTTATGTTTCAAGTTAGCTAAAGTTTTACGGCGTTTCAATTTTAACATTATCTTTAAACCTGTCAATAAATTCAAAATCCCCTCCACTAAATCTCCTGTTCCTGATCTTCGTAAATGGGGAATTTATAAAGTTCCTTGTAATGGTTGTGATTTATCTTATATTGGTCAAACTAAAAGGAATCTCGAAATCCGCTTAAAAGAACACTCGCGTTATGTAATCAATCAAGAATTTTCTAAATCTTCTATTGCCAAGCACTCTTGGGATTCCGGCCATAGTTTTAATTTTCAAAATGCTAAAATTATCTCTAATGCCAATAGTATCTCTGAACTGGACTTTCTTGAAAATTTAGCTATTTATCTTAATCGTGATGTTATTGTTAATGATAAATCTGATTCCACAATGCTCTCTGCAGCTTGGAAAAACCTTTTCAGTACTACCATTTAATTTATTTTTGTATTATTTTTAGTCTGTTTTTTTTTTTTTTTTTTTTTTTAATATATATTATTCATTTATTTATTCATTTTTAATTTCATGTGTTCCCATATTGGATTATATGTATTTTTCCCCCTCCCATTTTTTGCCCCTCCTACTTTGTGTTCTTTTGTTTTGATTATTCTCTTCTGTGATAGGCTGTTGTCTTTTACTTTCCTATTGGCTGTTGATTTCTAACTTCCTATTGGCTGTTTCTTCAGCTTGTTTCCTTTCCCTTGTCTCTCATTTCAGTCTTGCCTCTGCTTTCATAGTAGAAGGACGTCTTTTTTGCGCCTGACGAAGAAAGTCTCAGATCTTTCGAAAGGCCTAGCGCATTTACAAATTTTTGATGGTATTTCAAGAAGATTGTTTGTTCTTGTTCTTATATAATATATATTAAACAAATAAGAACGAGTTAAAAAATCCACGAGAGAGGGATAACTAGATGGAATTTTTATTTATTTTTCTTTCCGCTTGCCACCTCATGTAAACTCAAAGTTTAAAGTTTATCTTCGATACACTATATGGCCAAAGGTGACCGGTCACTTGCGATTTAAGACGTTTTGTTAAATATCCAGAAAAATACAAAAGGAATTAACCTGAAACTGCAGGTGTGTAAACAGTATATTATAGGTTATATATTTCCGTGAAGTTTTTTCCCAAAACCTCATAGGGGACCGTCAACAAATAGAAAAAGAACGAATATCTTTTGCATAATCCTGTAAAAACTAATGTAGCAAAAGCGTTCAAACTCGTCATTTTTAATAAGTGGCTTATTGTAATATACTGTGTTCATTTTTATGATGGTAGCATGTATACTCGTAGAGAAATTAAGGTTTTTATAAAAACATCGCAAAATTTTTTGCTTATAACTTGCAGAAATCTTAACATAAAATACAGTTCTTTTCAGAAAATATGAAAAAGAACATTGTACATAATACTCTGTAATCAGAATTAAAAAAAAAATAAAAATTGGATGAAAAATGAGCAGGTTTACTAAAAAATGTTTCACTGCGCATGCGCGAACACAATCAAAATATAATATGCATAATATATTAGCTAAGTATATAGAGCAACTTTTGTGAAAGTCTCAAAATCATAGCTTGAAAATTCTGAAAATTATCGTCGATAGGATAACCTTGATATCCATTGTTCCCAAAAAAGAAGCAAACATATGAGGGGTTGTATCAAATATTTGTTGATTAGTGCCAAGATAGCGTACACAATATTGCATGTACTACTATATTTGGATACAACCCCTCATCTTTTTGCTTCCTTTTGGGAACAACGGATTTCGAGCTTATTCTATAGACGATAATTTTCAGAATTTTCAAACTAAGATTTTGAGACTTTCACAAAAGTTGCTCTATATACTTAGCTAATACATTATGCACATTATATTTTGCTTGCACTCGCACATGCGCAGTGAAACATTATTTAGTAAACCTGCTCATTTTTCATCCAATTTTTATTATTTTTTAATTCTGATTACAGAGTATTGTGTACAATGTTATTTGTCATATTTTCTGATAAAAACTTTCTTTTATATTAAGAACTCTGCAAATTATAAGCAAAATACTTGGCGAAATTTGGGACTGTTTTTATAAAAACCTAATTTCTCTACGAGTATGCATGCTATCCTCATAAAAATGAACACAGTATATTACAATAAGCCGCTTATTAATAATCACGAGTTTGAACGCTTTTGTTACATTAGTTTTTACAGGGTTATCCAAAAGATATTCGTTCTTTTCTAATTAGTTGACGGTCCCCTATGAGCTTTCGGGAAAACAATCTTCACGAAAATATATGACCTATACTATACTGTTTACACACCTGCCGTTTCAGGTTAATTCCTCATGTATTTTTCTATATATTTAACAAAACTTCTAAAATCGCAAGTGACCGGTCACTTTTGGCCATATAGTGTATATTAGTTAAGTTTATTATAACACTTATTTAAAAAATTATATCTGAATTTCTGAGTTTTAAGAAAATAAAAACTTCAAAGCACCTTTCTTGTCGATTTGTACTGGCAAAAATATTATATATTCTAAATCTGAATTTAATCACGTGAATTTTTGTTCACATTGTTAACAAATTGAAAAATAAACAGATTGAAGAAGTTTCCATGCCTAATCAGCAACGTCCATAAAAATTTACGTGATTAAATTCAGACTTACTATTTTTGGACGTATCGTTTCAACGTTTCAATTAATATAGACATAATTTAAGTTTGTATTTTAATTATTTTTTTCTGTTAAAATGTATTTTCATCTTTCTCATAATTAACCCATTTGTTCTTGAATTTTAGTTTTTTCATATTTGTTGGTAAAATCACTTTAAAATGTTACAAAATGAACTGGAAAAATACCAAGAAAAATTATGTTAAAATATTTTTGCATTCATTTGATAAAATTTAAACGTTCTAAATGTAGGAATATGTATAATATTTATAATAGTATAATATGCATAATTATGTGTATTGTCTAAATTTATATAAAATAAGCTTTTAAATTGTATATTATCCTCTTTAATAAAAAGCTATGCGTTGCTGACGACAGGCTTTTTCACTAATCGTTGCTCCAGATTAATCTCGAAAAATGAAGTGACTGAAAAAATTAATATCTCTAAAAGTGTTTGTCAGAAAATTGTTAGACAAACTGCGTTAGAAAGGTAAAAATATGTATTTTTCTACCAACAACATATTCCCAATATCAGCAAACGAACATTTCAGAAATTGTGATTCATTTTACAAATGTAAATGATGTGTAGTGAGTCATTAAATTTTTAAAATTTAATTGATAAAAATTTAAAAATTTTCACGCATTGAATATTTTAACTCCTGTAGTATTAATATGCCTTTGACGTCATTCGCCTATGAATCAATGAAAATTGTTTTTTATTTAAAAGCGAATTAAAAAACTCAAGTCTATTTTCGGTACTTTTATGTTATCCAGGGGAAAATCTGGCCTATAACAGGTTTTTTTTTCGCAAATAGTAATTATTTTTTCGCGCGTGTGATTTAGAAACGATGCCTTAAACTTTAAATGAACTGCTATGGTATTTATTATTAGTGTTTTAAAGGAAGTGAGTGAAATGCAAGTATTTTAATTGTATGCAATATATGTATTTTGGATGTTTGTATTTTAAACAAAAGTTATGCTTTTTAAATGAAATGGGTTAAAGGTTTATATTTTAAGTGAAATTAATGCAATATGAATGATGTCAATGGAAACAATATTCGGCCATTTATCATATCGCCAAGCTAACGTAAAAGTACTCTATTTTCTGAGTATTAATGTAATAAACATAGGTTTTAGTTTGTTTGTTTCGGGTTTGTATGTTTAATTTCTTTTTGAAAAGTTCATTTGATGAATAATTAATCCATTTTCCTTTTTCTTCAAGCATAATTACTTTTCAACATTACATAATTTTAAATTTTATACCGTTGAATAGGGGACTACTTTCAGATTTATCTACTTTCAGGAGTTTACTTTCAGATGTAAATTGTTTGAAAACTGTATTTCAATTTACTGACTTTTTATGATTTTTAAACCAAATAGCTCGATTACGGAATAATAGTATATAAATTTTTTTGTCAATTATTTCAAATTTTAAGGGAAAACTACGATTTCTGCCCACCGTCCTAGGACGGGCGTTTACACTAGCACATTGTAATTTGTATTCTTATGAACTACTAAATTATATATTTATTTCTTTACTAACAAATTATAAGTATTATTAATAATAATTTAAGAATAATCGTATGTGAGGCTTAGATAAAATTTATTTCATAATCATCTTTAAAATGACTTTGCATCAATAACTGTCCCCTAAATGGATAATAAAAATTTGAACCGTTCGTGACTAGCGCCATATATTTTGTACGTTACAAACATGCGTTAAAAAAGGCTTGAACATATAATTCCACAATCTAAGAAAATGTGTATTTCAAAGAAAATCCTCAAGCTAAGATTAGGATCTAGTTATATGGATCATCAATAGAAAATTACAAATAAAATCCATTCTTACATTTCGCCAACTTGGAAAATGAAAAATCTATAACCACCGAAAAAAGCCTTCGAATAAATATCCATCTTATGCTGTCTGTGGCAGATGTTATCTGCAACATATCAAGTTCACCCCCCGTTTTTCAAAATCTACTTTAAACAAGTAAATTCACTATAGCAATTCTTTGTTCTACATTCATTTATTTATTTTTTTCCTTTCACAAGGATCTTTAGTCAACACATATAAAGATTTATAGTTTCATATTTTTTATACTTATTCAAAATGCTCATTCTCGCATATTTATTTATATTTTCATTCCTAACGGTTTTTATTTAAATGCAATCACGATCATATTTAACTCCGTACAGCTGAACTTTATTTTAACTGTTCATTTTCTTTAACGTATTTCATTTGCGCTATAAATAAACTACTCTCATTTCCTATTAGAACTTGACGGGTAAAAAAAATGAAATAAAGAAAAGATGTATTTATTGGAATTGCAGTTGTAAATTATATCTTCAATTATCATTATGCTTTCTACAGTGCACATACATTTATTAAGGATTACTCAATCACATTTAACTGCAATCTGTTAATGTAAACATAATCAAGACTTTTTCTCGCCCTCAGTCTTGAAGCATGTAGGGTTGCTTCACATCCTGTGGGTGCGCCGAAAGGCTGATCTGCCACGTTATTTGTCGGCTAATCCTGCAGTCCTTTGTCTCTATAATATCGGCGTCAAAAACTTGATTAGTTGGCGATAATACAAGATGCCAAGGCATATGATCTGAGTACGCATCATCGAGGAGATCGCTCCCGACCGCCCTGCTGAACGGTCCGC
Source organism: Maratus speciosus (assembly GCA_963932465.1). Lineage (NCBI taxonomy): Eukaryota > Metazoa > Arthropoda > Arachnida > Araneae > Salticidae > Maratus > Maratus speciosus. The sequence goes on along the minus strand of CAWVRF010000253.1, from coordinate 676,123 downwards.
AAAAAGGACTGCTGTTGTTTTTCCTTTTTCCTGTTGTGACGTTGCGTAGCAGTTTCTCATTAACGGATATGCTTCTACACACAGAGATAAATATATTTAATCTCTGCTTTTACAGAGCTTCGTATTTGAGGCTCCCTTTTTGTGAGATATCCTTCTGCGTATTGAAAAATGAATAAAGACTAATTGAGCTTACATCTATATGTTGGAGTTTTTTTACACCATTTAAGCGAACCCGTGAACCACCAGTTGTCCGCCCCAACTCATCGAACCCGATCTTCACCATACTGTCATCGATCGGTAACAGATAAATACATTTATAGATAATTATTTCACACAATTTTCATGTTATAAATAAGAAGAATATTATACAAATTTATTAAAATTCAAAGCGTCCGTCGCAAAAATCGGACCCTCGGCATAAATGGGTTAAGGCTTGTAAGATATAGCGATTTTTCTACAAACTAACATCTCTGAGGATTTTTTAAGTTACAATTTTACAATAAAAAAAATTATTGTTTAAATTTCTATAAAATGGATAACAAATGGAATTTAAACCATTTTTCGTACCTATAATAAGTTAGTTATTTCATGGCTACTGATGTCAACGATTTCGATTTTAAGGAGCGGAAATGGGTTTTGTTACTTATTATTTCTAACTATAAGTAATTAGGACAAAATATTTTTAAACGATGTTCACAGACAATGCGAATTAAGTTAAGGACATACTTCAATGATTATTTACTGAATGATCTATGCCTGAAAAGAATACACGTGAAAAGTTTCGCGTAGTTTACAAATTTTCCCCAACAAAGTAATTTTAATGTTTATTTTTACTTTATTCTATCTTCAATAGAAGAAAGTATTGTAATTGAAATTTTTTCCGACTTCCGGTTTTCGACGGATTTACATGTTTTAGTGGTCAGAGATCCCAAAAAACATGTTTATAGAAAATGTCTGTCGGTCCGTCTGTCCGTGTGTCTGTCGCCATTGTACCATCAAAAAGTGTATGAAGTTATGCATAGAATTGAACCAAATGTTTATTTTAAGTTTTTGGCTAAGGCAAGCAGATCCTCCCAGAATTTGGAAAAAATTCGCCGGTAGGGGGCGCTGTAATAGCGATTTTTGTGCGATTTTGAATATTGTACCATCCAAAAGTAAATGAAGTTATGCACAGAATTTAACCAAATTTTTATTTTAAGTTTTTGGATATGGCAGGTAGGTCCTCCCTGAATTTGGAGAAAATTCGCCTTTAGGGGGCGCTGTAAGAGCCATTTTTGTGCGATTTTGAATATTGTACCATCCAAAAGTGTATGAAGTTATCCATAGAATTGAACCAAAAATTTTTTTAAAGTTTTTGGCTTTGGCAAGCAGAATCTCCCTGAATTTGGAAAACATTCGCCGGTAGGGGCGCTGTAACAGCGGTTTTTGTGCGATTTTGAATATTGTACCATCCAAAAGTGAATGAAGTTATGCATAGAATTGAACTACATTTTTACTTTAAGTTTATGGCTATGACAAGCAGGTCCTCCCTGAATTTGGAAAAAATTCACCGCTAGGGGGCACTGTAATATCGATTTTGCATATTGTACCATCGGAAAGTGTATGAAATTATTCATAGAATTGAACCAAATTTTTATTTTAAGTTCTTGGCTATGGCAAGCAGGCCCTTCCTTAATTTGGAAAAAAATCGCCGGTAGGGGGCGCTGTAATAGCGATTTTTGTGCCATTTTGAATATTATACCATCGAAAAGTGTATGAAGTTATGCATAGAATTGAGACAATTTTTTTGTATTTCTTTTTGGTCATGGCATGAAGGTCCTCCCTGAATTTGGAAAAATTCCGCTGGAAGGGGGTCCTATAATTACGATGTCTGTACCGTTTTCTTTATTGTACAATCGAAAAGTGTATAGAATTATGCATACAATTGAACCAAATTTGTTGTGCATGTTTTTGGCTTTGGCCAACAGGTCCTCCTTGAATTTGGAAATATCGCGCGGTAAAGGGGCTCTGTGATAGCGATTTTGTATACTTTTCTTGATTTTTCGTAGTTCTATTGTCCATCGGCGGCTCGGGCAAAGGCGGGAACTCACTTCCTGGTAAGCCGGCTATTCGCAAACATCTGATAACAACAGAATAAGGAAAAACTATTAATTTTAACAAATATCATGATATGGATTAACTCGTTACTACTTCATTTAATTGACTGAATCAGACATTTAAGAAGAAAATGAAAGTTGGTATAGTATTGAACTAATAATATTGAAGTATTAACATGTGTAACTACTTTTTGAAATATTAAGATGTATAAGATAGAAGAAAGTTTTGGGATTGGCACATCCAACTAGTTTTTTTTTTATTTTTATTTTTTTAACTGAAGGTTTTTGCTAATAGAAAGCCTTTGTTTCAACTTTCAACATGGGTGCGCTTTGTTTTAAAAAAAAAATGCTATAAAGCTACGCGAAGTTCTTTTGTAATTCTTATAAAGAAAATTCGTGAAAAAAATAATTGCGAAAAAAACATCAAGTGCAATATGTAGTTTTAAACATGTAGTTTAAAATTATTATTCATGTAACATGATAGAATAATGTAATCATAGCATTGATTGCGTCTATACCACTCAATTAACACATGGAGCAGCTGCAATGTAACAAATATTTTATTTTGATGATTTTATTTTGTTACAGATTGAAAATAAATGAAATAAAAATAGAGAATATAGTTTTATATGAAAAATGTCAATACAAAAGCTGGTGTAAGCTAAAATTTTGAAATGTTTAATTAAAAAAAAAAAAAAAAAAAAAAAAAAAAACATCGAAACTTAGAAAATACAGCTCTTCATCGCACTGGATAATTAAAGCAGATATCGCTCACTCGCAAAAATTCATTTTGCCTTATATTCAAGTAACCGGTCTATCATAGGTGTGTCTTGCTACACAAACAGTTTCATAAGCGTAGTTATATGGAAAATCACATTATTACTCTATATTTGTGACCACAGAAGAGATGTGGATTGTGTGGGGAGGTAAAATTACCCAACCCTCCAAACCTCATCCTATGTCTTCATTCTTAAGGTTTTTTATGTATTTATACACGTTTTTATTTCCTGCATGCAGAGCTAAGTGCTATAATTTCATGTTATAGTAAAATCATGCACATTTTCTTTTGAATCTCCTGTGAAATTTACTTTTTTCGAGATGTGTCACTTTTCTTGTGGCTGAGCGATATTATAGTTCAGGAGGCGACGACTTAAATACCTATGTTATAAGATACAGGGATATAACTATATTTTATATATGAGTAGAAATAGGTAAATCTAATGGCCCATGTCTGCCGGAAATGAAGTGATGCTTAAGCCAAAAATTAATACCACTTCCGGTGTATTTTTAGAGGCTTAACCTAAGTTATGTGATACAAAAAAAAAAAAAAAAATACAGAAAATTTTGAGTTCCTTTAGTACTATAATAATATCCTGACCTGCTTTTCCGCAACCGATAACATACACGTGGCAGATGTATTTTTATTGTAATTACTTTTAATGTTTACATATGTTATCGAATAAAAGTATAATCTGTATTTTTAAATTAAGTTTAAATTATGTTATTACCGAAAATCGATGTATGCCAACGCTCAGCTGTAGCTAGAACTCCGCAGAACAATTTATAAAGTGTGCGTTCATATAATTTTGTATCGATTTCATAGAATAAAACTACATCATTTGAGAAAGTTTTGCGTCAGCTTCTTAATACCATGAATGATGTGGAATACTTGAGAAACCTAACACTGACACAATTTGAGAGAAATCCAGACTGGTGTTTTGCTTCCACCGAAAACAGACTGATTAATTACAATTTTTCGAAATGTGGAAAATTTTCGAAAAACTGCAATTTCTGATTTGCTAATCTCGTTTCAAATATTAGGAGTTTTAGTAAAATATTTATCCGTACCTATACAATAGTTTATTTAAACAAATATTTATCGCAGTTTACCTGACTGTATATAATTAAATTTAATGGGATATATTTTCAATGATTATATGCCACAGTTAAAAATCTGAAGCTTTTGCTGCCTAGTCACTCCACCGCTTTTATAGAAAACGATTACTTGACAATATTATGGAGCATTCTCATTGGTCAGAATAGGGATATTCTATAAAAGCGATGGAGTGACTAGGCAGCAAAAGCTGCAGATTTTTAACAGTGTGAATAGAATAGCTAGTATTGTTTGCGTGCCTCTATATTAGAGTAGCGACATACGATACTTAGACCCTGATTAAACTGATGGGTTTGTCCAAACTATGGAAAATCTATGCATTTCTTTGCCATAGTTTGGGCAAACTCATCTGTTTAAGCACAGTCTGATCATCGTATGTCGCTTATGGAATAAAGAGGCACGTCATCTGTACTAATTATTCCTCTTATATTAAAAATTGAAAATATATCCCTTTAATTTTTATTATGTAAAATAAGATAAAATGAGATAAATATTTGTAAAAAGGAACTACTGTAGGTGGCCTGATGAATATTTTATTAAAACTATATTTGAAATTAGACTAGCCAATTAGAAATTGCAGTTTTTTTGCAAATTTTCCACTTTTTGAATGTTTTTCAAAATTCTGACTTGTAATTGGTCAGTCTGGTTTCGACAGTGGCAAAACACCAATCTAGATGTCTATCAAATTGTGCCAGGGTTAGATTTATCAAGCATTCCACATCATCTATGGTTTTAAGAAAGTGACACAAAACTTTCTCAAATGCCGTAGTTTTATTCGAGAGAAATAGATACAAAATGATATGAATTCACATTTCATAAATTAGTCTGCCGATGGTTTAGCTACAGCTGAACGTTGGTAGCCCTCGATATTCGGTAATAACACTATTTAAACTTTATTTTAAAATATAAATCCTTGTATTCGATAACGTAGGCAAACTTTAAAAATAATTACAATAATAATGCATCAGCCATGTGTATGGCATCGGTTGCGACAAGGCAGACCAGGATTGTATTATAGTGCTAAATGAACTCAACATTTACCATATTTTACTTTTCTTGTATTACATAACTTAGGTTAAGCCTCTAAAAATACACCGGCAGTGGTATTAATTTTGGCTTAGACACACTTCACTTCCGGCAGACATCGGTCAATAGATTCTCCTATTTGTACTCGCACTTAAATATATGTATTTTTTCTTGTATCTGAAAACATAGGCTTTTATGTCGTTGGCTCCTAGACTATTATTTATTTCCAGATAAAGAGAAGAACCATGAACCATGCATCGAATGCATAGTTCTTGTTGATTTAAAATTTGACGTAACCTACAAATTTATTTTTCGAATTCTACATGCGTTTGAGTCATATTTTCTATTTCTGTAAAACATCTCAAATTGCTTATGGAGAAATATGTTTGTAGCTGAATTATGCTTTATGAAATACCAAAAATTAAAGTATATGAACGGAATTTTAATACTTAAGATAAAAAAAAAGTTCACTTGGTGGCAGTATGCCTAGTTATTTTTTGATAAGAATACTGTTGTAAGTTTCGATCGACCAGTTTTGTGTTACTAATATTATGGGTGATAAGGAAATTATTTCTGTCTTCTTTTAACTTTTGTATGCCGTGAACAGATACCTGGAATTTGTTTTATAGAGTATTTTACTAAGGTATGTTGTTTGCTTTCTGTGTTGTGTTGCATAATTAGTGAGATATTAATAAATTCTATTAAATATAGAACTCACAAGGACAGATCCCGAGGTTCAGGACAGAGGATGTGGCGATCCATTGATAGAGTATAGTAAATAGATATACATATGAAAGGGATAAAGTGCAATGTGCAGGGAAGGGGAGTTAAAAATCAAGCCCCAAAGTTAACCCAATTTTGTCCCTTTAATACATAATCGGACAAATACTCTGAGCGACTGGATGGTACACTTGGTAGTGCGCCAGACTTCTAACTTTTCTGTCTAAGAACTCTGTGTTTTCGATACCCCGACAAGGCTGCATTTTTTTTCCTCTGTGAATTTCTTCTAAAATTCGTTCTTCAATATTTGTAAATTTAGAAACGTCTTCACTAGACATTTTTTACCAAAACTTATTTTTCATTTTTATTGAGACACTGGGCTAAAGTATTACATCTATACTAAAGAACTACATATGTGCTAAAGAACTGCATTTATGCTTAAGAACTATATTGATGCTGAAGAACTACATTTATGCTAAAGAACTATATCTGTGCTAAAGAATTAGATCGCTGCAAAACTATAAATATAAAATACCGTGCTCACTTGGTCTGCAGCAGATAGCTGCAAACAAAAGTAAACATTTATACCCACCCTCTTTTTTCAATAATGTACATGTTTTGCTCAAAAAACAATTACAAATCTACTTAATTATTTCATAACAATGCCCTTGAAATCATTTTCAATTGTCAAAAACAGTTATTGTAATTACAAACATAAGATCCCGAAATAAAATAAATATAATTTTTTTTTTCAAAATTAAAAAAAAAAGAAAAAAAATCTAATTTTTTTTTTAAATTTTTAAATTGTTAGGTATTCGAAAAGATGAAATTAAACTCCATATTTCAATTTTATGTAGCGCATTTTAATAAATTTCGCTGAGAAGAATGGAGGATTATTCGTAGGAAAAGGTATACATAAATGCGTATAAAAAACATTTTTGTCGTCTGAAGAATTCAAATTATATATTTTTTAAAACTTTTCATACGATCCATCAGGGGCGCCATTTCAGAATTTTCTTGGGGGGTGGGGGTAAACATTTTTTGAGGGATTCCATATAGCTAAGAGTAGGATCCAGGGGGTCTAACCCCCCCCCCCCCATATGAGAAACGTTTACTGACTTATGCTTATAATAACAGTAAAAACTTCGAATACGGAAACTCAGAATCAATAAAATATTTCGTTTTAAACAGGTTTTCGTCTTAGAAGGTAAAATTTTAATATATTGGACATATTTTTTTTTTCTTTTTAGACAGGATTCTATTATAGACACGTTTCATTTATACAAGTTTCCTCACTGATTGTTAAACTATCCCCTGTATAGTATAGTTCTGAAAAGAGATGTATTAGAGTAAAAATTGTGAAAACGAAACCTGTCTATAACAGATTTCTTTCTAGAAGGGGAAAAAATCAAATTTCGTTGAAAAAAACATCATGCAATTATACTTATTAAGACGGAGACCTGTTTAAATGGAGCTTTTTTCTAGTCCCTTTCGAAATTTTACTTACAGGGGCGCCATTTCATGAGTCTTTTGACGACGAAGAAGGAAAATTTTTCTTTGAGGAACAGGGAACGTGGAAAATTGCACGGCTTGCAGAACTGCACAAATCACACAGAAAGAAAATCTCGCACAATAAAAAATGCTCTACTTGATTTTGTCTCCATAACTTCTTTCACAAGCATGTGATTATTCCACATTTTTTTTTTAAATTTTCTTGAAAGTCCGCGATTTTTCTTTCTTTCAAAATCCGCAAAAACAATTCGTCAATGGGTCGCAGAAAAAAATCGCGAATCTTGGAAATTTTGAAAAAAAAAAGTCTCCAAAATGGTCGCTTAAAAAATCGCAAAAAATCCAAAATTTTGTTTAACTCTCGCGCAAAAAAATCAAAACATTATTAGTCTGTGGCAGAAACAAAATCACGAATTTCAGTAAATGATAGTGATAACGAATCATGAATTTTGTCAAAAAAATCACAAAAACAAATATCGAATTTCGTCAGTTGGTCGCGGAAAAATATTGTGAATTTCGGCAAGTGCTCGCGCGAAAAAAATCCATTTCGTATAACGCTTGCAGGAAAAAAATCGTGAGTTCTGTGAATCGATCGCGGAAAAAATCCCAAATTTAGTCAGATGATCGCGAAAAAAATATCCTTAAATTCAATCAGTCATGAGATAATTAGCCAATGAACGTCATGAATAGGTCACGAAATTTGCAAAAATTCTGATCTATAAGTATAAGAAAATTTTTGTTAGTGATTTTCTGCAAGTAAAGGTAAAGCGTTAATTGTTTCGGATTGTGTTTTCACTATTATGAGATGGTTTCATGTTAATCCGAATTTTCAAAGAAAAATCAAAGAAAAAGAAGTTTTTCTAAATATTTTTCAGATAAAAAAACTACATATTTGAACATGAATGAATACTATGTATATATATATCTTCTTTTTTCTACAGAAAAGGTAAAATTTATAATTAATATTCATATGAAAAGCACAAATAAATGCACAAGAATTACTTTCATGTGAATGCGTATAATTTAAAATTATACAAAATACATTAGAAAAAACCAGGACGTTTTCAGTCATCACAAGACCGTCATCAGTGGGATTTAAATGTTGTTATTTTCTTTGCGCTTATTCGAGAATTTGCTAGAAGAAAATCATTGCGATTGTTGTTTTACCGTGATCAATTTGCACACAGCTGAGAAGCAACTGATAAAAAAAATTCTTGCATGCATTTTAAAAATTAACCAAAGTACTCATTAAAGATATATGTCTCACCTAGAGGTAGTTCATATAGTAAGGCTTTAGAAAATTTTTTTGATAATTATTAATTTCTATGCATAAGCATTTATTTAATGCATATGTGTTTTGCAATCAAATCTGGTAAGTTATTTTAGAGTTTGAGCAATATTCTAATGTTTGTTTAAGTCTGACATTTGTTAGGGATGCACCGAATATTCGGTATCTATTCGGTATTTGGCCTATTCAGCTTTACTACCGAATATTCGGTTAGGCCGAATATCAAACTATTTGGTTTGTCGAATATTCGGATTGGCCGAATATCAAACTATTCGCCCTAACCGAAAATTTAAAAAACCTTTTGAAAATATTTTTTTAAACGTTACACAACTTCTACTTTTAATAAAGACTACTTTTAAAAAATAACTACGATTAATAAAGATATTCAGAATAATTAGAATCTTTAAATAAAAGAGAATTATTTTATATTATTTATTTGTTGTTTTAAAAATGTCATTTAAAAAAATTAACTATTAATGACATGTCATATGTTCATGGGAATTATTAAATGTAGAAATGCAAGTTACTGAGCATTGTCTGGTAAATAATCCGTTGGTTGTTTTTTCGCAAACAGGATGTTTCTAAACAAAATGGAAGAAAATTTCAGGGGTAATAATAGGCATCAAAATAGGCAATTTTTTGTCCAGTAAATTAGGATCGCAATTCACTTATTCAGTCAAAAATACAGTGTATCCCGAAGTCAAACTTTAATTTTCTTTTGTTACTTTAACAATAATGAAGGTATTGTAACTATATTGTCAACAGAGTTACTTTAATTTCTGTGAAATATGATAACATGACGATAAGTGCTGGAAATAGCAACCATTCCTATCTAAACAGCACTGAGCTAGACATTATTTTATTAAGAATGCATCTAACAACACTTATACTCTACCACTGGCCAAAGTCCAGTTTCTTCCAAGGATATCATCACATTCTATGCAAGCAAATTAATGTGATGCAAATTTCGCTAAAATATCTTCATTTTTATACAGTTATAAATGAAAATTCTGCTACGGTTTGTACACCTTTCATTTTTGATGAAAGAAGTGGAACGATATGTTACTTCTTGTTCAATATAATAGAATTCTTTTCATTTATTTGAATTAATTGAAGAAGGCATGAAATTTAAATTTTGTTATCTAAAATTTTTTTAAACCATCCTCTTCTTAAATAATAACTCAAAAGATACTTTTTTTTAGTACAAAATTTACTTATAAAAATTGTCTTGTTTGTCAAAATGGAAGTATCTGTGCTAAATCTACCCTATATATATAAAATCCTAATGAAACGAATTTATGAAACGAATATATGAAGCGGCTGAAATGTAACGATTCTTTGAATCGACTGATTAAACAACTGATTATGTTTCACGGCGATTTCTCCTAAAATATGGAGCACTTTGAGATGAAATTAACACAAAAAATCAATATTGATCCGCAGATTTCAAAACTGGTATTAAAATTTTTAAATTCGAATTAGTTTTCGAAATATTAATTTTTTTTCTAATTTTATATACATTTTTCTAATAATAGCAACTCAAATTTCAATCAAACATATATTTATTTTTAAGATTTTAGAAAAGGTTACTGTTTTAAACTAATTTCGCGAGAAGTTTGGCCTCCCTTAAATGTATGCTAAGAAATGTATCATTTTACTTTTATTCATAATTCAATTTGTATTTCATTATCATTTTATTTAATACAAACAGAAACATTTAAAATAATTGGCTTTCACTTCTTTATTTTTTTTAAACGAAATGAAAAGAAAAATATTAGGCACAGATGTCATATACGCACCGGGGTATCTAATTGGCGCCAAAATGGCATTATTTTGGTTGACATGGTAACCCGGCTATTGTTGTTTATTTAATAATAAGTGTTTATTAACTTTATTTTCTTTTTTTAAATTACATAAATTGTTTTGTTCTATAGTTAATTATTTTTTGGTTATTTTCCTTTAAAAATAAAAAATAATCGAAAATAATTAAAAAATACGGTACTACTTAGTTATTCCATCGACCCATTTCGCCAAATTATATAAATCGCCAAACCACTCGCCCAATTATACAAATTGATATAATTTTTATTTTAAATAACGAAAGAACAAAGAAAATACTATAACATTAATAAATATACAAATAAAATGTCGAAATAAAAATCACTTGACGTAAACACGTGTAACTTGCTTAAAGTCAAGTGAATGTGACACTTATCAACCATTATGGGCATTTAATCTTATAGATTCGTGATAGATTTTTGTTCGACGGGATAACTAAGTATTACCAAAAATACATGTGGCCGCCCCTCCGGGTGGTTCCGATCCGACCCCTTGAGTGGGGGAGGCGACCGGAAGCTCGGCAGAGTTCGTTGTGTACGAATGCGAGGGGGCCGGATGGGGACGATTCGCCACCTCCTCGAGAGACCTGCGGTCGACAGGCCAAGGGTCCGGTGGCCACGGGTAACGGACGTTGTGCATAGGGCCGTAGCCCGCTTCGGTGGGTACCAAAGGTGCGGTCCTTCGGCACCCGGGTTCTCTGGGCAAGCCGGATAGCGACGTTCCATAGGTCGATCCCGGTGCCGGTCTAAGGGCCGGACGGTGTCGCCGGGCAAAGACTAGCTAAGGCGATAGGACCCCATCCACCTATTGACTAAGAGGGAGCCTGAAGTATGAGTGAGGGCTTTGTAGTGGAAAGTCCTCGGTGCTCGCTAGTGACGACGGGGCTCGCGGGAACGCCATGCAGGGACTCCCGGAGCAACCGAAGGGCGAGGGTTACGGACAGCGCCCAAGTTACTTTATGACTTGGGTGGCTCATCCCTCCGAGGACCTCAACTGGAGCAGTTGGGAGCCGACCCTCAGGGTGGTAGGGTTTGGCGGTGCCCCCGTCGACCAAGGAGCGGTCGCGTGGGGAGGCCAGTGTGGCTCTGGTTGCTCCATGTCGTGCCGTGACCCTTGGGAGGGGGTCGGCCGGCAGGTCCACCATCGAACGCTATTCTCGCAGGGAAACGGGCCGGAGGCTCGCCGGTAACGCGGCGGCTCATCGTGCCTCAGGTGAACTCTTGGTCCGATCCAGGTCCTCCGTGTCTATGCGGTACCGGAGTTTGCCTCGCCTGGTGATGAGGACCTAGAGGTGTCTCCACCTAACTTTCGAACGCACTAACAAAGGTAGCGGTCGGTCACTGCACGGGGTCAGGGGTCTTCGGGCCTGGGTACCCTCGACGGCCGTGAGGTAAGGTAGTGGCGGGCGGGCTTCTGTCGGCCTCCGCTGGCTTCTTCGTCCTAGGATGGAGTCGAGTCGGTGGGGGCTGGCGGGACTCCGTTCCGTCCGACCCCCTAGCGAGGCGGAGTCTATTCCGTCTAGGTGGAGCTTTCCGTGCCCGCCTGGGGTCGCTAACGGCACCTAGTCTGGGCCAACTGGCTCCCGGCGCGATCCGCGAGGGGTTCCGTCGGTTGAGCCGGATGGACTGGGCGAAAAGCCAGGAGCTGGGTCGCTTTACGGCCGGAGGGATTTTCCCCGTCCTCCCTGGTTTTCAAGCTAGGGGCTCCTCACTAACTTTCCGATCGGCTGGCCCACAAAAATGTCTCTGCCGGAAAATGGTATCTGATCTTGGGGGCCTGTCCGTAAATTAAATTCGGGTCGGGAAGCCTCGGTTCAGTCCGTGGGCCCAGCGTCTTTATAGGCGTCTGGTTCCTGCGATGGCTTGCGGGGTCTACCGGCTCGAGTAACCAAGTTTAGGGACCACTTGGTTTTTCTAGCTGGGTGGTGAGGACTGTCGTAGCGGCCGTTCGTCTCTTCTTGGGAATAGCCGTCGCCGTGTGCGCTGGGCAGCGGTGTCGGTTTGACTGGAGTTGGCGCGGGGTTCCGCTCTGTTGGAGCTTGTCTGGCGGCGACCTTCGGGACGCGTCGCGGGGCTTGCTTCACGGGTGGTTCCTTGTGTCGACAAATGGGCCTGAAAAGGGCCTGGGACCGGAAGATGGACCCCCCATCTTACCAAAAATACATATGTAACTGCTATTCGAAAACGAGAATTTCGCCAAATTTCCGTAAAAAAAATCACGCCAAACCGGGTTCGTATATGGCATCTGGCCAAATATTAAATGATATAACAGACGATTACATTTAATTTCATCGTCGGAGCAATGTTTTAATTTACCACTCGAAAAAAAAAATGCTAACTGGCGAGTTGAAAAATAGTTATTGGCGAGATTTGCACCCGGCTAGCGTAACAGCACCAAGAATTCTTTGCGACAATGCTTTTATGTAGTATTATTCGAAAAAAAATTGATTTTTTTTAAAAATCGAAATGGAAAACATTCGGCACAGTTGCCACATACGGTCCCATATTGGCGCTATTTTTTTCTGACGCCATTGTCATATACGCAACGGGTACTTACTTGGCGCCATAGTATCGTTATTTTGCTTGATTTGATAAGCCGGATGTTGTTGTTTATGCTGTTGATCTTTTCCGCAAATTAGCGTCGGAAAAAAATCGCGCCAATATGGGGCCGTATATGATATCTGTACCAAACTTTCATATGAAAAGCGAAGGGATCAGAGCGTATTTATTTATGGCAGTTACATGACTTGGACTATTATAATATAGATAAAATGATGGTGATAGAATAATATTTGGCGACTTATCACCTGTACCTGGCTAATATTAAAGTACCAAAATGGCACCAGGAATATAAAAAGCGAAGTGGTTCGCCCGGAACTCTTGATGATAGTCACATGACTTAGGCTATTGTTATAGAAATTGTTTTAAAATACCGGGAGACAAAGACTGTACACTTAATTCCTTTTATTTTTAGCTTCTTTTCAAACGTTTAACTGATCCTCGTTAATCAAACACGAAAACAACCATTGGATGTCTTAACAGCAACTGATTCGGCCTTAAATTTTTCAAATCAAAGGAAATTGAATGGAAACCCGTTTACAGGGAGATCTGCAGAGCTTTTTTCAGTATAATTCAATCTTCTATAATATTTTTTAAACCGATCAGATTAGCGCGTTTTTAGATTCTGCGGTGTCTGAACGGGGGTTGGCGAGCGTAGCTTGGAAAGGGCAGAGCCCCTAGTATTATATAAAATTGTTTGAAATTTAACTTTTTAACGCTAAACACTGAGATATAAAAGTATTTGGCCAGCCGAATAGATACTATTCGGCTGGCCTAATATTCGGTATTCGGCCTAGCACTTACTATTCGGCTGGCCGAATATTCGGTATTCGGTTTACCTGCAGGCGAAATATTCGGCATTCGGTATTCGGCCAAAATCACTATTCGGTGCTTCCCTGCATTTGATGGTTGATAAATTTTCTGAAGTATCAAATTCCATGGGGGCGGGGCTATTGCCCCCCCATCCCCCCCTCAGATGGCGCCCCTGCGATCCATAGAACTGTCATAAAAATTGCAATATTTCTGTAAATAAATAAGTATATACATATGCGCGCAGAAGCATGCGTTTATTTATATTTACCTTAAATTCATATAATTATACATTTTTCTTGAATCGTGTTTCGAAAATAATTCAGCATTATTTCGTCTGTGAAAAAAAATAATAAATGATGCCTTGCCGGGGTATCGAACTTACAGAATTCGACAGGGAAAAGATACAGAATGTCATGCGCCCTGCTAACTGTGCCATCCAGTCACTCTGAAATGGGTTTAATTTATTGGGTTATATACTAAAGCGTTATAATCCGGTGAACTTTGGAGCTTGTTTGTTTTAACACCCCCTGCATATTGCACTTTATTACTTTCATATGCATATCTATTAACTAAACTCTAAGAACATAGAAAAGGTCACCGTATTGTGTGTCCCCGACCTCGGAACCTTGTCAACGCAGTGCATTTTGGGCCATTTTGTATCAAGTGCTCTAAATTTTGATATGATCCCTTCTAAAAACCCTTCAATGTTGTTCCAGTCGATAAAAAATGAAACTATAACTCAAAGATAGACATCTGTAAACTGCCACGATCAAAATTGTCAAACAGCACAATAGTGCTGTTTAGTAGAGCTCAGTCAAATATTTAACGTTTTGAAGCATGATGAAAATACAATAATTCAATTACAATCCAAACCAGGAAACATTCAGTGATAAGTAATGGCTTGTTGGAAAGCTCTTAATTTAGCAATGTGCCTTTCGAATGTCGGGTCAAAAAATATACAGTATTAAGCGAATGACACTCATTGAAACTTTGCATAGCACTATACCTTCCATAATTTAACATGATAGAAATCTCACCTTTTTAACTGTCTAATTAAATCTTATCTGTTATGTTGCCACTCTCTAAAAAATAGCACAATAATAAAACAAAGGATAATACGCCTATTTTGTTTTTATAAGTCAATAGAAAATTCAGATTCTCTCGGTATATTTTTACTTTTTTGAAATCAACGTTATTCTAAACAACAAACGCACATTTTTCATAAATATATACAAACTAGCTGTTTAAACTGGTTTACGCACGGGTGATCATGAATTTAATTCTTTAACCAAAATCAAAAATAACTATTCGATTTATAAAAATATTTTTCTAATACCGTACATTTTTTAAAATGAAATTTAATTTATAAAAATTTACTATGGCAGCAGACGATAAGAAGATATCTTTGGAATAAGGGTATAAATAGAATAAAAAGTTTTGTTGATGTTTGTGATAAAATATTTCACTTTATTTTTTTAATAAAAGGCAATAATTAAGCGCAATTAAATAATTTCTAATTATTTGCATGTGAGGTAAAAGAATTATCCTAATACCCACTAGAGCTTCTGAATATTGTAGCATGGCGTACGTAATATGTATATCTCTAATTATTTGCATGTGAGGTAAAAGAATTATCGTAATACCCGCTTCAACTTCTTAGTATCGCAGCGTGGCGTACGTAATAGGTATATCTCACGTTGGTTAGAACTCGCGCGATTACGAGTTGAACATAAAAAAAGGCGAAAATTGGTCAAAAACATAAAATTAAAAAAATCTATTTAAAATGTTTTATTCCATTAACCCGTGTGCCAAATTTTGTAGCCCTGCGCCCTGTGGTTTCCGAGTTTTTGAGGTTACATAGATACGGGCACAGATTTTATTAGGGTAAAAGATTGAAGCTAAATGTGTGTTATAATAGCATCGAACAATCTTCATTAGATTGTTTCTGAAGTCAAAACAGCTACTATAATACTGGTATTTCAATTCAGGGAGGATAATGGACATTATCCGCTGATCTCAGTTCAAGGTTACAAAATTCACCTGATTGGGG
Source organism: Maratus speciosus (assembly GCA_963932465.1). Classification (NCBI taxonomy): domain Eukaryota; kingdom Metazoa; phylum Arthropoda; class Arachnida; order Araneae; family Salticidae; genus Maratus; species Maratus speciosus. Next base: position 660,330 of record CAWVRF010000253.1, on the reverse strand, counting down.
AAAATAAACCAAAATGTTTTCGTAGTAAAGTATGGTGAAATTTATTTTAACTCTTTGAAAGTAAATTATTTCACAATATGCCAAAATAATGTGCTGCGTATTGCTGTTACAATAGTTCAATTCATTCGTTTATAGACAAAAAAATAATTTTTTTCATAAGTTTATGAGAATACCAAAGGTAAAATTTCCGTAATCCGGCTTTGCGGTCAACAGGCAAATTTTAGTCAGCATCGGTAGGCGGTAATTTTATTTAATTTTTGTAACCAGGGTCTCTTGTGTGTATGCACACATTATCCATTGGAATATAAATGTTTTACTCCATTTTTATATAGCCGCGGTTTTTAAAATTAAATGTATAAACCATGTTTAATAACTTACAGTTAAAAATAATAATTTGCCTCCATAACTGCTCTCATACACTTGAAACAACATTATTGCGAAGATCACACGATTATGCACTTGAGCTTTAAGTTACACTGTTTGGCGACAAAATTTGAATCGAAAACAAAAATAAGCAAGTAACATGTATCGCAAGTACAGTTATTTTTACAGTTACATCTGCTAATATGTCCTGTAAGTCACATGATGGGGAAGTGTGACGTCAGGCGGATATTGTCCATTTAGGTAAAATATGGTAAAAAAAATAGTTTGCTAGATATGATGTCCTATTTTATTGTCCCTTTCTAATAATGTTTCATTCTGAGTGAAAACTCTTGATTTTCTGACGTTAATCCTTATTATTATCATCCATAAAATGGAAGTTTTATTTTTAAGTCATACGTAAGAAATTTTCGGTAAGTGCTAATTCATTCGGTTGTATTTATTGCATTTTACTGCGTATTGTCATGACAATACGCAGTTTCCTATATATGCAATTTCCCCAATATAACGATTTCCTTGCAAGGAAATCGTATACTCCTATTGCACGCGCCAAAGTAAACCTGCATTTTAATTTTAAAAGCTGAAACACTTTACTATAATTACGTCAATATAACGCCAAATGAAATTTAATTTCGTGAGTGTTAAAAAAATTTTAATATTGCTGGCACGAAAGTAATCATTTAAAAAACATAAATTTTCAAAATTACAGAGTTTCGAGAACTGTTTAATGAAATCAATACAAATATACTAAAAATAAAAGCGCAAATATATTTTTTACCAACTGCGGTAAGTAGGAAACAACTGCGCCACCTACTGGCATGAGAGAGAGAGTGGGGAGTTCGAGCTGAGTCTCAACGCGTGGTGGTCGAGTGAAGAGGGCGGCGATGTATACGGTGATGAAAGCCTTTTCTTGATGGCGACTACTTCATTTCCTTTCCTGAACATTGTTCGCTCGTTTAAATTTTTTATATATGTGTAATGTTTCGTAAACAGTGTTGTGCATTTGTCTGTGAATAAAAATAGTTAAAAGACATTCCAGTTATTGCATCCTATCGAAAACGTCACAGACATAATTAATTGGAGGTTACCCACGAGATTCAAAGAACAAAGGAAAGATGGTGCGTAATATTGATGTAGAGGTAGTCGCATTTGAGCAGCGCCATGTTGCAGTTATGTGATTCGTGAAGAATTACGTGTTCATTTTCGATGTTTTTGCTGTTTGTCGCAAATTAAAAATGGAATTTCGAATCCGCCAATGGAACGATTTTTCAGTGTGAACCCCCTGGTTCAGAAGATTTTCACCTGTCCGCTATGGGTAACATATAAGAAGAATCATCATGATTTCCTTTCATGTGTGATTTAAGAATCATCTCAAGTTGCTTTTGATGTGAAATGTTATTACGATTCCTGTTTTATAGTGAATTGTAATATAATATTCAAAGATGCTGTTTGTTCAAAGTAAAACCTGTGTTTAATTTGATGTGAAATCGTCTTTTCAAAGATGTTGTGCGTTCGAAGAGAAACCTGTGTTTAAGTTGATGTGAAATCGTCTTAGTTTTAGTTGTTGCTGATGCTCGAAGGTAGTCCTTGCCTAGTATTTCATCCCGTGAAAAAAATAGGGGAATGCTACTTTAATTTAACTGGGGCAATTAGCCCAATCTTTTGTTTTGTGATATTTAGTGGGGCACCCAGCCCGATTTCTTATTTGTAAGAAATAGTTGGACATCCTGTCCAAAAATAAATCAATGTTTTCCTCGGAATATTTTAAGGAAAGGATGGGACATCCTGCACAAAAAAGAAATAAGTCTTTTCCCTAAGGAAAAAAAAGAGAAACCAAGTGCATTTTTATTCTATCAGATTCTATTATGTAAGAGTCTTTAACTTATGTTTTCATTATTTATAGTTATAGTGATTAGCTGTACGTAAGATCTAAATACTTCTCTCGATTAAAAAAGTACAAAGTGCGTTACAAAAAAATAATAATAATAAACAATCAACTGGCATAGTCAAGCTTTTGCCAAGGGGCAAAAACAACAGCTGTGCGCTCACAACAGCTATTATACAATTGCACAGAAGTTTGGCGCTGTCGAGGAATAAATATACGCATGTATAATGGAAATCTCAAGCTAAACGCGTTGTAATTTATTACATTGACTGATCTTGTTTGGTAATTATTAATAATAATCTATGAATGTGATAAAATCTCATAAATTAATCGTAATAACCGATTTACTTGAATATTATTTGGTAATTATTAATTATAACCGGTTATTATTGATTATTAGCGATTGATAAAAATTACCGTAACATATATATTTTAGTTTGAAACTTCTTTAAATGCGATATTTTAATATTAGGATATCAGTTAACCGTTATAAAGACGGTCGGTTTGTAGTAATGGAAAAACAAGGACAACGCTATGTATTTGAAAAGATAAGCTATATTTTCATATCCTCCTTTTATATAATAACCAGAAGAACTACAAAAGAATTGCGCATCAGAGCGATAGAAAAGACTAATTTAACTTGTATTAATATAACAGGGACATGCTAGCACTGAGGTTTGTCGTGACATGAAAACATTGGTTGAAAACTACAGTCGCCAGCGGGTTTTAGAGATTAAATGTCAGCATCAGATAACATTCTTCTTTAATCCAATATATAGTAATAGTGTAAATGAAATGAAAAGCAAATTAAAGAAAACTTAATAAAGTCAGAAATCGTATGAAATAAATTACATAAATTTGCGATGCTAACGATAAAGACAGGCTACCGCGGTGCATTCCACCTGTCTTTTTTTACAAACCGATAGCGTGACATGATGCTCTTTTCGTTCATATCCATTGGTTCATTTGATCATCACGTGACTCCAGCGGTCTGTAAAAAAAGATACGCGTAAAGTACCGTGGTAACCTTTCTATTTCGTTAGCTTCTCAAAGACATGGATGGCGTATTCTGTACTATGTAAAAAGTGACAAATTTTAATTAATTTAGGAAAACATAACATAATTACAAAAAAAAAATACATTAACATCTTCTGAATTAACCATGACTAGAAAATGCCTTCTTTATCTTGAAAGACGTCAGAAATCAATATATTTTTTTAATTTAATGAAGCCTTTACAATAACAACGTTTCTTTTGCTGACACTTATATTTGGAAATGTTCATGGTTTTAACAATCTGAAAAATAGGTGTTTTTGAGTTCTATCAATTCACAAGTAAATAATTTCATGTTTATCACTCATGTTTTATAGACAATCGTAATAAATTAACAGTATTAACATTAACATTAAAATAAAATTTACTTATTACTCTTGTATATATAAATTCTGTTATGCAGCCAAAAATTTAATTGAAACTTGACAGCATCCTAACAATCGATATCCAGGTTTCAGAAAATTATTAATACACTACTTGGAATCGTTTAGTAAAATCAGTGGTAGCCAAAAAAAACCTTTCTTTTCAAAACGCTTCTTTTAATCTAAAAAATATATTGATTTCTATGAATTCTAAAGATCACATTTTGACATCGTGGATAACTAGCAATACATTATTGTATAATTTCATATGGCATGGTGTACTACTTTCATATATTAAGAATTACTAGCTGTTTAACCCGTTCTACGCACGGGAGTTCATGAATTTAATTCTAAAACCAAAATAAAAAATAACTAGAGAACAGGAATTCTGCTTTTTCAGTATTTAGTGTCGCCCCGGCATTTCCATTACTTCATTTTCTTCTGATGGACTGATGGCTTCTATTATTATGAAACAGCCATTATAAATGAAGTGTTAGGTGAAGATGAAAGAGCAGCCGTAAAAAGTTAGAACTATAATTTTCTGGTCAGAATGGGGGAAAAATGGCCATAATTTTTTTTTACAGCTGCTCTTTCATCTTCACCTAACACTTCATTTATATTGGCTGTTTCATAATAATAGAAGCCATCAGCTCATCAGAAGAAAATAACTCGGTTAAGTGGGACTCTACTGCAGTGCAAAACATATTTCAATTTTAAGACTTAAAGCACACGTTTTAATTTAAGTAAAATGACGTCATTCGCATCCGCTTAAGAATTCCATATTTACGATCTCCTCTTAAACATCTACAATAAAGCATGCATAGCACATCACTATCGTGAAATAATGCACAAATGCAGCTAAAAGATTTCGTCATTCAAGAAAATCGAGAAAAAGGCTATCTAATCATTCATAGATACTTACAATTAAATATAGTACATAATAGCTCCATTGTTTAAAAAAAAATCATTCGTTTATATTTTTTTCAAAGTAACACGTATTTTAATTACATTTTCTTTTAGTTGTTACGAGAAAATGGCAACAAAAATATATAATTACTATTTTAAAACTATTTTTCCTTTACTTTCTAAAGAAATGGAGTACTTCCGTTGCCAATATTAAGCAAATGGCTCCGAAAACTACAAAAAAATTAATATTTCAAAAATAAATGGAGATACAGTTTACAAACAAAATGCATTTAAAAGAAAAAAAAATTTCCAATACGACGGTATAAAAATTGAAAATGTGCGATGCTTAGAAATTAAAAAAATTGCTAAAGAGTATTTAATCGTAATGCTTTGTTTTACGGATAGCTTCTGTAAGGTAACGTTATTTTTTGGACACAAAATAAGCTGGGAGAAAGAAATAGCATACCGTACCGGAGGCTAATAACAGTGAGAATTTATTTCGGTATTTAAAATAGAGGTATGGTTTTATTTATATATATTTTTATTTTCTTTCTTGCATGAAAATGTAATGACATCTTGATGAGTAAGATAAGAGCTCAATTCTAAAATGTTTATTGCTTCATTCTTGAATGATGTTTTCAGTGTAGTATCTAGAAATTATTTTGACCTTGGTAAGTTTTTCTCTGCACTGTGAAGTTGGTAGCAATGAAAACAAAGTAAGTGTGGTTTATAGATTTGTTTATCTCACTAAAGGACTTTTTATTGATTATGTTTATAAATATTTTGATTTAATGTTTATTTGAAAGTACTTACATATATTGCTAAGGGTTATTATTATATTGCTAAGTTTTTCTTTTTTTATCACTGAGCTAATTACTAGCATGATATGTAAGGATTTTCTCTTTTTTTTTATGGTAAATGACTAATGCTTAGCAAAGTAGGGAAAGAAAGAAAGACCAATCAAATGTTCTTATTTTTGAATCTGTAGAATAGTTACTGGAAAATATATTCTTGTTTCTTTTTGTTTTTATCTTATTCTCTTCGCAGTAACGAGTCGAGAAATTTTTTATGCTGTTATTGACGAGAAAAAAAATTGGAATATTTTTTTGACAGTAGATATTTTTAAGAGATATTTTTATTTATTCATTCTGAATAAAAGAAATCGCTGAATGTTTAGAAATATTTATGAGTTGTACATACAAGTATAATTTTTTTTTTTTTTTTTTTTTTTTTTTTTTGTAGTGTAGTAATAAGATTTTTGTAAATTATTAGATTTCTTTTAAATTAAATTTTGCATGCTTTTGTGTTTAAAGGATAGAATAAATAGTGGGGTTAACATTAGTTTTAAAATGGCCTTTTTGGGCAAAGGTAAAAAGTCTTATATCGCTGGCTGTAGAAATAGGTGAGGAAGTCACAAGCGATATGCGCATAATTGACTTAAAAGAATTGATAACTAACAGTAAAAATTATGAGCAGGAGTTAATTAGTAATATGCTTGATAATATTGTTAAGGAGCGACTAGAAAAAGAAGAGTTAGAGAAACAAAACAAAGATCGAGAGTTTGAGCTAGAGAAAAGTCGTTTACAGCTGGAGAGCCTAAAAGTACAACAAGGTGATCGGAACCGGTAGCTGAGACGTCTTTTAGCCGAAATTTTCAAAAATTAATGCCAAAATTTAATCCCCAAACAGCCAAAATAAGTTTATTCTCAGAACATTTTGAGAGGCAAGCGAAAGTTATGCAAATCCCTAATAGTCCAGGCAATAGGGAATTTTACCTAGCAAAATTAATGGTAGTACTAGAAATCGGCTTTCTAGATGTTTTTTGGGTCGCTGGATCCGAATTTGTAACTTCTCACCAAAATTTCCCCCGGCAACCTTCCCAAATTATGGTAAAAAGCCCCCTCAAAAAGGGTTTTTATTACAAAAATCAATTTTTTTATTGTTTTAGAGAAAAAGTATCTAGAAATTCAGAAGGTAGACCAAATTTCCAACAAATTAGATACATGACATTATGACTTAGGATGAAGGGGAAGGGGGTGTCTGGGTCTGCCTCGGAACATGCGCGCGGTGCTGCGTTGACTAAGTTGCGCAATTCCACTTAACCACTCACACGTTTACATTCGCACTCCCATCTCCCCTCCGAACTTTCTCTATAAGGTTTACTTTAAGATTTTTGGGTTGCTGAATCCGAATTTTTAACTTTCCCCAAAAAATCCCCCCCCCCCCAATAGTTGTTTTTAACTTTTCTTATTATACTGACTTATTATATTAACTTTTAACTTTTGTTTTTCTTATTGTTTTAGGGGAAAAGCATTACGAAATTCAGAAACTAGATAAAATTTGCAACAAACAGGATATATGACATTATGAATTAGGATGAATGTGGTGGGTGAGGGCTGCCTCTGAACATGCACTGCGGCGCTACTAACACTAAATTATGAAGTCTAGGCAATAGGGAATTTTATCTGGCAAAATTAATACTAGTTCTGGATTTCGACTCACTTTATGTTTTTTGGGTCACTGAATCCGAATCTGTAACTTCCCACCAAAATTTCACCCGGCAACCCCCCAAAAAATTGATTTTTTGAAAAAATTTGGTTTTTGAGAAAAGCGCGCGGGGAATGTTCCGAGGCAGCCCCCTCTCTCCCCGTTTATCCTACGTCATAATGTCATGTATCCTATTTGTTGCAAATTTTTTCTAGTTTCTGAATTTCGTAATGCTTTTCCCCTAAAATAATAAGAAATTTAAATTAAAAACAACTATTTGGGTGGGGTTCGGGGGGGAAATTTTTGGGGGGTAAGTTAAAAATTCGGATTCAGCGACCCAAAAAACTTAAAGTAAACCTTATAGAGAAAGTTCGGAGCGAAGATGGGAGGGCTAATGTAAACGTGTGAGTGGTTAAGTGGAATTGCGCAACTTAGTCCACGCAGCACCGCGGCGCATGATCCGAGGCAGAATCCCCCTTCCCCTTCATCCTAAGTCATAATGTCATATATCTAATTTGTTGCAAATTTTGTCTACTTTCTGAATTTCTAGCTACTTTTCCGCCAAAACAATAAAATTTTTGACAATAATAGAATTTTTTAATAAAAACCTTTTTTGGGGGTTTTTTACCAAAATTTGGGGGAGTTGCCAGGGGAAATTTTGGTGGGAAATTACAAATTCGGATTCAGCGACCCAAAAAACATCTAGAAAGCCGATTTCCAGTGCTATCGTTAATTTTGCTATGTAGAGTCCCTATACGGTCTCTATTGCCTGGACTATAAGGAAATATGGGTATCCTATCTCATCAGGGTTTTACCCACAGAAATAAATAATTTGATAGCTACAGAACCGGAACAAGAGGCTCGGGATTATCCCCATGTTAAATCCTTATTGCTTAAAAGATTTAAACTTACTGGGAAAATTTCGACAATTGTTAGTAAAAGCGCAAAAAAGACCCGATTCTACGTGGCATGACTTTTATCACGAAATTAAGGTCTATTTTCAGGGATGGCTTGCAGGATTACAAATCGAAATCTTCGAGCAACATAAGGATCTCATGTTAGTTGATCAAATTAAAAGGCGGGCTCCTATGGATTTTTAAGAACATTTCTTAGATGAATGGGCTTCAATACTTTCTCCGACGGATCTCGTGAGAAAAATAGAGGAATTTGAAGACGCAAAAAAATATAGGTGGGAAAACAAAGTTAGGAGATACTAAAGCGAAATCAACTAGCAATTCAATAAGACCGCTTAATTCCCCTAATAACAGATTTAAGTTTTACAAAAGTCATCCAAATCAAAATTTTAAAAGGGAAAGCGAAACACGAGGTTTATCTCAAAAGCCAGACTCTCATTTTGAAAGAAGGAAAAGATTGCAATGCTACGAATGTGGGTCCCATGACCATCTCCGGCCTCAGTGTACGCAACTTTGAACACGAAAATCAGAAGAAAATAGCATAGGGAGGGACACCGACAAAAATCTATTAGACCGTTACAAGATAACAGGGAAAATTAATGATGTAAAAATGCCTATACTCCGCGATACTGGCGCAACTGTAGATGTCGTCTGTCAGAAACATGTAGACAGAGACCGAATGACAGGGGAGCACATATGTGTACAACATATATTTGATGATCATATGACGTATTTACCAGTTGCTCAAATAGATGTAGAATGTGATCTAGGCATTGTTACAACAAAAACTGTTGTTATTGGGGATAATTTAGATCAGGGACGTTGTATTTTAGGATTTCAAACAGCAGATGTTTTAACAAGAATTAATGATGGGGGTAGATATAATATTGAGAGAGTTAACGCTGTAGTTACTCGATCTCAAATGCGGCAGTCACATAATGATAAAAAAATGTTAGATGAGCAGCTAGATGCCGAGAGACACGATGTTGAAATTACAGAAAACAGTGAAAAATAAGGAGAAAATGCAGAGGGATCAGAAATTTTACCGAAATTAGATCTCAGTGACCCTCTAACTAGCATAATTCAAATGGACTCAAGTACGTTCAGTTGTTAACAAAAAAAGAGTAAAGAATTGGCGTCATTATTCGAGTTAGTAAAAAAAGAAGGTAGTAAAGCTAATTTTGACATTAAAAAATGGAATTTTAGTAAAAAAGAAATTAACCAAATTAGGAAATGAGAAATATATTATTGTTGTACCGGAAACACTCAAGGAACAAATCAAGACAATGTGTCATGAAGGGGCTTCTGGTCATTTGGGAATTTTTAAAACGATAGATTAGTAAGGCATTTCTTTTGGCAAAACTGTTTTAAAGAAATCGAAGAATTTGTTAAAACATGTGACGCTTGTCAACGCGTGGGAAAGTCAACTGACAAGAAGAAAGCACCATTAATGGCTGTACCAATAATACCTGAAGATTTAGCAAACTTAATGTTGATGCTTGTGGGCCTTTTCCGACCTCAACACTGGGTAAAAAGTACATTATTACAGTTAATTGCTTGACATCGAAGTAACCAGATGCAGTTCCCGTACCAGACATAACTTCTAAGTCTGTAGTGAATGCGCCATTTCAAATTTTTAGTCGTTTGGGTTATACTAAAGAGATACAAACTGATCAGGGAAAATCCTTCATAAGTATCCTAACAGTTAAATTTCTGGAAAAATTCGGGATAAAAATTGTTAGAAGTTCAATTTATCACCCTCAAAGTAATCCCGCAGAGCGTATTCATCGTTCAGTTAAAAGGATTTTGAAGGTCTTGTGTATTGAAGCAGTGCCTAGTTGGGAAACTCCAATTCCCGCTGCTCATTTTGCACTAAGGACTGTGACTCATGAGAGTACAGGATTCAGTCCTTCTGAACTTGTGTATGGGAATAATCTTAGAACTTCGGCTGTATTATTGTTTGAGAAAGAGTTGAAGCTACCAGAGCAGAAAAATACTGTGCTGGAATATGTTTTTGAAAAATAGGTTAAGGAAAAGTCGCGAGCTAGCTCAAGAAAAAATGGTAGAAATGAGGGATAAAAGAAAAATATGGTATGATCGGAATGCCATAAAGCAAGAATTTCATGAAGAGGATTCAGTGTTAGTGTTATCAGTAAACCAACCACATAAATTAGCGCGTCAGTGGAAAGGCCCCGGTAAAATAGCGAAAAAAATATCAGAGACAAATTATGTAGTCACTTTTGAGGGAACACAAGAAATTAAAAAAGTATATAATATTAATATGTTAAAACCATATTTTAAAAGACCTGAAATGATAAATCTGGTAAATTAATTAGACACGAACTCGGTTTCCGCATCAGAGTTAGAGGAAGATTTCCCATATATGCTAGTTGATCCAAATATTTTTTTATTTTCAGGAAATAACCGAAACAAATTCTATAAGGGCAAGACTCAGTGAGGAGCAAATCCGGCAGTTAGTTAATTTGTTGGTAAAATATTATAAACTATTTTCGAATATTCCTGGGAAAACTAATTTGGTAGAACATGATATGAATTAGTCAGTGATAAATTGATAAAATACAAACCATACAGGATGAAAAACAGGCAAAATGATTTACTAAAAGCTGAAATTGCAAATATGTTAAAATACAAAATAATTGAACCGGGAGCTTCTGCATACATTTCCCCAATGATTCTCGTTGAGTCGCCGGAAAGGGAGCTTAGACCCTGCATTGATTATAGACAATTAAATTAAATAACGCGTACTCAGTTTTATTCCATCCGAAGCAACAAGTAGAAACAGTAGCCAAAGACAGATATATCACTTTGATAGATTTGACTAAGAGATATTGGCAAATCCCCTTAAGCAAAAGGGCTCAGAAAATTGCTGCTTTCGCTAGAAATTTTGGGGTATATAGACTTCTACGAATGCCATTTGGCCTCAAAAATGCCCCGTACTATTTCAGTAAAATGATGAGCGAAGTTCTAAATGGGTGTGAAGATTATGCCATTCCGTATCTGGATTACATCGCCATTTTTTCGCAAACGTGGGAGGAGCATTTAAAGCATTTGCAGGATATCTTAGAGCGAATAAAAGAAGCAAACTTAACAATTAATCCCTCTAAATGCGAATTTGCCTAAGAGGAGGTTCAATACTTGGAACATATAGTAGGGCATGGGAAACGGTCACCAGCAGAATTAAAAATCATAGCTGTTCAGACTTAGCCTATACCAACCACTAAAACGGAGATTAGAACTTTTCTCGGACTAGCAGGGTATTATCGACAATACGTACCAATGTTTTCAGTAACAACTGCACCGCTAACCAATTTGTTAAAAGGAAGGAATAAAAGGGGGGAAACTGAGTGGACCGGAGAATGTACTCAATCTTTCGAGTTACTAAAAAAAAATCTAATGAGTAAACCAATTTTGCATGCTCCAGACTTTTCTAAACCATTCATATTACAAACGGACGCGTCAGATTTAGGTTATGGAATTGTATTAGCACAGAAGGATGATAAAGGTAATGAACACCCCATACTCTACTTTAGTAAAACATTCACATCCACAGAAAAAAAATGTTTGACAACGGAAAAAAGAATGCGCGGTCATATTATATAGCATAAAAAAAACTTATAGGATACTTCTGATGGTTAAACAGAATTTCAAATACAAACCGCATATCCACTTGTTTGGCTAAATAAAAATGCTGGAAATAACCCTCGATTACTTCGCTGGGCATTAGCATTACAGGCCTATAACTACACAATAACTCATAAAAAGGGTAAAGAAAACTCAAATGTAGACTGTCTCAGTCGCAATCCGCTCTATGCTGAGTAAATGTAAATATGAATAGGAGTGATTAAGAATAGCATTAGTAATGCAATCATGTGTATCAACAGTTATCAATGTTTAAATAATCTATATACAGTGCTATTTTCTTTATTTTTGTTATTACTGTCCGTTTCTTTTAATTATTATTTGTTTCGTGTTTCATGCTGATTATGGAATGAGCATCGATTACTGTTCATAAACTTTCGTGAACATTTCTATAGAACTTAAAAATTTTTTGAGACTCTTTTTTTTCCCCTTCCGGAGAAAGCCAAAACTAGTGATGGGCAATTCTGAAAAATTTGAGAATCGATTTAAATCGACAGCGTATAAAACAGAATCGATCACAATAAGAATCGATTCCCAAATTCTAGAATCGATACTTGAATCGATATTTCGATGTTCACAGATAAGCTCAAAAATAGCAATTCCAAAACGTAGCGAATCATCAGGGCTGTAACGACAAATTTTCACCTCTCACCCCCATTTATGGCGGACCTAGACAATGTCAGGGCCCCAGAAGTAAACTACCTTTGAGTCGAATAATAAGGTTTTTTTAACTTTTAAAATTATTTATTTTAGGATGTAAATTTAATAATAATTTATATTATATCTAAATTTATTTTTTAAGAAAGATCTCGGATATTTTTTTCATCCTGAAAAAGATGTACTTTCTACTCTTATTTCCTTCAGCCAAACAGATGGGGACTTACTTCCTATAAACGTCATTCGTCTTAAAAATGTGCAGAAGAGCGAAATTGTAAAGACTCTAAATTTATTTTAAAAGTTAAATGGATTTCACTCCTTTTAGGGCCTCCTATAAGCGTGGGGGAAATGCATTTATTTCAAATATTCTTTTAAAATAGATGTAATGATGTAATTAACCAATCATCACATACCACATACTAATTACCCCAATGAATAAGCAAAATTCTCTTTTTAATAATATATTTTCTTTCCCTTTTTAAAATATATATTTCCTTATCTCATTTACAGTTTATAAATATCTTTCTTTTTAAAGATTAACAAATTTTTAGCTGTTAACAAAACAAAAAAAAGTTCTCATCCTGGAATCATTAACAGTGAAATAACATACGTTTCTCTTGTTAACAAATAAATAAAAATAAATCATTTGATTATATGGTTTTTTTTCCCAGCAGTAATCTAAAAACTTTAAACAGTTAGTGACTCATTCGCTGATAGTGTCGGACGTGGAACATAAATCTGCATATATCATGATTTTCTTTCCTTCTTTTTTTATAACGTTCTCGGTCTTATACTAGAACAAAAAAACAAGACTTCTGTGATCCTTTTGTTTATGAAAAAACAAAAGAAATAGGATAGAGTGATAACAAGCAGATGCCTCAGTTATTTATTGAAACCACGAGAATCTGAAAGATTAATTATTATGAAAGTAGTAATTAAATTGCTTTTACTTAAGTAAAACGCTTTTTAGCAGAGAAAAAAAGATAAATACTAAATTTATTTCAGAAATATAAACAGATTTTAGATATTAACGCAGTTTAAGCATTAAAAACACAATACATTTTGATAAATTTTATTTAATACAAATTTGATATATTTTGATAAATTTGCTACTAATAAGTATGTGATCACTTCCTATATTTAAAGAAATATTCTTTTATTTTTTTCATACGGGAGTAAATAAAATTTTACAGTTTAAAAAATAAAAAGCCTGAGCCTGAAGGCTGGTATAAAATCGACCTAAAACAAAAGACTTCGGTCATCTGAATGTTAAATTTACAATAGCTGCTTATGCTTTTTATTGGTGATGGGTGATGGTGATGATCCTGGTTGCGCCACTCTAGAGAGAAAGAAATATAAAGAAAAGTGCCCAGTTAAACTGATGTCTTTGAGCTCATAGGTTATTCACACTTAATTGTATATTATACTCTTAATTCAAATAATAATCCCCCTCAAAAAATAAATGAAGGGGGTTAGCCCCCATTTCCCCCTTTTATATTTAACCAATGAACCTCCAAATGTAAATGGAAGCTCCTTAACATAATAAACTGGTATACCAAATTTGAAGCACATCAGATAATTCTGCATGAAAAAAACATTTCGTTAAATTAAGGGGAGGGGGTCTAACCTCCTTTATACTTAACTAATCAACCTCCAAATCTAATCAGGAAAGGTTCTTATCAGAATGACCAAAGAAAAAAAATTAAAGTAAATTGGATAATTCTGCATGAAGATACATTTATCTAAATTAAGGGGAGGGGTCCTGCCCCCTTTCCTCCTTTTATACTTAACCAAGGAACCTCCAAATTTAATGAAGGAAGCGCCATATCGAAATAAACCGGTACATAATTTCCAGCAAATCGAATAATTCTCTATGAAAAACACATTTATATAAATTAAGGTTGGGGGACTAGCCTCCGCCCCCCCCCATTACACTTAACCAATACACCTCCAAATTTAATCAAGGCACCCCCTTAACATAATAAACCGGTATACCAAATTTGGAGCAAATCGAATAACTCTGCATGAAAACCCATTTATCTAAATTAAGGCGGGGGTCTAACCCCCTTTCCCCCCTTTATACTTAACTAATGAACCTCCAAATCTAAACAAGGCATCTTCTTAACATAATAAACCGTTATACCAAATTTGGAGTAAATCGAATAATTCTGCATAAAAAACCCATTTACCTAAATTAAGGGGGGTTAGCCCCCTTTCCCCCTTTTATTTTAACTAATGAACCTCCAAATTTAATCAGAGAAGCTCCTTAACATAACAAACTTGTATGCCGAATTTGAAGCAAACCAGGTAATTCAGCATGAAAAGAATCATTTCGCTAAATTAAGGGGATATTAGCTCATCGATATCCCTCTTTATGCCTAACGAATGGGCCTACAAATCTAATCAGGAAAGCTCCTTATCAGAATAAACCTAGAAAAAAAATTAAAGTAAATTGGATATTTCTGCATGAAAACCCATTTATCTAAATTATGGGGCGGGTACTTGCCGCCCTTTCCCCCTTTTATTCTTAACTAATGAACGTCCGAATCTAATGAAGGAAGCGCCATATCGGAAGAAACCAGTAAATCAAATTTGAAGCAAATCGAATACTTCTGCATGAAAAACCCATTTATCTAAAAAGGGGGGGCAAGTAGCCCCGACCCCCCCCCTTTGTACTTAACCAATAAGCCTTCAAATCTAATCAGGACAGCTTCTTAACATAATAAACCAGTATACCAAATTTGAAGCAAATCGGATAACTCTGCATGAAAAACCCGTTTATCTAAGTTACGGGTGGAGTCTAGCTCCCCTTTCCAACTTTTATACTTAACTAAGTAACTTCCAAATCTAATCAACGCAACTTTTTAACATAAAAAGCTGGTATACCAAATTTGGAGCGAATCGAATAATTCTGCATAAAAACCCATTTATCTAAATTAAAGAGAGGACTAGCCCCTTTCCCCCTCCTTTATTCTTAACCAATGAATCCCCAAAACCAATCAGGGAAGAGCCTTATCAGAGTGAACCTAGAAGAAAAAAATTGTAGAAAATCGATGTTTCTATCAAGAGTTATCGCGTTACGTACATACATACATACATACGTACATACAGAACCTGCGGGTACATTAGCTCTCAGGCTTTGGTAGCCTGTGAGCTAAAAAGAAAAGTGCCCAATTAAACTGATGGCATTGAGCTCGCAGGCTATTCAAACTAATTGAATATTATACTCTTATTTCAAAGATTAATGTACTCGAAAAATAAATTAAGGGGGAAATTGCCCCCCCCCCTCGTTTCCCTTCTTTATACTTAAACAATGACCCTCCAAATGTCATCAAGGAAGCGCCATATCGAAATAAACCGGTATACCAAATTTGAAGCAAATCGGATAGAAAAACCCATTTATCTAAACTTAAGAGGTGTATTAGATCCCGTTCCACCTCTTTATATTTAACCAATGAACTTCCAAATCTAATTAGGGAAGTGCCTTATCAGAATAAACCGGTATACCAAATTTGAAATCGGATAGAAAAACCCATCTATCTAAATTAGGGGGTATTAGCCCCCGGTCCCCCCTTT
Source organism: Maratus speciosus (assembly GCA_963932465.1). NCBI lineage: Eukaryota > Metazoa > Arthropoda > Arachnida > Araneae > Salticidae > Maratus > Maratus speciosus. The sequence goes on along the minus strand of CAWVRF010000253.1, from coordinate 644,449 downwards.
AGACTATAACAATGAACCTTCAAATCTAATCAGAGAAGCGTGTTATCAAAATGAACCGGTATACCAAAATCTTATAATTCTGTTTGAAAAACCCATTTATCTAAGTTAATGGGGGGGGGGGGGATTAGCCCCGCTGCTTCCTTTATACTTAATCAATGAATCCCTAAAACTAATCCGGAAAGCGCCTTATCAGAATGAACCTAGAAAAAAAATTTGAAGCAAATCGGATATTTTTATCGAGTTATCGCGTTACATATATACATACATGCATACGGAAACGGCGGGCGCATTAGCTCTCAGGCTTTGATAGCCTGTGAGCTAAAAAGTGCCAAGAGCGTGTAACTATGGGGGGGGGGGAAGGAGGGACAGAAAATAAAAGAGGACATTAAAAGCTTTCTAACGATATGTTATGCGAGATGGTTTGGAAGAAACAATAACTATGCCCCCCGGGGGGACAGGTAAGTCCCAAACTGTCGGAGGGACGACTCAAATGCATCTTTGGTCAAGGTTACAATTTGCAAAATGTAGATTTATAATAAAATAGAACAAGAATTTTGCATTTTAAAAATTGCATGCACATTTCGAACGGCCCTGTAAATTAAGATTGGCGAGGGAGGGGGGGGGGGAGGTGAGAGGGATTAGAAGGGACAAACTTGAAAAATACAACATAATAAACTAGTAACCCGAATAACTGGGCTTCTAAAAAAGTATAACGAATACCTAGTGTTGATTTCAGGGGATGGTCCGGTGGGGACATTCCCCCCGGAAGCTTTAAAATTTTATGCTTTTTAATTGCAAATGTGCAATTCCCCCCTCCCCTTACGGATCTGTAAAATACGCCCTCCCCCGGAGTCGCTTCCCGTAGAAAATTACCTGCATCCAACACTGATGTGTCCAAGAAGGAAAAAATAATCCTTCCTTATACGAAATTTTACATCAGTTCTGCGACTAAAACAGTAAAATTGGAAGAATAAATATAACGATTCTGCCCGCATCTAAAGAATCGTCCGCAAAACGATTCTACCCTGCATCTAAAGAATCGTCCGCAAAATGATTCTACCACGCATCTAAAGAATCGTCCGCAAAACGATTCTACTCCGCATCTAAAAAATTGTCTTGAAAACGATTTAACCTGCATCTAAAGACCGACATCGAATCTGTGTAATGAATCGATTCGCTATTTCTGATTCTACGTTACGGGTGGAATTGATTCGTTCATTTTTTCTTGCTTTCTTTTGTATTTAGAAAAAGAAAAGTGTTGGATTCGTGAAAAACTTTGAGTACCGGTTTTCGAAGGATTTATAGTTCTAGAAGGTCTTGTCTGGTATACGATTTGACTATTTTTATAATTGTCTGCCTGTTAGTCTGTCTATTTGTTTGTCTCCGACAAAAAAATTGTGGGCGGTCTATTTAAAGAACTAATGCATGGAATCTGTTGAAACTTTAGATTTAGTTCGACCTTCATATAAATTGAAGCTGATTTCTTTTTGGTGAAAATCGCCCAGCAGATGGCGCTGCTATGTTGCATTTTTCATGATTTCTACATAATCGCAATCTCAAAAACTAATGCACGAATTTTTACCGAACTTCAGATTTGGTTAGACGTTGACGTAACTTGTTAATGATTAGGTTTTGATGTAAATTTACTGGTAGGTGGCGCTGGTATGCTGCATTTCCCCCCATTTTGGCAACAGCTCTATCTCAAGAACTAATGCACGGATTTTCATCAAACTTCACATTGAGTTAGACGTTGGCAAAAGTTGTTGCTTATTAGGTTTCGATGTAAATCACCCACGTTGCTATGCTGAATTGAATTCAGCATTTTTCTCTGGGAGAGATTTCTGCGGCTCCAGCGAGGGGCATTCTGAGACTTCAGAGGAGGGGAGGGGAGTTGGACTTTTGTACATTAAGCATAAAATCTCAAACCTTTTGGGGGAGGGGGCATTTCAATGTTCGGGGGGGGATGTCACCCCCTCCCCCCCGGGAAACCACTGAATTTAACGCTTTTTTCAGGATTTACACGATTTTAGTGATCATATCTCTAGAACTAATGAACGAAATTTCATCAAATTTAATATTCCGTTAGACACTGTGATATGTTGTTCCTGATTAGGTTTTCATGCAAATCATATAACAGGTTGCACTGCTATGCTGCTGTTTTCAGCAAATTTTATTCAGACATTTTTCTCCGGGACGAATTTCTGCGGTTCTAGAGAGAGACATTCTAGCGTTCCGTGGAAGGGGGGGGGGGGGAGACATTTGTCCATTAAGCAAAAAATCTCAAATCTTCCTGGGGGAAATTTCAATGTTCCGGGCGATGTCCTCCGGTACCACCCCCTGAATTCAACACTGTTTTTCAGGGTTTACACGATGTTAGCGAGAATATCTCAAGAATTAATGAACGGAAATTATTCAAACCTAATATTCAGTTAGACATTGACATAAGTTGTTCCTGATTAGGTTTTCGTGTAAATCATATAACAGGCTGCGCTGATATACTGCATTTCACACGATATTCGTGATAGCCATATCTAAAAACTAATGCATGGAATTAATTCAAACTTCATATACTGTTACACTATCACATAAATAGATCTTTATTAGGCTTGGATATATACTGCCCAACAGGTTTCGCTTTTATGCTCTTTGAATTGGGAAGGGAATTTCTGTTGCGGACATCTAAGAGGGTGTGGGTCGAAATTCGATTATTTGTTTGGAAAATGCATTCTTTTAAAATGCACTTATTTCAACAAACCTATACTTTTTAAATCCTCCTAATGGCCATAGGTTATCATTTAAATTTGACACTGTGACAGCGAACTTTAGAGTTTTAACATGTTTGAGATAGAAGAAAGTTTTGGTATTGGCACATTCGACTACTTTACCTTCAACTTTTTAAGGAAAATGAAAATGACATTACCTTTAGAGACATCGATTAAAAAATTTATTGAATCGATTAAATCGAGTTCACCATAGTCTCGATTAAATCGATTAAAAAAATTGAAATAGCCCATCATTAGCCAAAACCTGAAGGAGGGAGGAATAATATTGTACCAACTAGTAGGAAACAACTGCGCCATCTAGCGGCATGAGAGACAGAGCGGGGAGTTCGAGCTGAGTCTCGACGCGTGGTGTTCAATTGAAGAGGGCAGCGATGTATACGGTGATGAAAGATTTACGTGAGGGTAAATTTTTTATATATATGTAATGTGTCGTAAACAGTGTTGTGATTTTATCTGTGTATAAAAATAGTTAAAAGACATTCCAGTTGTTCCATCCTATCCAAAACGTCACAATATTATACATTTTTTTTTTTCAAAATCGCATTTTAAACTACATACATCAAATTATAAGGTTCTCTTAGCACTGCACTAAACATTGACAGTTTTAAGTCATCGGAAAAAGAAGTTAAAACTTAATTTTTCTTAATAATAAAAAATATTTTCAATTCATAAAACAGAAAATTAAAATTGTTAGCATGGTTACGATTAAATAATAAATAAAGCCAAAAGAGTTTCGAGTTTAATAAATAGCAAGTCACACCGTTTGGCGCGGTTTGTAAAAAAAATTTGGTGCTTTTCCAGTATAGGGAACTTGCGTTTTTTTTTAAAAGCTTGACGCAATTCGGGCGTCAGAACTTTTAAATAATGTTTCTGAATAATGTTAATGAATTTGTTTATATCATTTGTTGCCAAATGATATAAACAGTTATGAAAACAAACTTGATGGACAATTTTGTTTAGTTATATACGTATTTTTAATATATGTCTATTATAAATGTTTTTTATATACAAATTCTGTTTCTATATAAAATTAGATAAATGGCCTCTTTATATTAAATAAATTGTATAAATGTTGAAAAAATGCTTGTGTATATGAAATGAGGCAGGGAATAGTTTGCCAGAAAATATGTTGCAAAATTTCCTTCTCCGCCATGGCTACTTTCTCTATTTCGCTAAGATCCCTATAATGGAAAAGTATCAAAAAATCTTTAAACGTTCAGGATTGAAATAAATTGCGCAATAGCATACATTTTAGTATAGAGTTGGTATAACGTAAAATTAGCAAAAGGTCTCCAAAATATTTGTCCCAACTTACGCCAATTCTCTGTAAATTAGAATGTGGAATAGGTTCGTTTGAAAATCACAGAATCAATTTATTCCTTCTCTTGACGTGTAAGCACACGCACTGGGGTAAATCTCACCCCACTCACATTTTTTCTTCGAAAAAGGAATGATAAATTTCTTGTGGACGTTTCTGAACTTCCTTGTACCTTTCAAGGTAAAGGTTAAGAAAGGTTGTGTGAAGGAATGTCTTTTCTTTGTTGGATAGAAAAAGAGAAATATGCCTTTTGGGATTAAGTAATTCCGCGCGTATACAAAAGTTTCATTTCAATATGTTCAGACGTTTTGCGATAACACACAATAAAATAATTTTACAGAAAGAGTGACATAAAAGATACCGATAAAAAGTTGATGAAAGCGTATTAAATATAATTAATGCACATTTTATTAAATAATTCATGTTTTGAAAGGTAAAACAAATCGTTGAATATTTAAAAAAAAAACCTCACAATTTTTATAGAAACTGTTACAAAATTGGAAAATAAATATGAAACCCTTCATCTTTGCCTAAAAAGAAGTAGTACTGATGCATTTTACAATATAGTATACTTGCTTTTAAAACGCATTTATCAAAAATATAATGGGAGACAAAATGTAATAGTGAGTTACTCCGGGCGTGTGGTAATGTTGCAAAAATAAGTGCGTGTGTTTATGGTTAAGTTATTTCTGTGCTAAACAACGCCCGGTAACATGCGCCTATTGTCTGTAGATTCAATTATGTAATTTATCCGTACCAAATACGTCAATTGTCTATAGACTCGATTACGTAATTTATATCCTTAATTAATGCATACTTTACAAAGGACACCTACTTTCCAATTTTTCTGATTTTTTTATCAATGGTTACAGTTAGATCTAGATATGCTAGTCATTATCGCGGTATTTTAGTTTGACCTACGGAATATTATTATAAATATTCAATATTAGCAATATTTCTGATGTTATTTACAGGTGTATTGGATAATATTTTGAATCACATTTGATATTTTTTCTGCATTCAGTCGTTTATAGACTTTTTTTTCATTTTAAATTCCATTAAGTCCCCAAAACAGAAATTTTCTCTTTTATAGTTTTTTTTTTCGTTTTAATTCATTTCTTATGACTATTTCTTACCCTAGCTTTTTGTGCGTTTGAGGGATTGACATAGGATAGTGCAAAGTCCCTTAAACCAGAAAAGCCTAGGTACGTAGCAGAAAAATTCAAGAGATCACACTATGTATAAAACCGTTTAAGGACTAGTCTGTCGGCCAGTCCTAAGTAAAATATATGTCAATATCCCAATATGGGGGTTAGCAATAAGTATGGTGTCATCAGATCTCTTGAAATACACTGGTGAACCAATGTTTCTGTTAGTTTTTGATTGGAGAAATTGGTTGGACCGTTTGATTGAGGTCATTGGTTGGTTAGTTGGGGCGGTTGTTTGGTTAGTTTAAGTTAGTTGAGTAAGTTCCTGAAAGGATCTGAAAAAGGTGTGAAATGATATTAAAAACTGGTGGAACCATAGAGAAAAGTAAAGTTTGATCTAAAAAAGTTACATGAAAAAATGGGCAAATGGTTTCAGTCTAAAATAGTAAGTAGTGCGTAGAAAAGTAATGGAAACAGATTATCCATAAAACTCACGAAATTACTCAAATTTTTCTTGGTAACTGAAAATGTGGACGGCGCTTTACTGGTGCCTTATATTCAGAATCATATTATCCACTCAAAATGAGTACCGGATATAGTAAACATAATGTGTAATTATGTACTAAACAATTTCTGCTAGCCCCAGCATTATGGACAGGATTGCATCAAGTCAAGTCACTCCACAAATCTAAAAGAATGTAAACCATGAAGTAATATTTTAAGTATAACGTTAATATAGTCATAGTGTTGTTATTAACATTGAGAAATTGTTGTTATTAACATTTCTGATATAACACATCCAATGTAATAATTTGTATTTCAAGTAATTACTGTGAAAAGGGAACCTTATTCCAATGGACTAGAGCGAAACAGGTAGTTAGCATATGGTTGAATAATACATGCTTAGGGTTTTGGGCTTACTTTGGGCTTTGATCTTCCAGGCTTATCAGTGACCCCTTGAATGGAATTTGGTCCATACTTTGTACTGAACTGATCTCTCAGGTTCTCACTCATTACCAAGTCAGCCTCTAACCTATTCTTATGAACACAAATTTTTATACAGGTTATGAATGTTTTAAAAATGCCTTTATTTCCCTGATTGATTTTAAGGCACCAGTAACGCTCAGACCACATTTTCAGCTATCAACAAACATTTGGGTAATTTAGTGAGCTTTACAGATAATCTGGTTCCATTACTTTTCGACGCACTACATACTTTTTTAGACTGAAACTATTTGCCAATTTTTTCCTGTAACTTCTTTAGATCGAGCTTTACTTATCTCTCTGGTTCCACCAGTTTTTTATATCATAGTATTTGTGGCATCAAGGATGTTTCTGTTCAGTATTTTATCTTTTCCAGGAAAAACGATCAAATCATCGAGTTTGACATTTTCCTGCACATGTCTCAAGAATATTTACATCTTGGAAATAAGTTATGCAAAATAAATTTTTGTGTGTAAAACATATACTTGAATATGAGGGATCTAAAACAGCACATTCATCACTACTTGGTCTCAAACTAAGACATTCCGCCTCTTACAAAAAATTGTCTCTTAATTTAACAAGCTGTATCAACTAACGCATTAATATAGTTTGTCCCTTTATCAATAAAAGTTTGTCACTTTATCAATAATTTACTTATAGACAAGGCATATAGCTAATAAAGTATTTCTCATTGTCTAAATCTTGAATAATTTATTCATCTTTGAAATCAATCACAAAAATTAAATTTATAAGCTCAACCCCGTTTTCAGAAGCCTATATTACGGAAGGGACAGTTTTGATTTGATTATCGTTCATAGCACATTAAAAATCTTCAACCCATATAGCCAGCTTGCTGGCAATGAAATCACTATGATGTCCTGGCGGATCACATCTATGATCACGTAACATCTGTGACAAAAATATCACCATCCAGTAATGTCTCATTGTTATTAAAATGAGAAATTCTCCGAAAAATTAAAAACAAAACAAAACACAAGAATGCTTTAACATTTTATTCGTTGTGAAATTTGTCCTTCTGGCAAAGTTATAAATTTTTGTGATGCCATTTAACGTTACGTACGTTACATACGTTATGTGATAAAAAAACCACTATATTGTAAAGACTACATGTGATCAAAGTGTGCATTTGAAACATCTTTGAAAATGATAGAAACATTTCAAAAAGCCCGACTTAATTTTTAGGTCTATCAATTTTTTTATTTATCAAATAATAGAAATAAATCAATTTTAGTTAATATGTAATTGGGAATTATGATTCAAACATCCTTTCTGCGTGTGATTGGAGTTGTTTTTTTAATTCAGAGTGTTCTAATTCCATTTTATGTTTTATGACTTGTGTAAAAATAGCTTCAACGATGAATCTGAATTTAATTACGTGAATATTTATTCACACAGCTAAAAAGGTGTAAAATAAACAGAGTGAAAAGTTTCCAGACTAGGATTCGAACCTGGGTCTTTGAGTCGTCGAACTAATACTCTGCCAACTAAGACACCTGGAATGACAAATCTGGCTTGGCACTCTTTACTCTTATATGTTGGTAAGTCTATAACCGCAGCACAAGATGGGATAACTTCATAAATCATAACCCCACGGAACACATGACTCGAAATTATTTCAACATCGGTCATTTCCCACAAGTGACCGAGAGGTTCTACTCTCAAAGCTGGTAGACTGGAGATGCTGGGTAAAAAAACAAATGCGCCCGTCGGCCTAATCATTTGGAGTCTTCCGTGGTTTTCTTCGAATTTTAGATATCCTACGTAAATACGTATTAGGTTCCCATAGAAAGACCCACATTGAGGGCACTCTCCCCTTCGGGCCCATATCCTTCGTGAAGATAATTGGTCATAAAAAGAACACACAACACCAACATCGATAATATATGAGGACGTGAATTTCAAACTCACATTGTCCAAAAATTAAAAAAATCGAATTTTTGATATCGATATATTATATTGGTGAACTTGCATCGAAAAAACATCACAATTTGCAAAAAACTGTTTTAATCGAATATTTCTGGCATTTTAAAATCTCCGTTTACAATGAAAACCAATGGACGCTGCCAGAGGATTTTCCCGATTTCCCTAAATTTGATTTACAGGATAAGGCGAGAGTTGAAACTCGCGTCCTCATATGTAAAATAATTTAAACGATGAATTACACTTGATTTACACCTGTTAACTTCAATGATTTTATTACTTATAAATTACTGCTACCACCGAACAGTCAAGAAGAAAGTTTATGGAGGATCAGAAGAATTGTTTAATTACATTAATCATCCGAAAAATATTTCTTTTTTTGCAAAATCATCGAAGTTTAAAACAACAAAAATTAAATGCCAAGATTGAAGTAGAAGTATATTTACCATAAATTCAAATTTAAACAGAATTTGCTATCTTGAAAATACTTACTAAATTAATCGTATTAACTTAATGATAGAATTTTTTGCCAAATAGTGTTGTCAGTTGAGCGGATATCTATTTACATAAAATCCAAGTCTCTGTGTGTCCCTCACAATTCCAGTTGTACCGCCTCATTGATCGCGGCTATGTTAAGCATCCTACGGAGAAATAGGTATCAGCTTCAACAATGAGTAATTGTTAAAAAGTACTAATCGCAGGGTTACGAAAATATCGCCCAATTTTTGACCACCATGACAAAAATAAGTTGCCATATATAAAGCAAAATTGGTGATAGCTGACTAATTTGGCGAAATTCCAACTGAAAACATTATTCTTTCATAATCGATCTCACCGCAATTTAATTTAAACTCCGCGCATTTAAGAATTTTTCAAAATCTATGGGTCAGAATTTAAAGTGTAATATACAAAAATGTGCGTCCAAGCATCTTCATCCCAATTCTACTAATAAAATAACCGCCACTAGGCAGCATTGTATTATCTGAGCTCCTAACTGTCCTATTTTAATGTACTTTACATATCCGGATACAGAAATTAAGTTTTCGGATCATTTCCAGTATAGGGGCAATGGCGAAGAAGGAAATTTAGCAACATATTTTCTGGCAACATATTCATTGTTTCATTTCATATACACACACTTCTTTTCAATATCTATGCAATTTACTTAACACAATCAAAACCCGCGGCTATGCTCGCGTAATAGTTGAAATATGCTAAGTTTTATTTGTATGTCTAATTTTTATTAGAAGAAATTAGGATTTATTTTAGGAATAATACAAACATTACTAATTAAGCCACAATTTGAATAAACTCCATTATTACACAGAATTAGATAGAAATGAGACTTAAATTAATAAGATGAACTAAAACTAATTCTAAAGAAATGGTAATTTAGAAAACATTTTGAAGCTTTTATGCTCATTTCATACACTCATTTCAGTATTCATTTGAAATTTTGAATTTTTTATTAACCGCTCATAGTACGCATTTACATCTTAATATTAACCATCATGTCAAATTCCAAGCTTTTTGTCCAACTGTCTACCACCTCTCTGGTGGTAGCGGCACTAACATAAAATACATATGCTGGAAAAGATAAAGTCACCATTAATTCGCCAACATTAATTTCGAAATCGGTTTCGTATTTCCTGATATTCCATAGAAAACGTAATTTAGAAAGTTTTTAAAGGCTTGTTTAGAATGTTTGTTGTTCCTGCCAACATCATGTCATAGGAACACCGGCATAAAACATAGCCTGTGTGCGATTACAGATTGTCACTATTGATTCGTAACCATTACTTTGTAATGGGGGAAAATAATGGGGGGGCGGAATAATAATGGGGGAATAATCAGGAAATAATAAACCGAGTACTTTGTACTTGGTTTATTATTTCCTGAGATAGCATACAAATCATAATTTAGAATTTTCTCAGAATGCTTTTCACTCCTTCCCTTCGGTTCACCCCTTTTAAATTTCGAATTTATTTTCGACAGTTCATAGAGCAGGGGTCGATCCAGACAAAATTTGGGGCCTTTTTAGGGCCCTTTCTCAAAAATCTAAATGATAAAATACATCCCTTCACATAAGTAAATTTAATAAAATGGGCCCTTCACAAAAATAAATTTAATAAAATGGGCGCCTTCTCAAAAATAAATTTAATAAATTGGGCCCTTCACAAAAATGAATTTAAAATGGGCTCCTTCACAAAATTCCTTTTAATAAAACAGGCTTATGCGTAAAATTTCTTTTCATTAAAACTGTTTTAAAATGTGTAATTTTATAAACAAAACCAGTTCACCAAGAACAAAAACTTTAGCAAGAAGTTTTTGTTAATGAATGCTTGGTTCGAATTTGAGTAACTGTATTTCAACTTTCGTTACAAAATGTTGTTTTTCACAAAAATATTATAAAATTCACAAAAATAAAATAAAATTTAGAAAAATTACTTTTGCTTTTCAGAAAATTGTCCCCAAGAATAAAAACCCGCATCGACCTCTGTAGAGGGCATTTATATTTTATAAGCGACTACCGTGGCATATTTAAAGTTTCTAGCCACTTCAGTATCACAGGAATCGCAATTTAGAACCTTTTTTGCTCCGGCAACCCTCTGGCGGTAGTGCCATCAACATAAGTTATAGCTTATGTGGCAGGTTCTATCACGACCAATTTGCAACCATCATTTTTTAAATCGATTTGGTATTTCATAAGATTGCATAATAATCGCTATTTAGAACGTTTTTAGAACGCTTTTCGCTCACTTCATCCTTTTAAATTTGGAATTTTCTTTCGACGATTCTTAGAAACCATTTTCATCTTTTAAGTAATTACCATGCTAAATTTCAAAATGTTAGACCCCTCAGTATCACAAAAAATGCGATTTAGAACATTTTTGGCTACTGCAACCCCCAGATTGTAGTGACAAAAACAAACAATATAACCTGTATTGGAGTAGGGATTGCCACCATAAATTTTCAACTATTACTTTCCAAATGGGTATAATAATTTTGAGACTGTGTAGAAATTGTAATTTAGAACGTTTTAATACGCTTTCCGCGCACTTTCACCCCTTTTAAATTTTGAATAACTTTTAGAAACTTTTCTTAAACATCGCAATTTAGAACATTTTTTTTCTCCTGCAAGCCCCAGGTGGTAGTGACACCGACATGAAACAGACCCTATGTTAGAGAAAGGGTTGTCACCATCAATTTCCTGCCATTACTTTTGAAATCGGTCTGAAACTTCCTGAGACTGCGCACAAATCGCCATTTAGAACATTTTTTAGAACATTTTCGGGCATTTTTACCTCTTTTAAATTTCGAATTTTTTAAGAAATGTTCTGGAAGGTAATTTATGTCTAATAAGTAATTACCATGCCAGGTCCTTCAGCAAAACAAAAACCGCATTTTTAGAACGTTTTTTGCTCTTGCACCGGTAGTGGCACCGACATAAAATATAGCCGATGTTGGAGCAAGGCCTGTCACCATCATTTTGATGCCATTATTTTTTAAATCGGTTCGGTACTTCCTGAGATTGCGTAGAAATTGCCATTTAGAACGTTTTATAGAACGCCTTTCGCGAATTTTCACCCCTTTTAAATTTCGAAAGTTTTAAAAAATGCTCTTAGAAATAATTTATTTCTTAATAGTAACTACTATGCCAAATTCTTGTTTGTAGGCCATTCAATAACACAAAAATCACATTTCTAGAAAAGTTTTTGCTCCTTCACCCCTTTTTGGATAGTGGCATGGACATACGATATAGCCTATGTTTGAACGGGGACTAACACAATCATTTTGATTCTATTACTTTTGAAATCGGTTCGGTAGTTCCAGAGATTACCTCAAGCAAACAAACAATCTTTACTTCTTTATAATATTAGTATAGATAAAGGAGTCATTTATCTAATTTTATTCAGAAACAGGAGTAATTTTTACATAAAAAAGCAATAATATACATTTAATTAAAATGCATATATAAACAAACAAAAAAATTCATTAAGTTTGATTTCATTTTTATATCAATTGGCATCAAATTTCACTTTCTGATGCCCGAATTCCGCCAAACTTTTTTAAACAACGCCAAAGCCTCTATAGTGGAAAAGTACCGGATTATCTATTACTTTCCACTATCTGCACCATAGTTTGTACTATATGCAGGGAGCGAGGACGAAAAGTTTAAATATTAAATTTTACATCTTCTATAAAGCACTATAAGACTAGAAATTTAAGATTAAAATAAATGTAAGAGTTATATGACTGAAAAGTAAAGTACAAGTAATTTTTTTAAGACATGCTTTCGTTAACATTCACAAAAATGTAGAATATATATATGTTATATAAAACTTTTACTTTTACTATTCATTTAAATTATTCTAAATTGCCGGCATATTCATTATTTCCTTTTTTTAATACTTTCTATTATTTATTTCTAGTTAAATTCCTGTAAATTTAAAACGCGTATCTTAATAATAGTCTTGTTCAAAAACTTAATCTAAACTTTTTATCCCTTCATTAATTTTTATCGGCTACCAAACTGTAAAATTTTGAGCGCAGTTACTTTATTTTTCGAATGTTTATAAAAGACATTTTTACATTTTTATTTTATTTCATCTCATTTTCCCGCCAGCTGGGCGAGCGTCAGCCTATTCACATCGGAATCCTTCCATCAGCAGCGCCGGGATTCAGTTTTATGACGTTTCTCGTTCACTCTCCGTTGGTTGACTGACGGATGGCAGTTTCTTTCGAGTCTCACTCATGAATTTGTTTGGTTAGCCTGAAGTTTGCATTTCAATCGGAATTCCTCAGCGTATTCTAATAAAACTATCGAGCATGAGCTCAGAAATAGATTTTTTGTGCTGTTTGATTGTTTATCTAATCTGTTACCTGGTGTCCTAAGTCACGTAGAATATTAAATTCATTATTTAATATCTTTTTCGCATGAATAACTAGTTCGTGCTCAAGCATGATGACTCGGATAGTTCTCATCCTGTGGTAATTGTTTACGTTGATATGTTCTGATGGAATAAACAGTATCCAATGACTATGTTTCTATGTTTTAATTGGGAAAACCCTACAGTTCTTCATAATCCTTTTTTCACTACTCATGCGGCCTAATCTACCTTGACTTCATCATAAATCAATGCTTGTTTGATTGGACTTTACCAATCTTATCACTATCAAATATCGATAGAGTTGATTAAATAAGTCAACTGAAGTATTCTATCGGTCCACAGCTGCTAAATTTCCTCAGTGTGGACACCTCCAATAGCGATACTTGCACTGAGTGATACGACTGCTATACAACCTCACCAATGTCTGATTAAAATATAGTACTAATCCAGTAATATGTCGTAAAAAGCATGACGTGATTGTTCGACTTAACCCATTTTTTTCTTTTATATATATATTTAAATGCACTAAAATGAGAAAAAAAAATGGGCTAGAAAAGAGATTGTGTTATTTTCTCATGTCCGAGAAAAAATGAAAGCGCGGGCGACAAGGTTAAATATATACATATATATATGTAGCATTTTGCTATAGACTTTCAAACCTTTCGTTGACTCTAGTACATCTCGAAATAAAACGTAGTAGAGCAATCAAGGCCAACCATCCGTTATCATGAAAATGTCGGATTGCAGTCAGGGTGGCGAGTAAGACAGGCTTAATAAACATTGAGAAATTTCCCATCACATAATGAATAGAGTCATCGTAACTTTAAACTGGTTTATTTGACAAAAAACATATCAAACATTCCCAGTAGCTGTTTCATCAACTCTCAATAATCGATCATTCACTTCATAAAACTTTAGATGTCACAAGATTAGGATCTAAACATTAGAATCGTTCACTCCAAGCGACGCAGCTTAATTAAACAACAGGAAAAACGTAAATTCTTCTGCTCCTCGTCGATGTAACGATATAAGTACTCCGAAAAACAGCGCGTGGACGGATACAGAAAGGTGGATAACCAACGCCAGCAGAGAGATGGGGAAGAACAGGACCTGAAACAGGCTACGATTCGATGGGAAGAGGATTACGTCGATAATGAACTCTTTATACGGCATCAGAATGAAAGCGCCATTAAATGCTGGCGGCGCATGGAATTGTCGGTATAGAACACCAAAGAACAAATGATATTAAAAAACATTCGAAAGAAAAAGAATTTAGTTTTTGAAGAAAATGAAAAAGTAATTTAATGGGTTTTATAAGATTGGACGAATGGATTAAGGTTTTTAGAATAATAAAAGAATACACAACTTTAAATGCATGAAATAAAAGACAAAAGATATTAAGATATTATTAAAGATAGGTAAAAAGGGAAAAATATTAAGAATTTGGAATAGTTTTACTAAGAAAAAAAGGGGCGAAAAATTGAATTATTACATATATATATACATACGTATATAATGTGAAATCATAAAAAATTTTAATTAAAAGTTAAATTGCATTGGCGCCCACGCTTTAATTTTTTTCTCAGACATGAGAAAATAAAACAATTTGTTTTCTACCCTAAAAATTGATTTTAGTTTTTAGTGCTTTTAAATATATTCTACTATATAATGTATATACATTCTACATTTTTGTTAATGTTAACGAAAGCATGTCTTAAAAAATTACTTTTGTTTTAATTGAAATGATTGAGTAATAAATGAAATGAATAATAAAAATGAAAAACCCAGTTATACTGTCATTTGCAATGACGATAAATAAATCACAAGGACAAATATTTTCTACAGTTGGACTGTATCTAAAAGATCCGGTTTTCTTCACATGGACAACTGTATGGAATCATTTCAAGATGTAAAGTGGAAGAACAATTAAAAATTTATGTCGAAGATGTCAGCTTTTAAATAATGAAAGAATGTTTACAAAAAACGTCGCATATCTTGAAGTTTTGTAACCAAATTTTAATTTATGGTTAAATTGCATTTTTTATGTATTCATTATACAGTAGAGAACCGCTAATCCATGAGCCTGTTATCCGCGATCAATTAATGAATGTAAACAAAAAAAATTGAATTCTTGAAAAATGTTTCATTGGTGTCAAAATTTTCAAAAAATTGTTCATCAATTTTAATATTTTCCTTCTCTCTGTATATAGTTTCATACATCATATAACATTCTTCTTTATAGTTTAAAATGATTTTACATTTAATTAGTATATTATTTTACTAGCAGCCTTCGCCCGTTACGCTGGTTGGTTTTTCTAAAGAAACCTTGAATCAAATAAACTATATCTGTTAATTTGATCATGCGTTTTAAAGCAATATGGACATTTACTTGCAATGTCCAACCATTTTTCTGAAAACAGTATGAACGTAATTACGCTATTATATCTTCTATTGAGTCATAGAAAATTTAGGCTGTTAAGGAAAAACTTCTTTAGTTGATCATTTACTGTAGGATTCGGCAAAGAACGATAGAACAATATGTAACATACTAAAATCGTTCATGAAAAAATATCAATTAGAGTCTCATCAGAATCCGTTAAGTGGACTTATTGAAAAGACTAACCGTTTATAATAATTGGGTTCGTCTGATTCTAGAACTTTTAGCCATAATTCTACAATCAAGAAACCTGACGACCAAGCAGCACCAATCAAATTGTATGTGTTTTATACAAAAACATTCACTGAAAAATTAACTAACCGATCAAGTTCCATCGAAATCCACTTAGAAGAATCTTTCTAAACTGGTAAATGTATCGAAACCTTCCCTAAAAGTGATCTAACAGTTTAAATCCCTTAAAAAAGCATTCAGCGGAACCCTTAAAAAAAGGCAATCTTTCAAAATTGGGTTCATCTGATTTAGAACTTTCCCATAATTATTTAACTAAGCAACATAGAACGTTATATTTTATACTAACATCTTTTCAGAAAAATTATTCAACTAACAATGTAAGTCCCATCGAAATCTTCTCAGTAGAACTCAAGTTATAAGCGACCGGAATGAAATGTCTCTTTGCATTATATATATATTGAAAGTGTTAAATATAGCTTTCATAATTCCTTTAACCTGATTATAGAACTCTCAAGGATGTGGCGTAGATATACGTCGCACCACTTCTAGATTTTTTAGAAACTCTGCACAACTTCCATAACTATAGCATGTATACTCTCTAGTATATACCCTCTGACTGTAGCGTACATCATCCAGTTATCTTTGCTATAGTACTGAGAACATTTTCCGCATAGCTTCGTAACTAAACAATTTAGAATGACACGATAAATAATGAAAAAAATCTCTGAAATATTATCAAACTAACTGTGCAACTGTCATTAAGATCCATTCAATAAAACTTGAAATCTTTCATAATCGAACTCACCTAAATTTAGAACTACCGTAGCTATTAATAAGCAACTTAGAACGATGGATAAAATATATTATATGAACTTTAAAAAGTTCACTCTTTTACTTAAAAGATGACTAAAATAATAGAAAGAGATGTTACAAGTTTAAAATATACATTTTATTTAAAACTTCTTAGTACTTTCATGCTTTTTCAAGCTCTTCGTCAGAGAATATTTTAATAACTAATTGCTGTTTATTTATACAAATATTTATTAATACAAAATATACATTTATTTATACAAAATTTATTATTTTATTTTATTTATACAAAATTTTGAAAATGAGGGAGTCAATACTTATTAGAGTTGAAAGCAGAAGTAGCAGTTTCTTGGATTGAACTTAATTAGAGAAAATATATATTATTATAGATAAAATTAATTATTATATATCAAATAAATAATTGGATTATTATTGTATATTGTTAAAAAATTATTATATATAAAATAAATGGAACTGGGGTTGATTACAGTTCCATTTATTTTATTCTCAAACGTAACTTTCCTTTGTAAATTCGTAGCTGGACAGTCGAAGTAGCAGTGTTTCAGATTAAATTTGGTTAGAAGAAACTATTTAACTGTCGTACGAAAAACTTTAATAAGTCCCTTTTCTGAAGTTTTTGGGATATTTTTTCAAGATATTGAACCAAAAACTCGGAATATTGTACGATAGGGCGTCGTTACATACATGATTGTTACATACACAGGATTTCTATGGATTCTCTAGTAATGGATCTGTAATAATTGGATGTTTGAAATATGATTTTTGCATAATAAAAATCTATTGTGATGTTCCGAATGACACTTAAACTAGAGATCCTGAGAGAGATAGAAATCCTGTGTAAAAATAATTTTGTATGTAACGACACCCTATTGTACAATATTCCCAATTTATGGTTCAATATCTTGAAAATAAATCCTGAAAACTTCAGAAAAGTGATGTTAACGTTTATGGTGCGGCAGTTAATTTTTTTTCTAACTAAATTTAATCTGAAACACTGCTACTTCGACTATCCAGATACGCATGTAAAAGGGAAAGTGACGTATGAGAACAGATTGATAAAATAAATGAAGCTGCAGTTAATAATAATATACATTTTCTCTAATTAAATTCAATCCAAGAAACTACTACTTCTACTTTCAACCCTATTAAGCATTGGCTCTTTCATTTTCAAAAAAAAGTAACGTATTTGTATAAAGAAACAGCAATTAGTTATTAAAATACTCGGTACTATTGATTATCCCGGAGAACAATTTCGCCAAATTATAAATCGCCAATCTACTTACCAAATTTCACAAATTGTCATAATTCTTAATTTAAATAACGAAAACACAAATAAATTAGTAAAACATTAATAAAAATACAAATAAACTTCGAATTAAAAATCACTTGATGACGTAACAAACACGTGTAATGTGTTTAATGTCAAGTGAAAGTGACATTTACGATCAGTCATGATTGACATTTAATCTTATAGTTTGGTAATAGTTTTTTGGTCGACGGGATAATCCAGTAGTGCCAAATATTCTCCAATGAAGAGCTTGGAAAAGATTGAAATTACTAAGAAATTTTAAATAAAATATATATTTTTAACTTGTAACATCTCTTATATTATTTTACTCACCTTTTAAGTAAAACAGTGACTTTTTATATAATATAGTTTATGTTTGAATCAAGGTGCGTTTCGTCTTATGACATAATTAGAACGGTCGTTTTTACATTAAACCATTTATAAACAAAATTTACTATCTAACAGTGTAAGTTCTAGAAAATTCTGTTCAATAGAATCTGAGCTATAATCAATCGGTATGAAATAGAAATTTGGGTTTTACATACATAGTAAATGATGATGTGTAAATATTTAGGTGCTGTTATTTGCGATTTCAAAAGCGTTATTGGCGATATTTTCGCACGGCTAATATAAAAGTACCCATTTTTTCACCTTATACAGGAGCAAACGGCAAATCACCAAATTCAAATTTAAACCTTTGATAAACAATTAAATTTTAAAAATAAAAAAACCCGACTGCGTAAAAAGCGAACTAATTAATTATTTCTCCTCAATGTAAAACTTTTTTTTAAATTCCTACTATTAGCCCGCACTCTCGCTATATATATCTTGTTCAAATTTTCAATCGTTAATAAAACACTTATTATTCATCCAATAAAGCTCAAATAATTTTTTAAAACTTGTAGTGGATGACACTTGATGTTAATCCAGTTTTTTTTTCAAATATTAATTAATTAATTAAATTAAATTAATTCGATTAAAATTAGATTAAAATCATTAATTAAATTAATTAATTTGCAATAATCGAGAGAGCCCTCTTCTTGATCAAGGTACTTTAAGACCGAGAGATCACTCTTCTTGATCAAGGTATTTTAAGCGCCACTCAAGAGGAAAGAAGAATGGGAGAGAAAAAATTATTTTATTGACCCAAGTTGGAATTGATTTAAAATATTTTTTTATTTTACTTGTTTATATAACTTACTTATTTTTTTTATTTACTTGTATTGATGATTTTTAAGTTGTGTTTAATTGTTAGTTCCTATCTATAAACACTGTTTTGATGAGGTCTATAGATGTCTATGATGGTTTGAGTTACATTAAAGCTAGAGATCCTACATACACAACTTCCAGGTTGTATAATATTTTAACGGAGCTTCTGACTGTAAAACAGTCTATGAAACATCGTCTTCATTTTGAAAGGCCTATCCAATGATATGCCACTCAATAGGGTGCATAAATTTTTTTCGTCTCTACCGCCATTTCGTATTCTACGGCCGCCATTTAGAATTTATAAAAACAAAACCTAGCCTATAACCATTGGGCCGTTAAGACAAATTGATAGAAACCTCATTCATCAAAATCCATCCAGCCGTTGGGATGTTTCAAGGGTATAAAGAAATCCACATACACAGATACGCGTGAAACACATAACCCTTCTTTTCAGTCGGGTAAAAATGAACACGTACAAAGATTGTTTTTATATTTAAATTAAATATTTTCGTTTTATAGTATTTATTTCTCATTAAACTTTTTTGCGTTTGAAATAAAATCAGTAACCGTTTTGGTATTTTTCCGTTATGTCAACACCATTGTCGCCAAACGTAATAGTTGGCGCAAAATGAAATAAAACATTTGAAAAAAAAATATTTTGTTAATGAAAAAATGAGTATTTAAAAATTATAACTTTAATCAATAAAAATCAATAAAAATAAATGAATAAAAATAAGTACTTAAAATAAAGAAGTAATAAATGTTTTGCAAATAATAAAATATAGTCAATTTCAACTGCAGGCTTGAAATTGGGAACAATGCAGCATAGCAGCGCTACCTGTTGGGAGATTTACACAAAAACGTAAATATTACCAATTCATATCAAGGATTATTTGAATCTGACGTTTGAGGAAAATCCGTGCATTAATTCTCGAAATAGAGCTATTGGGGAATTCGTGAAAATGCAACATAGCAGCACCACCTGTTGAACTATTTACACCAAAATTCAAAAATCAGCAAGCCATGTCAAAGACTAACCTAATCTGAAGTTTGAAAGAAGTATGTGCATTAGTTCTTGAGATAGAGCTATTGCGGTAATTGTCAGAAATGGAGCACAGCAGCGAAACCTATTGAGCGATTTACTCCAAAAACTAATCAGCATCAATTTATATTAGGTACTAACTGAATATAAATTTTTATTAAATTCCGTGCATTAGTTTTTGAGATATAGCGCCTACAAAATTTGTGTCACACATAGACAGACGGACAGACATGATTCATACGCCTTCAATTGTTTCTAACATTAATATGGAGACGTAAAATTAAATATATAGTTTATAATAACTCCATGTTTTATCAGAAATCATTCATTTATATTTTTTCAAAATAGCATGTATTTTCATTACAATATTTTTTACAGTTTTTAGGAGAAAATGGCTACAAAAAGATATATATATAGTAACCAACTATTTTCTCTTTACTTTCTACAAAAATGGAGTATTTTTGTGTCACCATTAGAGAAATGGCATTAAAAAGTACAAAAAATTAATACTTCAAAAATAAATTGAGATGCAGTTATCAAACAAATTGCATTTAAAAGTTCTTTTTTCCAAATACGACGGTATAAAAAGGGTAAATGTGCGATGCTTAGAAATTAAAAAAATTGCAGTAGAGTATTTAACAGTACAATGATACATCTGATTTCTTTTACGGTTGGCTTATACAACGGAACTTTTTTTTTTTTTTTTTTTTGGAGACGACACTTTAATAGTTGTGAGAAAGAAATAGCATACTGGGTTTAGGTTCTTATGTCAATTCAACGTTAAGATATATTATGACACCTAATTTTTTTTTCGAAAATTGTGTTACATACATTTTGCTATATTTTTTATTTTATTACATTGAAGTACTTTATTTCATTATTTTATAAGACTACAAACATACCATAAAAATATCAGAAAGTTTAAATTAGTTATATTGAATACTTCTGTTTTATGTGAACTCGAAGCGAGAGCCCTGTTTACAAGTTTTTCGGTATCGATCAAGCCCTGAGACCCCTAAGGACTTGTATTAATAATAATATTAGGATTATTTTTATAACACCGTGAAACGTAAACAAAAGCTTTAGTACACATTTGTAATAATTGTTTTTTTTTCTTATTTCTGACATTTGTCGTTTATTTTCAAAATTTCTTGATTCTTTTGTTAACAAAACTTACCAGATTATTTCATCTAAAACTTACTAATGATTATAATTCCTCCAACCTCCCCCATTAAATCATGATTAGAGATTTGAAAACATATTAAAGACTTATATTAATAATAATTTTAGGATTATTTTATAACACCCTGAAACATAAATAAATCTTTAGTACATATTTGTAATAATAGGGGGCGAGACAAGACATCTACCGTTAAACAAATCGCCGAGTTTCTCAATCTCAACTAAAGAAAATACAGACACTGAACCTAACAGGAAAAAATGTCTTTTGATGAAGATTTGGCATTAGGCCAGAAATATTTAAATTATTTAGAGAAACAAAGTTTTGTCACTTAGGAAGAACGTATGACTATTTGTAGACTGCAAGATACAATTCAACAGCAAAAACAAAATGGCTTAAAAGAGATCATTGATGCCATGTTTTTAAATAAAACAATATTATTTAAAAAAAAGTTTTCACATTACATATACGTTTAAGTATGTAATTTATTTATTTTCGAGAATTAACAATCTAACTTGGCCAAAATATAAATTTAAAAAAATGTAAACAAAGATTGAATAGACATGATATGTCACTGGCGCAGTGAAGGGCGGGGGGGGGGGGGGGGTTCCGGGCAAAAATCCTTCCCAGAGCTAAAATAATTAGCATAATTGTTGCTTATATGGCTACTATAAGCAACTAGTTAAGCAAATTAGCCACTTTTATTAATCAAAATCAAAGTTAACATTAATTTTTTTAGTTTATTCGAAATCGGCAGCTTTTTGTTGAATAAAATTCCACTCAACATAGTGATTCAATTAAACAGCGAATATTGTATTTAAAACTGGTAAGCGCACATTACACACATTAGAAAGGGGCAGCGGTCACCTTTTCGAGACAGGCTAAAAGAGTGGTTATTTCCTGCGGCACAGACGATTTGAGTTTGAGTATTACACTCTGGACAGTTTTTTAATAGCATTTCTGTCTTTGTTCCATGTTCGAAACAATAATCGACTATTAAATTCTAGTGAAAAACGTAAAACGCACGCTTTTTAGATTTCTCTCAGTTTCAAACGCCCCGTTTTGCGTTTTTTCTCACAGTTATCTCTAAGACCAAGTTATGTGCGTCAAAGCCTTTGAAAAAGTAAGAATGAAAAAAACAATAGTATAAAGATATTGACATAAAAAGCTGTTTTTGATTGTGATTGAACAGAACACATTATTGCAATAAATGTTTCTTTTGAACCATTTCTACCAGGGTAAGGGTACGTAAATTTAAAGATTAAGGTTTAATAGTTAATAAGATAGCTTGAAACTTTTCCCCAGGTGCTCTTGCTCTCGGGGAGGCACTGCAACCCGTCCTCTGTGGTAAGGAAGCACTGACTGCAGTTGCCTCGATCTATAGTACATGCCTGTGTGCAGGATTTTCGAACGACATACAGTAAATCTGAAGCATTTTCTTAGAATAAATAAAAATTGTTATCTATATCTTACACACAAATTTATGCTAATTATGTATCAACTTAAATTAATAAACAATAAATTAGTTATACCTTGATTTACTCTTATTAAACGTAAATAATTCCACCTGCATATCATTAAAACTATAACCAATTATTTTTCTCACGAGGACAAAAATACAGTCACTGTTTAAATTAGGTAAGACGTAAAAACTACAAAATAATCATTGAGATGGGGTGGGGGCATTTCTTATAGGTGTTTAGCTGCAATGCCATTCATTTAACTAAAAGTAAACATAAGTAGATCCTTTCCCAACTATTTAGTGAAAGTGAATGAGAAAGCACACCTCCCTTTTTTCGAAAATTTTATTGAATTTTTTCTCCTGTTTTTGGCGGCCGGAGGTAAGTACCACCCATCTTTCATTCTGCCATAAGGTATATCACGCAGAAAATTGAATATATCTAAATACTCAGTAAAATCATAAATAACATTTACAAAGCATACATACATTTTTTCTTTTGAAAAAATTGCCATATTACAGAGTGCTTAAAAAAAGTTAGGACAATGTTTAATAGGTGGTAGAAATTAGAAACATTTGAGCAGGAAACCATTGCGCAAGCCATTTATCTAGTGAAAAATGTAGGGTACTATCAAAATTCGTGTTTTTGCTCGTGTAATAATTGAAATATGTCAAGAGGTATTTGTGCGCGTATTTTTATTAGACGAAATTATACTGCTACAGATAGTTCAAAAGTTACTAACTAAGCCACAGTTTGATTAAACTTCATTATTACACTGCATTAGGTGAAAAGGAGATTTAATTTAATGAGAAGAACTAAAGCTAATTCTAAATAAATGATAATTTAGTATTTCGAAGCTTTTACGCCCTTTTCAGTTTTCATTCAAATTTTTTAGAAAATATTCTTAGCAAGCATTAACATCTAAAAAGTAACCATCATACGGTATATTCCAAACTTCCAGTCTAACGGTGTATCACCAACTTGGTGGGTGTTTCACCAACATAAAATGTAGCTTATGCTGGGCCAGGGACTGTCACCATCAATTTGCGAACATTACTTTTGAAATTGGTTCGGTATTTCCTGACATTCCATATAGAAATCGTAATTTACAAAGTTTTTAGAATGTTTCCGCTCAATTCAATCTTTTAAATTTTGAAATTTTTAGTAACTCTTTTTAGAGATTATTTACAACTTATAAGTATTTACCATGTCAAATTTCAAAAATTTCGAATTTTTTTCAACTGTTCATAGATGGCGTTTACATTTTAAAAATAACTACCATGCCAAATTGTTAGTTTGTAGACCCTTCAGTATCACAAAAATCACAATTTTAGAAAGATTTTTGCTCCTGGAAGCCCCTAGTGACAATGCCACCGACATAACGTATAACCTATATACGAGCTGGGACTGTTACCATAAATTTGCAACCATTACTATTGAAATCGGTTTGGTATTTCTTCAGATTCCACAGAAATCGTAATTTAGAACATTTTTAGAACGTTTTTATCTCATTTCACCCTTTTAAATTTGGAATAATTTAGAAACTGGTCTTACAGATCATTTACATCTTATGAGTACCTATCACGCCAAATTTCAAGTTTATATCTTTAACAGTTCCATAGAAATCGTAATTTAGAACGTTTTTAGTATTCTTTTCGATCATTTTTACCCCTTTTAAAGTTCGATTTTTTTTCTGTTCTTAGAGAGCATTTACAACTTATAAGTATTTACCATGCCAAATTTCAAGTTTCTATAGGCCTTTCAGTATCACAAAAATCATAATTGTAGAACGTTTTTTGCTCCTACAACCCCCTGGTGGTAGTGGCACCGACATAAAATATAGCCTATGTTGCAGCAGAGAGTGTCACTATTAATTTACTACCATTACTTTTGAAATAGATTTGGCATTTCCTGATATTACGTAGAAATCGTAATTTAAAACGGTTTTAGAACTCTTTTTGCGGATTTTCAATCTTTTAAATTTTAAAATACTAGAAACTGTTCTTAGAGAGCATTTATATCTTAAAGTAACTACCATGTCAAATTTCAAGTTTCTAGACCCCAGTAAAGCAAAAGTCGCATTTTTAGAATTTTTTGCTCCTGCACCGCCTTGGAAGTAGTGCCACCGATATTAAGTATAACCTATATTGAAACAGGGACCGTCACAATCAATTTGCCACCATTACGTTTGAAATCGGTTCGGTAGTCCCAGAGATACACCCCTACAAACATACAAACTAGCAAACAAACGTTGCTTCTTTATAATATTAGTATAGATAAAACTTCAGTCAAAACCAGATATTTCTTGAGAACTGTAACGATAAATGAGTTATTTTAACAAAAATGTCAATAAATTTACATTTCTTTCCCTTTATGCAAAATTCGATGTCACTTAAGAGGCTACTTCACTCACGCGAAAACTGTTAGAAATACTAATCTCTTCAGAATTAGATAAAACTCATCATAAATCAAAATAATTGTTTTCAAAAACACTTAATGGCTGCAGTAAATAAGACTGATTACTTCTTCACCCATCATGTTAGAAAAATAGAAAATTACTTCCTTGTTCATCTGTTGATGTTTTAATCAAATCGCATAAACATTTACATTATAAAGCTGCAATTTTGACAGTACAAAAAACTATATTAATAATTTAGTGACTTTAAATGATAATGAGTGTTTTATTAATATACACAATCTAGAATTTATTTATGCCTTTTATCAAGTCTCAATAATGTTTTGTATTATTATTCTTCAGTGTGTGTAAAAATTTAATCCAGTAAGGAGCAAAAATGAATGCTCCAAAAATGTAAATTTTGAAATATAAATATTTTAGTTTAAATCGAAAAGTGGTACAATATTCCTGAAATATATAACATTAAAATAATCAATTTTTAATAAAATAAATCACAAGTTCTTATAGGTGAAACATCACAGAATATTTCAGATATATTATGGAATAAAACCACCCTTTTTGGATATGCAGTAAGTTACCGTGTTACCGTGGACGACCATGAAGAAGAAGGTAAGCAGATTTACCTTATCTTTATTATATGATCTAAATGTGATTATTTTTATATCCCATTAGTCTCATTTTAAGTAATCATTTAAGAATGATAATGAGACTGATGTGCTGCCTTCCTTAAATATTAAATATAAGCATATGATAATTTAATAAAAGGGTTTATTTGAAAATTAAAAGGTGGTAATCGAAATAAAAATGACTTCAGTAAAAGATGCACAGATAATAGAGAAGCTCAACTAGAGTAATTACAATATTTGAAAATCTAAAATAGAGATGCTTCTCGTAAAAGAAGATCTTTTTGAGATCATTACTGAAGATCCACCAAACCCAATTACAACCGATTGGTCCAAAAAGGACTGAATGGCCAGAGCCATTATAAACCTCAGTATTGAAGATAGCCAGATCGTCCACGTTGAAAATATTCAAAATGCTAGAGATTCATGGAACACTATAAAATCAATTCATGAACGAAGTAACTTACCAATCAAGCTATACCTTTTACGCAAGTTGTATAGCACAAAATTACCTACAGGGGGGTGATATGGTTAAGCATATAACAAATATACTTGAATTAATTGACCCATTATCAGCGATAGGTGAAAACATAAAATATAATTATATTTCAGCACTTTTGCTGTGTAGCTTACCAGCTTCTTATGACACACAAATAACGGCACTTGACTCTCCCCCGAAAAGAAGAAGAACTGACACCTACTTTTATAAAAGGTAAATTGATTTACGAATATAATCGCAAAAGCGATAGTTCGGAATCATCTGAAAATTCCACTAGAGCATTCAAAACTACGAAGAAATTTAACAATGCGGGTTACAAATTCAATAATAAGGGATATAAAAAGGAACAAAAATACTGTTCAAATTACAAATTGAAAAACCATTCCACTAAAGAATGCTGGTATAATAATACAAATAAACAAAACAATCCTTCACATAATACATATTATAAACAAACCTACAAGAAAAATTTTAATTGTTCTCTTGTATTCCAAAAGGATGATAAAAATGCTAGAAATGATTATGTATCCAATACGGATAAAAATATGGATTGTAATGAATATGAAAGTCATCAAGGTAATAAACATTGTCCGTTTATAATAAAACCGCGCAATAACAAAGCGTGGATAGTTGACATCGGTAGTTCTAGTCACATAACAACATTTGTTTACAGAAATTAAAGCAAATGAAAAAATTAGTGTTGTTATTGCAAATGGAAAAAAAATAGTTTTTTATGGATCGGGAAACACTCTAATAAATACAATAACTTCAGGCGGTGAAACGCACAACATAACATTTAAAGATGTTTTATTTGTTCCTGATATTGAGTCAAATCTTTTTTTCCGTTACTAAAGCTACAGAAAACGGATGCGAGATTTTATTCAAAAATGATAAATGTAACTTAACGTTTAACGGAATAACCCGCCAGGAAGCAGTAAAGAAAAATAACTTATATGAAATTCAATTAGCAAATGAAAGCTAATGATTAAAGCTCATTAGCAATGGATTAATGATGGATTAATGCAATAATGATTGAAAGCTCAATTAGCAAATGAAAGACATAAACTATGTAAATAAAACTTACACTTGTAACAATAATACTTGCATAGAGCTATGGCACAGAAGGTTTAGCCTTAAAAATTTTGCATCTATCAAACAAATCGAAGAAAAATACCTAGCGAAGGGAATACAAATAAATAAATGTAAACATGACACAACTTGTGAAACTTGCATCAAAACAAAGCTTACAGATGCACCTTACCCAAAATTAGCAGATTATAGAGCCACTAAATTATTGGCTTTGATACACTCTGACGTATGTGGGCCTTTCTAAACACCAACCATAGGGGGGAAACATACTTCTTAACGTTTGTAGATGATTATTCTAGATTTACCATCCTGTATTTATTATCAAAGAAATCAGAAGTTTGTGAAAAAGTTAAGGAATTTGTTGCCTTAGTTAGTAATAAATTTGGCGAAAAACCGAAAAATATAAGTACGGACAATGGAGGGGTATTTTACAATGATTTAGTTGACAACTATCTTAGAAAAAATGGCATAAAGCTTCTACACACTGTTCCGCACTCTCCGAGCCGAAATGGTGTAACTGAACGTAAAAACAGAACACTAATTGAAATCACCAGATCTTTGCTTAGCGAAGCAAACTTGCCTCAAACATTCTGGAGTGAAGCTATCTGTACGACGAATCACCTACGAAACCGATCGCCAACAAAAGCTAATGAAAAGTCCCCGTTTCAGCTTTGGAATGAACGACCACCACATTTACATTATTTTAGAGTGTTTGGCTGTAAAGCCTTTGCTTATGTCAACAAAAATAAACGACGAAAATTAGATGATAAGATGGTTGAAGGTATATTTGTCGGCTACGACAATTACTCCAAAGGGTACCGTATTTACACAAGTGGTAAAAAAATAATAATCGCCAGAACAGTAAAGTTTCTAGAAAACAAAAATATACACCAGAAGGTGGAAACATAATTAAATTTGAGAGAAAAACCATCTGATGAAAATGAAAAACCACAGAATAAAAACATCGTAGAAATTGAAGTCACAAACACGGAAGACACACCAAGTGAGTCTAAACATTTAATACATGAACCAAGGCGGTCAGACAGATCAAATAAAGTAGTCCATCCAGACCGATTCATTTACATAACTCAAGAACATATAAAAGAACCAGGAAATTTTCATGACATAATGAATATTGAAAATCCAGAAGAAAAACAAAACTGGTTAAATGCGACACAAAAAGAGATAAATTCTCTTAATAAAAACAAAACATGGACATTTGTTGGTCCCCCGCAAGGTAAAAAAATAATTGGATCAAGATGGATTTTTAAAACTAAATATGACGATCAAGGAAGAATACAGAAATATAAAGCGAGATTAGCGGCGAAAGGATATTATCAAAAATATGGCATAGATTACGGAGGAACATTTGCCCCTGTTGTTTCATACACTACACTTAGATGTTTTATAGCAGCAGCAGCATACCAAAAATTAAAAATCAATCACGTAGATAATAAAACTGCTTTCCTGTATCGTAATTTAGATGAAGAAATTTACATAACTCAGCCAGAAGGCTATATTATTCAAAATCAGGAAAACGAAGTATTCCGATTGAATAAATCCATTTATGAATTGAAACAAGCAGCCAGGGCATGGGACACTAAGATAACAAAATAAGTAAATGACTTAAAATTTAAACAGTCTAATTCAGATACATGTTTATACATTCGAAATGAAGAAGAAAACAAAACGTATATAATCATTTATGTTGATGACATACTCATAGCAGGAAAAGATGACGAAATTAAAGATATAATAGAAAAACTTAAGTGAGAATATGAATTAAAAAATCTAGGAGAACTAGGTTATTATTTAGGAATCAAAATAGAGAAAACAGCAGAATGTTACTAATTAAATCAAAAAACTAAAATAGAAGAAATAGTAAAAAAGTTTAAATTAGAGGAAGCTAAACCAGTTGGTACTCCCATGGAACCTAAATTTAATACATGTAGATTAGAAGATAATGACAATCTATTACCAAATAATGTTAAATACAGACAGGCGATAGGTTCATTACTTTATATCGCATCTGTAAGTAGACCTGACATTTTTGCTTCTATGAATATTTTAAGTAGAAGAAACGAATTCCCGCGTGAAAAAGATTGAATGGCAGTTAAAAGAATAATACGATATTTAAACTGCACAAAACAAATGAACTTGCACATAGACAATAAAACTGAACCAATTTTAAAGGCTTTTGCGGATGCCGACTGGACAGGTGATACTAGCACAAGAAAATCAACCAGCGGCAATCTTTTTACTTTAGGTAATAATCTAATTCAATGGATTACAAAAAGGCAATCATGTATTGCTCTTTCATCAGCAGAGGCTGAATCTGTCTCAGCCGCAAGTGCAGGGCAAAAAATTTTGTATTTATTGAAGCTGCTGGAAGATTTAGATTTAGCACAGACAAAGCCTATCAGTTTATATGAAGACAACCAAAGTTGTATCAAAATGATAGAAAGTGAGAAGTTTTCAAAAAGAAGTAAGCACATCGATATCCGTTTCCATGCAATCAAACAACTCAAAGAAGATGGAATAATTGAATTTAAATACTGTCCATCGAAATAGATGATTGCTGATGGATTAACTAAACCTGTTCCCAAATCTGAATTAATAAATCACAGAAAATCAATGCACTTGTTTGCCTCATCAATCTGAAGAGATTAAGGGGGCATGTTTCAAATACTAATCTCTTCAGAATTAGATAAAACTCATCATAAATCAAGATAATTGTTTTTCAAAAACACTTACTGCCTGCAATAAATAAGACTGATTACTTCTTCAACCATCATGTTAGAAAAATAGAAAATTACTTCCTTGTTCATCTATTGATCTGTCAATCAAATTACATAAACATTTACATTATAAAGCTGTAATTTTGACAGTACAGAGAACTATATTAATAATTTAGTGACTTTAAATGATATTGAGTGTTTTATCAATTTATATGATCTAGAATTTATTTATGTCTTTTATCAAGTCTCAATAATGTTTTGTATTATTATTCTTCAGTGTGCGTAAAAATTGAATCCAGTAAGGAGCAAAAATGAATGCTCCAAAAATGTAAATTTTGCAATATAAATATTTTAGTTTAAAGCCAAAAGGGCTACAATATTCCTGAAATATATAACATTAAAATACACATTATTTAATAAAATAAATCGCAAGTTCTGATAGGAGAAACATCACAGAATATTTCAGCTATTATGGATTAAAACCACCCTTTTTGGATATGCAGTAAGTTACCGTGTTACCGTGAACGATCATGAAGAAGAAGGTAAGCAGATTTACTGTATCTTTATTGATCTAAGTGTGATTATTTTTATATCCACATTAGTCTAATTTTAAGTAATCATCTAACAAAAACACCCGCTCTCTAATGTTAATCCTATGGGTATCTTGTTTGCATTTTCATATTTTTAAATGATTTATATTGAACTGGATAGCTGAGGTCAATCTCTACAAAGGCCGTTTTTTACTTTTTCGATTTTGTTTCAAGGTTTTTTTTATACTACTTTCACTTTTGGAGCCGGTTTCGAAAGTGAAAGTATCTTCATTAAAAATACCTGCAAACGAAATCGAAAAAGTAAAAACGGCCTTTGTAGAGATCGACCTCAGGTATTCAATGCAAGAAAAATCATTTAAATATACGGAAATCCAAACGAGATATTTTTGAAAACTTCTTCAATAGGTTAGCATTAGCGAGCTAATGTTTTCTCGTGAGTGAAGTAGCCGCTTAATGTGCTAGTAGTGCACAGTAATTCAGTTAATTATACCGTGTTTAATATTAACTACATTCCAAACTATAGAATACCTAATTCAGCTCTGTTTGGACGTGAATAATTATAAATTCCACCAATTCTCGCGATATTATTGCACTGACACAACGCAAGGTAAGTCTATTGAAAATTTTGTTAAAATTGTTTCATTATTAAAGCTAGGAAGGGGGATTGTCCCTGTGTATTTTTGGCTGAAAAATTGGATTGCAACCCTGATTTTCGATACAAAAAATGTTTCTTGTACTGTGCTCTTCCATCTTTTAAAATTTGTCTATGAATTTTTTTAAACACTTTATATAAATCTAACATAGTTTTGTGTTATTTCATTGATGCATTTTGAGTTTTGTAACTCTAATATTGTAAACGCTGATAAATGAATCATAACCAGCATAACAGCTGATTCTAATATACGGAGAAAAAAAGTGTTAAGATTTCATGCATTAAATAGACTGATTCGATTAGCCAGTAATTCAATTAACCGACGATCACCCTTATCAACAACTCAAAATTCCCCCCCCCCCCCCAGAGCCGAATTCTAGCTGCGCCACTGTATATGTAATCCGCAAAAAGCCACAAATCCGCAAAACACTTGGAACCAAGATGTGCGGATTAGTAGTCTTCTACTGTACATAGTTTTTCATAAATGTGTTTCGTTTTTAAAATGTGTTAGTTTCATTTATCACTGTGGAGCAAGCGAGAAAAACTCATATTCTTGCACATGTTTTGTATGCATATCTATATCTCATTTTCCGTCATTTTTGATGGGCTATCTTTCTAGTGTATTTTTTAAAAAACAAATACTTTATTTTTTAACATTTTTTAATAAGTAAAATTTATTAGTAGTAAAAATTTAAACAGTTTGAACCATTGATACACGAATTTAGAAAATAATTTGTAAATAATTAAATGTTGGAAAATGTCAATGAGATTTTAAAGAAGAATATTTGGATGTGTAATAGGATCATATAATGAGTGGAGTTTAATACTTGAGTGCAGAATTCTTTTCAACGAAATATTTACTACAGCAGGAGTCGATAGAAAGCGGCTGTACGGGTACACGAAATTACAAAGTTGCAAAAATTTAATAGTAAAAAATATGAGGAAAGTTTTGTAAAGAATTGTAATGAGTTATATGAAATAAAATTATCGATAGAACTGACGAACTCATCAGCTAGAATAGAGAGAAGTCTTGCTCTTGATTCCAAAGTAGAAGCACGTCTTCTTTCCTTCTAATAAAACAAGTCTAACAAGGAAGGTCTCCTTATCAGGCATACTCAGAATATTTAAAAACTATATACTAATTAAACTGCTTATGTATGCATTAAAGGATCAGTCCAATTTAGAGGCGGAATTACAGAAAAATGTCTGTGAAAAACAAAATATTTTCGAGTATTTGGCGCGAAAAGACAAACGCGTCACGCGATTGGGCGAGCAGCACTTTTCCTCTCCAAAAGCAAACGATTTTAATGCATCTGAAAATTGCTTGTTAATTGATTTTTAGAATTCGTATAAATAGTATTTAATGAATTTGAACTTAAACAATGAGAGAGTTTAATACATATATGTTTTTGTTATATATTTATGTTGCTTGTTGCAACAGTTATTTAATTTTATCACTGTAAAAATTCTTTCATATATAAAAAATATTTTCATATTGAAAAATATATTTTCATATATTTAAGTTTATTCCAAAATAAATGCCAGATGAAGAATGCAGTAGTTATAAATTTCAATATCTGAGAAGTTTTTGTATCCATAGCAACAATGTTGAATCGACAGTGCTCATTTGGACATAATTTTGAGATTGAATCAATTTTAATTAACCATTTAAATTTTATAAAAACATGTATAATAATCACTTATAAACATATTAAGTTAATAATATACTTAATCTGTCGATAAAAACGATCGTCAATCTTAATAAAGATATTCTATCACTTTTTATAGCATTATTTAACATAATCCATTTAAATTTTGTTTTAATTCATAAAATTTAATAGTTAAATTTCATTATAAATATATATATGACAAAACTATAGTTAAAACAAACTAAAACTGAAAAAACTGAAGTTATTTAAATAAAATTTATTTAACCAAGTTTAACATGAAACATTTTTATCTTAAAAAGTATTTGACATAAAGAAGTATTTTTTGAAATTTTATGTCATCGCCAACTGGTAATAAATCGCCAAATAACGATTTTTTTTTTTTTTTTTTTTTTTTTTTTACGGACACTCTATCAGGTTTCAGCCAAAATTTTATTTAGAAACATATCTATCCTCATGAGAAGAACATTCTATAGTTTTTACCACTTTTTTCATATGTCCGTATGGAGACCTTCTTTGTAAGTTCTTTCGAAAAGCCTGTCGCATTTATATATTTCTATGGACTTTTTTAGAAGTTCTTCTGGATCCTGAATTTATGAATTTAACTGTTCTTCCTAAAACATATTTAAAATATAGATAAGCGTGGAGTTCAGAATTATTTCATGACGTAACAAACACGTCATACGTAACGAACGCGTAATCTCAAAAATTTCAACTGGAACCCAACTACAATCTTCTATAGCAGTTGTATCACATAAATTGGAATTTTCGATATATCTTTTTTATTCCTGCACACTTTTAAATTTCGAAATTTTGGGGAACTGTTCTGGTTGAGAATTCACGTATGTAAAGTTAGAACCATGCCAAATTCCAACTTTTTAGCCTTTACGGTTCCAAATAAATCGTAATTTAAAACGTTTTTTGAACATTTTCCCATAATTGCACACTTTTAAATTTTGCAGTGCATCAAAACCGTTCTAGGTGGCCATTTATATTTCAAAAGTAACAACTATGCCAAATTCCAAGCTTTCACTGAAAACTTTTACATTTAAAATTAAAAAAAAAAACTTTCCGAGGACATCCCTAAAGTAACAGACAGGACAAAATTCAAGTTTATAGACTAGCTGTTTCAAACAAGTTGTAATTTAGAATGTTTTTAGAATTTCTTCGGCACATTTGAACCTTTCATTTTTCAATTTTCAGGTGCATTGGTAATTATATAAATACGTAGCAACTATAGCCGTTGTTCAGTCCGTCTGTCTGTCCATCCGTCCGCAAATAACAGAGCAAAAACTACCCAACCGAATGGTCTGAAATTTTATGAAAATCGGGTGCATAGTTTAATTACAGGGGCAGTCAAAAATTTTCCGTTACATTACGGCCGATGGAAAAAAATTATTGCAAGTGCATTTTAATGATGTCACAGCCTTTCGAACAGAATGAAATGGATATGCACTTATGAAGTGCACTAAAATATACATTCAGTACAATACGCGGTGCAAAAAATATTTATAAAACTAGTTATAGTACGAATGCACCTCACTTGCCACGTTTGACGAGCGATTTTCAACTTGTTTTAGAAATAGTTCATCGAAAATATTTACATCTTCAAAGTAACTGCCAAACCAAATTTCCAATTTCTAGCCCCAACAACTTCTTGTATTTCACAATATTAGAATATCCTAGCTCATGAACCACACAAACCAACCTAAAATACATAGAATATTGTACCGACATAAAATATAGCCTGTTTTGAAACAGATTGTCTGAAGCATTTTGCCATCAATAGTTTTTAATAGTTCCAGACATTAGTCCTGCAAACAAAGAAACTTTACTTCTCTTCTAATTTTAGATACTAGGGGATCGTACCCGGGCTTCCCGGGTTACAGAATATAAGAGAAAATCATTTTTTCTTGAAAACTAATTTACATGCAATATATTTTTTAGATTGCCCACTAACAATAAAAAAGCATTTTTCATATGAAAAATATCAATTATACAAACAAATAAAGTTTTGAAATTTATCAAAAGCGATATTTTCGTATTAGCCGCATGCTAAGAGTTATTAAACCAAGATTTTGCTACTTACGGCCTCCTTTTATATTCTGATAATTTCAAAGATTTAAGAGTGTAGTTCAATTACATGTCTGTTAAATTTGTACTTTATTTATATTATTTTATTTATTTATTCACAGAGGAAGTTTTATTTTTTTTTTATAGAATATTAGCCGTCAGAAAATGATGAACTATATATTGGTGTTTTAAGAACAAACGGGTCAATCTTTCGTAATCGAGCTCCACGCGATAGAGATAAATTAAAAAATATCTGATGCTTTAAAATTATTTTTAAAACCATAGACAATCAGTACTCTACAGTACAGTCAGATGCACTTTGCAAACAAATTCGATTTGAAAATATTTTTTTCCTATTTGGCTATCTAAAAATGTAAATTGTTCGATTACGAATATGTAAAATTTGTGATTTTCTTTTATTTATT
Organism: Maratus speciosus; assembly: GCA_963932465.1. Taxonomy (NCBI): domain Eukaryota; kingdom Metazoa; phylum Arthropoda; class Arachnida; order Araneae; family Salticidae; genus Maratus; species Maratus speciosus. The sequence goes on along the minus strand of CAWVRF010000253.1, from coordinate 609,011 downwards.
TATAAAAGATGTGTTAATTTCGTTATGGGAAATTAGTCGGAAATAAATCCTGAACAATTTTTGTTGCTTTATGTGCAAAATTTCTACTACTATAAATGTCCGTAAACGTCTGTCTGTATGTTGGTAACACTCGCCCGTGTCGCCGGAACTACTTTTCTCGCAGGCGACGCAGAGGGTCTTATAATATGTCGATTCGGGCCGCCATTTTCCGAGAAAAACTGACTTTGTAGTTTCGAGAAAATCCCGCCGTAATTACGGACGTCATTAGCTAATTAACAACATATTATCGAAGGACAATCCTTTCAAAATTGAATCTTTTTATCAAGCCAATACCCCCCACATAATACACCTTAAATTAAAGGTATTAAAACTTCCGAACTGAAAATCATGCTAACTAAGCTTGACGAGGTCTTTCCAGAAAGTTATGGCCGAAAAAAGCAAATTTCTGCAAAATTTTTCCTTCAAAAGACAGTAACTCGGTAATTTTTGTCCCTATAAGTAGGATGTTCCGCCTTAGAAAAAGTTCATTCTATGCAGATTTTCCCCGTACTATCTTTCTATGCTATCAGCTAAACTCTATTTCCTAAGGGGGAGAAGTTAGGGGGCCCGGGCGGGGGCACCAAAAATATTTTTAGCATCATTTTGATTGCATTTTTGGTTATAGCTCTTCAAAACAATTCTACTACACACATCAGCGCGATAGGCTTTTTAAAAAGAGTTTGCAGTGCGTGCGCAGCACGCCTGCTATTCGGTGCCGTAGACAGCGAGGACCAGGTTCGACTTTCGTTATAGCAAAAGGCTTTTTTATAACAGTTTGCAGTGCGTGCGTAGCAAGGCCCTGCTATACGGTGCCGAAGGCAGCGGGGATCTGGTTCGACTTGTTAAATTTAGAAAATATAACAAAGTGATCTGCATGAAACTTTAAAATAGTTCATAACACATTGAGATATATGCTACTTATTAAATATAAAAATGTCAAAAGTTTAGTTACCACTATTTCCGAATAGAAATTTGTGCAAATATCTTAATTCTTGCTTAAGACCACCACCACCTCGAGTAGCATATCTACTGACAGGTTGTTTAACGGACTTTCCTTCCGATAGAGTTTTGTTATGAATAGAGTGCGCTCCCTGGTGGTGGAATGTGGAACTAACAAAATTCTTGGTTAAGACTGCCACCATCCCGACCCATGTATCTACCGAAAAGTTGCGTGAAGACGTTTCGTTCAGATATGCCTTTGTTAAAAATGCTGTGTGCTCCCTGGTGGTGGAATGCGGAACTAGTATAACACGATTTTGTTAAAATTAGGAAATATAACAAGGCGATCTGTTTGAAACTTTAAGATAGTTCATAGCACATAATAAAAAGCTTATAAAAGAATGGTGCGTGCAATTTCCTGTGAACGGGGGGGGGGGGGGGGGACTGGCACTGGATTTTTTTTTTTTATTAGCGTTTCTGACCTTTTCGGATGCCGTTTTTTGAGGGAGTCTTCAGATATATGCTACAGATTAAATATAAAAATGTCAAAATTTTTGTTTCCACTATTTCCGTATAGTAATTTCAGCCAATTTCTCGCTCAGAGTGCCACCAACTCGAGTAAAATATACACTGATTGGTTGTTTAACACAGTTTCGTTCTGATACACTTTTGTTATGAATAGAGAGTGCAGCCCGGTGGTGGAATGGGGAACTAACATAACGCGAATTCATTTAACATAGGAAATCTAACAAGGCGATCTGTTTGAAGCTTTATGATAGTTTATAACACATAAGATAATTTTTTTAAAAAAGTGCGTGTGAAATTTCAGGTATGTGATGGTAAGGGGAGAGACGAAATATTTCTTTTTTTTTTTTTTTTACTTTTGCGGTACTTGCCGTTTCAGGTGTGGTTTTTTTGGCGCAGATACTTATGGTCTTGAGGGGCCTTTCATCTGAACACCTTATAAAAAATTACCCTCAGTACACTTTAGCTGGGTTTTGCGGTTTCTTGTGAGGGGGAGATTCAATAATTTTAATTTTATTCTGCACCCCCCTCCCCCCAACATACACCTTATTTTAAAGGTCTTCAAAAATTAGAGATACATATTTTACAATGTCATGTGTTACGAAGCTTCCCCATAAAGTTAGGGCCATGTTAATATAGGGGCTGTTTTTTCAAATCGCCATAACTTCGCTCCTATTGGAGCCACAGCGGGGAGAAGTCTCCTGGTAAAGTTTTAACCAAAGCTATTTTTTCCCGCCGCATCTTTTGGCTACCTCAGATTTTTGATAAATTGCATAGGGGCTTAGTTAGGTGGCCGTGAGGGGGGGGGCTTCATTAAAATATTAAAATTTTAATCTTTTGGTGTAATTTTCATAGCTCTTATCAATTTTTGTACTTTTACATATCCTCTGTCCCCCCTTAGTTGCGTGCCCATAAAGGGTTAACTTTTGCAACTTCTTCTTGTTTTGACTTAGTACAGCGGTGTTTCATATCAAACTGTTGGACTTCACGACCTCAGTTTGGCCCCCCTCTTGCCACTATCTTTATGCATCTTCGGTGTCCACCCCCCCCCCCCCGCCCCCAATTTTCCGCCCAGGGGGGGTGCACTTTTCTATATTTAAGTAATGCGCAGCAGCGCAATACTTATTTATTTCCAGTGTCACTTCTTAATGTTAATTTAACATGGAAAAGCCTATGGAGATCATAACTTTTTCATTTTTTCTTCCCACCTTTTTGTCCCTGATGCCACTCATTTTTTATTCTTTACTAATTCTAATGATATTATAAATTTAAAGTGTAAAAACGTTTGCCTGACGTCAGGATCAAAACGAATGGTAAAATGCCTTTGCATATAAGTGAATTATAACCCAGAGAAAAACATGGACCATTTTTTTTTTTTTACATTATTCAAATTTTTTTTTAATAATTCCAATTTTCGCTTTTTTCATTGAAAATCAACGGACATTTTTCATAGAAAATGTAACATTTTTACTTCATTGTTGCAAAAATTTCAAAAGCCGTAATAATAATTTATTTCTTTTCAGTTGAAAGATTTTCACGTGAAATATTAAACTGAGCTTTTTTTTATTTTGTTTTTTTAATTAACCCGAGAGTAGTCGCGACATTTTTTAGAACGTTAGTAGTCGCGCTCGGTCTATTTGCCGCCGTTACCAGCAGGCCAAAAACGAAGGGGAAACTTGCCGGTGTTATCAGATGATCGAAAACGGATAACGTAGGGTGAAAATATTGACTGAACTTTAAAAGATTACAGCAATTATTCATTTTACAACCTTTTACAGCAAATTATTTATTTCGCTTAAGTATATATTAAGTTGGTATCTAGATAAATGTTTTTAATAACTCTTTCTTCGTTTTGCATAAATACTTAAAAGTAAATAGTAAATGATTTGATTGAATTTCTGATGTTACTAAGAATCAATAATTAGTAGGAAAACATTTACGAATATGAATCTAAATTCATGATAGAGGTTTTTTTTTTGGGGGGGGGGGGAGGATAGAATCAGAGTCAGGTAGATTTTCATGATACTCCGGCACTCTATATCCATTTAATAAATTAAAATTAATAAATTTAGCATCAATATATTACACGGACATTAAATTAAACAATTAAACTGAAAATAAAAATGGAACCTATGACATGCAACAGAAACTAAAATACAATACCACTAATTCACCAGCATATTACATATATATATATATATAATAAAGAAAAGGTAAAAAAAAATACTTAATTCGAAAATATAAATGTAAATATTGTAACTACGTTTTATTTATTTATTTTGTGGGCTGTATGTGTGTGTATGAGGGGGGGGGGGCTATCGAGATTTTAGGATTAAATCCATTTTTCAAATGAAAATGCACGATTTGTAGTTTTTCTACTTATTTCAAGGTGGGAGCAGCGCCCTTGAATAAAAACTCTAGATACGAACTTCCCTTATATAAAGTAAATAATAAGTTATTGAAATTATATATTTAATTTAAATACATTTGCAATTGTACATTTAAATCCTAAGATGGATAAATTATTTTAATTAATAGAATCACTGAAAGGGTCATCTTAATAGGGATGTATTTTACAGCAACTATTTAATTAAAATAAATATTCTATTGTACATTTTATAATAAGGTATTAATGTTATAATTTATTGTTTTATAATAACATTCATTAAAATAATAAAAACAATAAGAACATTTTCTCCGAAATTATAAATATGCAGCAATAATTTTATTTAAATGAATTTTCTCTCGTATTCTGGAAAACATTATTCTGAAAAATAGTTTGAACAATTGATGAACGACAATAAATTTAAATTTGTTAGTAACCGCCCCCACGCCTCTATTGGATTTCAATAATAATAATAAAAAAAACATATTCTGCGCCATTGTTTAAAAAAAAATGTGTTTTTACTTACAGTATGAAAATTTAAAAATAGATAAATTTTAGAAAAATACTTAAAATATTTTTTTTTAAATCATAGTATAAACATTCACTGAATTATCCAAAAGAGATTTTTATTTGCGTAATTTCTAATCTACATTATAAAATTCTCTTTATTTTTCTTATTGTACAAATAAATTATATGTATATTCTTCGCAGATATACATACTACATTTCTGAGAAAATTGTTTTATCTTTCGAATTTGTTTTATTGTACAAAAACGATACTTTTCAGATTTTGGAGATACGGCAATTTTTTTACTGATTCCCACAAAATTCTCTTCTCTCTTTTTTTAATGGTTTGGCAGTGTTATTGTCTGTTTTCTTTCATTTATATGTTTCGGTAATAAATGGAAAGCAACTTCTTTCAAATTATAATGATAAATTTCCCTTTTTTAGGTAGATTTCGTATGAAATACTACCTATTGGGATCGTTCCTATGTTGGAATTTCTAAAACATTTTTGCAGATCTACACCGATCATGACCCCTAGAACCCAAAACCACCCTCAGTAAAAAACTTTATATATATATATATCTATCTGTCTATCTATCTATCTATCTATCTATCTATCTATATATATCACTTTCTTCTGGACACGATAACTTTCGCAATTCTGCACCAATCTCTTCCAAACTGATACATCAAATCAATGGGCATAAAATCTCGGTCAAGTTCGTTAATGGGTAAAATCGGACCAAGGGGAGGGAAATAGGGAGGGGTATTGTGAAAACAGAAAACCCCCCATAACTTCCTAATTTTTGTACATATCAAATCAGTTTAAAGTTTTTATTACTTCTAAAAATAGGGCCAAAAATTTATGTATCACAGATTTTTGATAAATTTAAAAATGGGCTCAAGGGGCGCAAAAAATAGGGTTTTTGGGAGAAAAAAATTCATAACTTCGTCAATTCTCAAGATATCAAATTCAATTAATTTTATTATAAATCTCCTTAACATTATCTAAAACTTTTATATTCACAAGTTTTTGATAGGAGCAATTCGTACCGCAAAAAAAATTAAAAACGAAAACAAAAAGGGCGTTTGAAGAAGAAAAAAATTTATAACTTCGTCAATTCTCAAGATATAAAATCCAATTAATTTTATCATGAATCTCTTTAACATTATCTACAACTTTTATATTCACAAGTTTTTGATAGGACCAATTCGTACTGCAAAAAAAAAAAAAAAAAAAAAAAAAAAAAATTAAAAACGAAAACAAAAAGGGGGTTTGAAGAAGAAAAAAATCCATAACTCCGTCAATTCAAAAGATATAAAATCCCCATGAATTTATCACATATTTTCTTAATATTGTCTACAACATCTATATAGACAAGTTTTGGATAGGACCAATTCTTAGAGCAAAAACAATTTAAAAATACATACCGGTTGAAGGAAAAAAATGATCTTAGTAAGGGTGTATTCAAATCCAAACTGCTTATTTTCTGACTCATTTTACAATTCCTTTTTGCTCTCAAAGGCTTCCAATTGGTGCGTTTTCTTACTCAGAAACTGTATAATGTACCGTAATGGTCGATTTTCTGATAGGGGCAGAATATATTTTTTAAAATGCTGTTAAAAAGGGCATTTTGAACCGAATTTACCGAAGCGTATTGTGTTGGAAAAATCATTGTATTAAGGATGCGCTTAAATCCAAACTGCTTATTTTCGGACTGGTTTTTAAATTCATTTTTGCTCTCAAACGCATTTAATTGGTAGATTCGCTTATTCAGAAACTATATAATGTACCGTAATAATCGATTTTTAGATAGAGGCAGAATATATTTCAAAAAATGATGTCAAAGTGGGCATTTTGAACGGAATTTCCCGAAGCGATTGTGTTAGAAACGAAAAATATTGTCCTTCTGAGAAAATAATTGTTTATATATCAAGTTTTAATTAATTGAACAAAAAATAAAAACACCGGCCGCTTATAAATCTCTTCAAAAATCACGTCAGCATGTGTCATATTTTTTTTAATTAAAAATGAATCTGGAATTATGGCAGAAAATTTCAAGTTGTTGAGCATGGAAAAGTATTTTTTTTAATGCCGCCCTAACATGATTCTGATAAAACCAGCTATTATATGAAAATGAAATAAAAACTCGTCTAGAGCGGCCAGATAAAATTGTTAAAGTGGATTTATCTCTAATCATGATTTAGTTTTTGTTTGTGAAATTAGTATATTTGACTTCGAAATCTACCTCTGCCTGTAGGCCGGGCCGGCAGGGATTTTTTTCTATATTTAAACGATTATCAATTTGAGAATTTATTACCGTAATGTTTGACAATGAAAAAAAAATGCAAGTGACCATCCATCAGTTTTTTGTGCGAACTGACTTCACAACTAATATAATAATACAATTTTAAGTCACATTCTAAAAGTAAAAAAAGTAATCTATGAACGAGTAAAATAGCAGAAGAAAGAAAGACGAAATTACAACAGGCAGAGAGTCTGTACTTCGAAGAAACTTTCCCCCACAGATTTCGCGGAAATGGGAAAGGATGAACACGAGGGGGAAAAATTCAACCAACGCAAGTGGTCGCAACGCGGTCATTTAGACCAATTGAAACTTAAGAATGCGATAAAATGCTAAAAAATAGCAGGAATGATTTGCAATTTTACTACACAAGAGTGTGAACACTCAAGGTCAGCTACACGGAATTCGGCTATCGTAACTTTAACGGGAAATGAGTTACAGGAAGCTGACGAATTTCGGGCGGGGAAAAGACCAACGCGCGACTATTAACGGGTTAAAAAAGTGAATATGGCGTCATGATGTAAATAAAAAAGATATTTTCAGAATAAGTTTTTGCTTTGGTCAAGTTTATATTTTAGTAAAAAGTTTCTAATGGATAGCTATTTTTACGCAAGTAGCGAACTTAGTGGGGAATTACATAACTTAAAGTTTAAAATGTATTTTTTTTCCGAGATGAGAACTATTTATAAACCAAGTTAAACTTAGGTAGTAATTTTGTGATGTGTTTACATTACCCCTTGGGAGAGAATAAGATTTAAATATTTAAATAAAACTTTTATTTTTTATTTTTTACTGTATCACAGCTATAATAGTGTTAAATATTTTCAGTAAGGATTCAACACAATTTACATTAAATTCATAGCGTTCCTGACTGGGAAATAGGGTATCTAAATTTAAGTGAAGTTAATTTTTTATGTTTTGATTATAGATTTTTTTTATGTTCAGATTAGAAATTTTTGTCCAAACTTCCGCAACCTGCATTACTGCAGTGGTGAAACATTTTGAATTACACATTGGTAAAGGTAAACTGCATCCCACAATGTGATGCAATAACCGCATACATCAAAGCCTGATGATGATACTCTCTATTAATTTTGAAATGCGTTCGTCTGAGTGCCGTAGTTATTAAAAAACCTGACATATTAACAAAAACATAATTTGAAGAACAAATTAAAAAAATAAAATTTATTTCCTACATTGTTTAAGCCCGAGAAGGGACAGATATTAAGTTATTTCATTCAATTAATTCTACATTTAATGTTAAATTTTTGTAACAAATTAGTTAAGTCAATTGAAGATTAAAAAATAAAAATAAAATTCATACAATACGATAGTTAAAACACCCTAAAAAATTAGATTCCGTTCAACTGAAATCGGAATAAATCTTAGAATTCTTTTATTTTTAATTGAAAATATTTGTCTTGCAGATTTTGTATTATGTTTATGATAATTGTGCATAAAATGATAAGATACATGCAAAATACAAAACTTGAAGAAATGTCTAAGATTTATTTTGCTTTACAAATTACAAAAATTTAACATTAAATGCAGAATTAATTGAATGAAATAACTTAATATCTGTCCCTTCTCGGGCTTAAACAATGTAGGAAATAAATTTTGTTTTTTTAATTTGTTCTTCAAATTATGTTTTTGTTAATTTATCAGTTACCCGTCATGTGATATATCATAGAAAAGGTCTGTGAAGGCTAATTCATGTTATGCATCTCCGTTTTCATACTCCCCCTTTTCACCCTCCCTAGGGGGCACTTTTCTAAATTTTGGCAATACCCGTCATATGATATATCGTTGGCAAGGTCTTTGAGAGCTGAATGATATTATGCATCAGAGTCGTTTATCCCCCCAATTTGCCTACCCCCCCAAGGGGAAATTTTCTATGTTTTTGACGATACCCTCAACAGATATATCGTTGGAAAGCTCTGTAACCGCTTAATGATATTGTGCATCCGGAGTGTCCATCCTCCCACATTTGCAGGCGTGCGCAGTACGCCTGCTATACAGTGCCGTAGGCAGCAGGGGACCCGGTTCGAGGTTCATTCACTTGGAAATTCACATATTATTAGAGGTTCAAAAAAAGGAGGGGCTCCGATAAAAGGAGGGGTTCCTTCTTTCGAGGTTTTATAAAAAAGGAGGAGCCCACTAGCGGGCGAAGCCAGATAGTCAATACTATTAATTTTCGTAAACGTTTGTATGTATGTATGTATGTCTGTGTGTAGCATTCGCCCGTGTCATCGGAACTAAACTACTTTTCTCACAGGCGACGCAGAGGGTCTTATAATATGTCGATTCGAGCCGCCGTTTTCTCAGAAAAATGGACTTTTTGATTTCGAGAAAATCCCGCAGTAATTACCGAAGTTATTAGCTAATTAACAACTCATTATCGAAGGAAAAACGTTTCAAAATTGAATCTTTTTATCAAAAGCACCCTTCTGACTACAATTGGACCCTTTTGCGAGGCTAGCTTTGGAGTAGTAGCATTGGAGGATTCACGAAAACGGCACCCCGATTTTATTTTGTGAGGCTAGCTACTGGGCGATAAAGCGAAATCGCATTAAATTTCCTACGCACTCCCTCAATATACACCTTAAAATAAAGGTAAAGTAAATTCCGGGCTCAATAATATGCAAGCTTAGACTTACGAGGCACGACCATGCAAAATTTTTCTTCTAAATATTTTCTGCAAATTTTTTTTTCAAAAGACAATAACTCGGTAATTTTTGCCCCTATAAGTAGGAAGTTCAGCCTTAGAAAAAGTTCGTTCTATGCAGATTTTTCCCGTACTTTCTTTCTATGCTATCAGCTAAACTATATTTCCTAAGCGGCAGAAGTTAGGGGGCCCGCGAGGGGGCCCCCACCAAAAATATTTTTAGCATAATTTTGATTGCATTTTTGGTTATAGCTCTTCAAAGCAATTCTGCTACACTCATCTTTTTATTTTTCGGGTGTTGGCTCTTAAAGGGTTAACTTTTTCATCTTCTCTTGTTTCTTAAATATTACAGTCATGTTGCATATCAAACTGTTGGGCATCACGATCCCAGTTTGTCCCCACCTTTCTCTTCCCCCCTCCCCCCTTCTCAGCGTGCCCATAAAGGGTTAACTTTTGCAATTTCTTCTAGTTTTGACTTAACACAGCGGTGTTTCATATCAGACTGTTGGACATCACGAGCCCAGTTTGTCCTCCCTCTTGCTATCACATATATCTTGCCTTCATCTCCGGCGTCCATCCCCCCAATTTCCCCCCCCAGGGGGAGGCAGTTTTCTGTATTTATCTGTTACCCGCCATGTGATATATCATAGGAAAGGTCTGTGAAGGCTGATTTATGTTATGCATCTTCGGTTTTCATCCTCCCCCTTTTCACCCCCTAGGGGGGCACTTTTCAAAATTTCTTAAAATATTGGTTAAGACCGCCACCCTCCCGACCCATGTATCTACGGAATGTTTGCGTGAACGAATTTCTTTCAGATACGCTTTTGTTAAGAATAGAGTGCGCTCCCTGGTGGTGGAATGCGGAACTAACATTGCGCAATTTTGTTAAAATCAGGAAATTTAACAAGTCGATCTGTTTGAAATTTTAAGATTCTTTATATCACATAAGATAAACTTTATAAAAAAAGGGCGCGTGAAATTTCAGGCATGTAGGGATTAGGGGAGAGGCGAAATACCAGTTTTTGCAGTGCGGGCGTAGCACGCCTGCTATACAGTGCCGTAGGCAGCGTGCACCCGGTTCGAGGTTCGTTGGAGCGCGATAGGCTTTTTAAAAATAGTTTGCAGTGCGTGTGCAGCACGCCTGCTATTCGTACCGTAGTCAGCGAGGACCAGGTTCGAGTTTCGTTATAGCGAAAGGCTTTTTTATAAGAGTTTGGCGGTGCCGAAGGCAGCGGGGACCCTGTTCGATTTTCATTCGAGCGCGATAGGCTGTTTTCAAAGTGTTTGCAGCGCGTGCGTAGCACGCCTCCTATACGGTGCCGTAGGCAGCGTGCACCCGGTTCGAGGTTCGTTCGAGCGCGATAAGCCTTTTAAAAAGAGTTTGCAGTGCATGCGCAGCACGCCTGCTATTCGGTGACGTAAGCTGCGAGGACCAGGTTCGACTTTCGTTACAGCGAAAGGCTTTTTTACAAGAGTTTGCAGTGCGTGCGCAAAACGCCTGCTATACGGTGCCGTAGGTAGCGGGAACCCTGTTCGAGGTTCTTTCACTTCCAGATTTCATATTATTAGAGGTTCATAAAAAGGAGGGGGTTTGCAGTGCGTGAGCACGTCTGCTATACGGTGCCGAAGGCAACGGTGACCTGGTTCAACTTTCGAGCGCGATATGCTTTTTTTAATGCGTTTGCAGTGCGTGCGAAGCACGGCTGCTATACGGTGCCGTAGGTAGCGGGAACCCGGTTCGATGTTCGTTCGCTTCCAGATTTCATATTATTAGAGGTTCATAAAAAGGAGGGGTATGCAGTGCTTGCTCAGCACGCCTGCTATACGGTGCCGTAGGCAGTGGGGACCCGGGTCGAGGTTTGTTCGCTTCGAGATTTTATAAAAAAGGAGGTTCATGAAGAAGAGGGGCTCATGAAAAGGAGGGGCCCACTAGCGGGCGAAGCCAGCTAGTATTTATTATTATTATGCAATGAAGCCGGCACGTAATAAGATAAATTACAAAAAAAATCTGCTTGAAAATTATTTTTAAAAATATAATAAATCATTAAATTAAGATACAGTTTTTAAACAAAATTCAATTGAAAGTAGACTTTTTCACTATACAACGTTCTAAAAATTGAAAATATACGGTGATCAGAAGATTAAAAAATTGCAGTAGCAAAAATTTCAAAACCGAATTTTGATCATAAAGTGTTGATATTTGTGGCGTTATCCAATTTCAAAACCGAAATTTGAAAAAAGATCAGTTATTATGATGAAGTTAGCAATTGAAGCTCTTATGCTTGGTATTCCAGAAAAAAAAAGAGCAAAATTTATTCCACTTTAAGTAGATCATAGAACTTGATTCCCTTTAAATCTAAACGCGCAATTATTTTCAACTTCTCAAAATTTACATACGCACCTCTCATATCCGTATTCACCATTTTTTTTTTAAATTGGTATTTTAATTTGATCATTTTAACTAAAAACGTGGTCACGGTTCTCAGCAACATTTTTGCATGTGAACAGTCGCGCTCGTAACTCGAGATTCTAATCTCAGTACCGGAGAGTAAAAATTACTGTAATTTAAGTTTTTAGACGTATTTGTGTAAAAATGTTTAGTTTTATCTAGGAAAATTATCGTTTCTTTTAAATATGACGTCATTTTCACTTATTTCAGCAATTCGCCTAGTGTCTGAAACACGTGCAGAAAGTACACGTGCAGAAAGAAAAAAAATCTGAAAACTTTATGAGGAAAAATACGTGTTTTCAAAAGCAGTATGTAATTTTTTGTTCAAAAAATTATGACCCTAATGGGATTTTGCGCCACTAAACCCTTTGCAACAATTTTTATCAACACTTGGCATGAAAATGGCATGAATAAAGATAAATAAACATAATTTTTCTCTTTTATCCGCAATATTGAAAGCTATCTAATTACCACCATTTTGAAGAAATTTCATAAAATATAAAAATGGGGATATTAAAAAAACATCCAGCGCGGGTATACCTACAAATAAACAGCTTACAGTAAATATATATATATATATTAGTAAAAATTGTTCAGCAGAAAACGCAGGCCAGATGACTAAAAAACAGCATTCTGTTTTAAATATATAGATTATATAAAATTGTGAAAAATTAAATTAAACAAATTAAGTTATTTTGCTAAAATTATAGTAGAATGTCTTAAAAAACAGCAATAAAATTTTTTAGTCAAGAGAATTTAGGACAAAAAGTTGGGGAACCTGATATTATTCTAAACCTCGAATTATTCCCAAGATCTTCTTTGTGTGCATGTCTAACTTTGCGAAGCGAATTCATCCAGGCTAGAATCATCCTATCTGAGCATGTACACTGTATGTTCCTGCTCTTCTATAAAGACATTCTATTTTTTTTAAACATTGTGTTTTATCAGTTTCCAAAGTAAAGCAATTTCACATGTGAATAATATCAAAGCAGCTGGGGTGAAAATTGCGCCTTTCTACAAAACATATTTCAGTTTTAAGAATTAAAATACACACCTTTTTTATATAAAATGACGTCATTTGCATCTGCTAAAGCATTCCAGTTTTAGTATCCAGTCGTAAACAGCATCTATAGAAAAGTATGCATATGACGTCATTATCACAGAATAATACACGCATCCAGCAAAACAGCAATATAGTTATTCAAGAAGCTTGACAAAACAATTCGGGTATCTAATGACCCATATGGATTCATTTTTTGCTTATAATAGCTCCATGTTTCATCAGAAATCATTCATTTATATTTTTTCAAAATTCGTAAAATATTATTATACACGGATGAATAAAATTGCATTCTTTCGGCTTTCTGATACGAATTAAGTGAATACGGAGAAAATAAGTCGCACAAATATTCTTTAAAATACATTTTTGTAAGGCGAAAGTGTTGTATCCTTTTTAAAGAAAGTTTGCAATAAACTAAAAATCCTTTAACTGATTAAAAAAAATTATATAAAACAAAAATTCACCCGATTTTATATCCGACGATATTCTGGACATTGCACGTATTTTATTTTCAATTTTTGTTTCAGTTTTTATGAGAAAATGGCAACGAAAAGATTCAGTAATCTACTATTTCGACTATTTTCCCTTTACTTTTAATAGAAATGTGGTACTCCAGTTGCCACGTTTAAAAAATTAGTATTAAAAACTATAAAAAAAATAATATCTCAAAAATAAATTGAGATACAGCTTTCAAAGAAATTGCATTTAAAAGTACATTTTCTCACCCATACGACGGTGTAAAAATTGAAATTGTGCGATGTTTAAAAGTTTAAAAATTCGCAGTAGCGAAAATTATAAAACCGAATTTCTATTTTGAATTTGAAAGTATTGCCATTCGCAGAATGACGTATGCGTTACGCACAGATATGTTTGTCCTTTATAATATAGATAGATACCCACAGATATGTTTGTCCTTCATAATATAGATAGCGACTGATAATACTCAGATTAATTTCATAAATTCAAGTCCATTTTCAGAAGAATTTTTTTAAATAGAATATTCTAATTCGATGTCTATCTCTTCTTTATAAACTTTGTTTGAATGTTCGTGCACCTCTTATTTCATCGTTGTCAACTGCCTTCTGTAAGAGAAGCCATTTTATGAATTCTTTTTATTAGAAAGTGTAATCAATCTTGTGAAAATATAAACAATTTTTAGTTTTTGATTAGTTGGAGAAAATTACGGTAAGTTAAAATAATCCACCTCCATCTTGATTATTTCAACTAATATTTTTATAAGTATTATTATCACAGCCCTAAGGAGTTACCTTAAAAATTAATTCTGAGATTTTCGATTGATTTCTTTCGCCTGATCAACCACTGGAAAAGTGACAATTGAAAAACTGTTTATTTATAATTTGTTATAATTTGTTGCTATTTAATTTCAGCTGATTTCCTTTTTGTCCATTACGTGACATTCATTAAGGGTAGTAGCAATCATGCTAGTTTACTTCTAAAACTTACAAGGAAGAAAATATTAAAAAAAAAAAAAACCCGTAGCACTGACTTTATTTGATCAGCTACTGGCGCGGTTACTCTATATTCGTTTAATCAGTCGTTTCTTAAAATCGTTTGATAAGGATTTTATATATACAAAGGGATAAACCCGGTCTTTCCAAGTTACAGAATATCAGTGAAAAACATTTTATTAAATTGATAACTAATAAAATGTTTACATTTATGGTATATTTTTTAAATCCCCAATAACAATACCAAAAACATATTTATATGAAAAATAGCTATATTGCGTTCAAATAAAATTTTGAAATTTATTAAACGTGATGCTTTCGTATTGTATTCGCGCCAAGGGTCAACAACCGAAGACATCGCCAAATATCACTATTTGCGTTCAGTCTTTTCTATTGCTTTCCTTCAGCATTTTTTTTAAAGTTCGATTACATGACTTAAATTTGTTTTTTAATTATATTTTCTTGTTTTCTTTATTGATTGAAGAATGTTTTAATTTCATTATGCAATATAAGTTGCAAATAAAGGCTGAGCTATTTATATTATTTTAGGTGCAAGCGGATTTATCTTTCGTAATCGTCTGAACGTGATAGCTACATACTTAAAAATAATAATGCTTGAAAATTAATTTAAGAACGATAAAAATTGATTAAATAGTTATTCAGTTTTCAGTCAAATTACGATACTGTTTTCAAACAAATTATTTTTTTCCTATTCGACGTTACAAAAGTTGAAAATGTGCGATATTTAGAAGTTTAAAAAATACAGTAAAATTTAAATTCAGTCGTCTATTGTTGCCACCGTCAAAATGACATCAGCGTTACGCAAGGACACGTTTGTCTTCTATAATATAGACTAGTTGCGTAGCATTCCTGTGGATTGAATTGGATTGCATAAGATATATCGATTTTTTCGGGATGGAGAAATAAATCCAATTGCTACAAAACAAATAGGTGTTGCTATCCAACGTACAATTTATTCACAAGTTTAACATAAAACTCTACGTTTCGGTTTAATCTTTAAAACCTTCATCAGGAGAAAAATTTTCTAAAATATAAATCGACAACAAACTCTTTACATGCTACATTTTGATTAAACCGAAACGTAGAGTTTTATGTTAAACTTGTGAATAAATTGTACGTTGGATAGCAACACCTATTTGTTTTGTATCGATATTACAACGTAAAGTCCTTTATTATTATTAAATCCAATTGTCTTCTACATTTTAAATCTTTTATCTTATTAATTAAATATTTTTTACATTATAAGTAAGAGTCATATCTATAATTCAGGTTAACTAAAAATTATGAGAATTAGATCACGCAAATAGTATTAAATTAAATTGTAGAATGCCTTTATAATAAAATCTTGAGATGTAAGCAATCAAATTTCATTAGTAGCTTTCATTAATTGCTTTGGAAACCTAATATTATCGCCTAGCTTATTTTTGTTTTCGTATATAAATAATAGGTAATTTTTCCACGTGAGAATCACCAATATGGATTAGGGAATCTAGAAATGCAAGAGGTGACCTACGGATATATCATTTGATTGTTTGGGGTGATTCTGGACAAAAACAAATCGTCAAGTATTCTGGCAACTCTAAAAGTATCGCCAAACTTACATTTGTTAACTATATAAAAGTTTGGGGTGATTCTGGACAAAAACAAATCGTCAAGTATTCTGACAACTCTACAAGTATCGCCAAGCTTACATTTGTTAACCATATAGAAGTAATAGGAATGGAGCGAGCATATATAAAATGGGGACATTCTCTCCCAATCCTAGGATCGCAGAACACTTTTACGGAATACTTCGGACTGTCCGGGTTGCACTAGGACATCTCTCCTGATCATATGTTCCGGTCAGGAGGGACGCTGCCCTTTGCGCAAGTCCTTCTGAACCTTTACAGATCCGAATCAGACGATCACTTTAGCAATCTCAAGGCACTAAGGCAATATATCGGGAGATTTGGTTCCCCTCCAGTATCCAACAAGTGCTCCGAAGGAACCACAAACTCAGAGGAGAGCCGGTCCCCGAAGCTTATCTCAAAGATCACTGAAAGGGAGTTGCTTTACCAAAATTTTTGAAGACCAAATCCTATAACAGGAAAGACATTTTTCGTCAGTAATGGATAGTAAATGAGCTTTGGTAACTCTTAAGTGGTACCAACATAATAGATACGTGACTATAATAGTAATATGCATTTTTCTTCTCTTCTATTGTGTTTTCCGTTGATTCGAAATTGGAAACTTTGGCATTTGAATTTATCGCCAAGGACTATCATATGTTTGCGAAAGGAAAGCAAACAAGTAACAGTATCCTTAAAGTGAAAAGATTCTTTTACAATTATAAAATCTAAAGCAGAGTACGGTAGTGCCGTGCTTTATTTATTTCCATCACGACTTCCCTATGTTATTCTAACACAGAATCTCCTGTTGAACGAGTTATTTACTTGATTTTTCCCACCTTTGTACGCGTTTCCACATATTTTCTTCTAACACCTAATTGTGCAAAGAAAATTCTCAATCAAAAACCTCTAATCAAAAACCTCTAAATTCCAGTCCAATGGATTTAACCAAAGTGACCGACCTCGTCGCTACTTGCAGCTCGATTCCGGAAAGATAAGAAATGGAAAGTCAACAAATTATGACGCCAGTAATACTATACCATTTCGTGTCACACACTCTAATCGTAAATTGCTAAAATTGATGGGATCAGATGGGATATGAATTTCGTCTCGTTCAGCGTGTTCAGGGAAGCTTACCGTAGTGTGTTTCAATATGAAAGTTGCAACATACGGGACATAACATTTTTGTCTTTGAGGCGATTCTGAACAAAAACGAATCGCCAAGCATATTGGTGAGCCTGCCATCTGCCATTATTGCCATGGTAATTCTTGTCTCACTCATGGAACTAGGTATCTGTTTGGTTATTCTGTGGTCTCGCTCGTATAATAGAACTTGTTCGGGCGAGTATCGCCAAGTTCTGGAATGGAGGTTTAAACTTAATTTCGGAGAACACATTTCGGAGAAATGCACAGTCAGAGCATCGTATGTCGAAGTCTTATATAGAAGTACTCTGGTTCACCAGAGCTACCACTGTCGTTGGTTTCTTTACGCCACTATCTAATCGATTGACAGATGGAGTGTACGGTATTTGCCAGGCTGTAACGCAGCGCCGTCTTTATTAGCGTCGTCGTAGAAATATTATTGTTTTGTTATTGTGAATTTCATCAGTGACTAAGTAACCGATCATGTGACCCAATTAACCAACTGATATTTTCGGTGATTTCGTTCGCTTCCGGTGACTTTGGTCACTTCTACTGTAAACGTTGGTAACTAACCGATCTCACCGGTTTTGTCGGTAAAGTTCGCGTACGTCCAAAGGAGCTAATCAAAGTGACCGATCTCACCAATTACTTGACGACACTGTTATCTAATTGGCCAAAATACTTACTTTGCATTGAATCAACTTCCCCTAGATATTTGAGAAAGCCTTGACACGCGTCACGAAAACGTCATACAAAGCAGGCAAAACAAAGAATAAAAATCATTCATTGACTCGTGGATATCTTGGGGGACGTTGATTGAATACGTTTTTACCTTGTTACAAGGAAGTTCTCCATACGGGCATATTCGAAAAAATCTGAGAAAATTATAAAATGTTCTTCTCATGAGGATAGATATGTTTATAAAAAATTTCGGCGGAACCTCGATAGAGCGTCCGTAAAAAATAATGCAAATTTCGTTATTTATCACCGTTTTGCGATGGAATAAAATTTCAAAAAATTGTTTTTAAAATCAAATACTCCTGAAGATAAAAACTTTTCATGATGAAATTGGTTAAATTAAATTAAAATATTTATAGTTTGGTCAATTTACTTTGTTTTAATAATAGTTTTGTCATTATATATATATATATATATATACGTATTTATATTGAAATTTAACTGTCGGATTTTATGATTTAATAAAAAAATTTAAATAAATTAAAATTGTTTATAGATCAAAATTAAGATCAACCGAGTACTGTCGCAACGATTCAGTTTTGTTGCTATGGAAACAACGACTTCTCTGATATTGAATGAAATGTATAACTGCATTATTCTTCATCTGGCCTTTATTTTAGAATACGCTTAAATACAGTGAAACTTCCATTTAACGAAGTCTCATCGTACACCTAAATACTTCGTTATGAAGAAAATTCGTGAAATAGAAATCAACTTAAATTAATGAAATTTGTATAATAAAATACACCCCAAACAGCAAATAATCCTTGGCCGAACTTCCGCCGAAAGTCCTAACTCGACTATATTTCGTCCTGGCGATCTCATTTTCTGGGGTCGGCAGATATGACTTCTTGTCCGCAAGGCAAATCACCCTTCGAGCATCGCCTCCCGATTACGATTGTGTCGGTTTTGAAGCCTTTGCGTATTAGTTTTCGATAATTTGGTCACTTGGTAATCTTTTACCGAGTACATTTCAATATCATATGATCTTTTGCCGATTAGCTAATCATATCGAATGGAAGAATATGTACGATGCAAAAATAGTATTTACAACGTAAAACAATTCGTTTGAATTCAAAAAATAAATATTGTTAATTGAGAACATTTGCCCCTATAAGATGCAAAAATATTTCCATACCGAGGATGTAACTAATTGAAATGTAATAAATCTTGATTTGTTTAAAGTCAAAATATTGCTGTTAAATAATTTTACTATTAAAATTACAATTAATATTCTATTGTAAGATACAGATAAAACTACATTTATTTTAAAAATTATGTTCTTGCTTATAAGTGATTCACTCTGTTAATAAACAAATATTATTGTATCTTACAAAGAATAATTAACTGTAATATTCATCCCAAGATCAGCAATATTTAGAATTTAAATTTAAAAAAATGTCTTACCTTTTAATTAATTACTCCCTCGATATGAAAACATTTTTGCATTTTATAGAGGAAAATATTTCCGTCTAACAATTTTTATTGTTTGAATTAAAACGAACTTTGATACATTTTAATTTGATAATTTTTGCATCTTACAATGTAAAATATTTTCATTTAACATTGCGTCCTAGCTGTGAAAATTCCATCATTTAAAGCGTCTCATTAAATTTTGGTTATGTATGGAAAAAATTTCTTTTTTTCTTTTTTTCAATTTCTAAATAATTATTTTAATTTAAAGAAAATTTCAGTCATTTTTTTTCTTTTTTTTCTTTTCTTTTTTTTTTTTTACTTTTAAAAGCTATAAAATGAAATTTATCACTATCTGGAGAAAAAAAAAAAGTAGGTCAACTTCTTTATAATTTATACAATAACATTATCTGCTTTTTTTCCCAAATAAATTAAATTTTTAATCAGAAATTTCTAATTCGTAACTAAGAAAATACATTTAGAGCAAATATTTTGTTGTTGTAATAGTCTAAATTTCAGACATTATGCTGATATAATTTAAATTTCAGATCTTATAATTTTCAATTTATTTATCCAATAATTATTTTAATTTAAAAAATTGTTCAGTCATTTTTTTTAACTTTTAAAAAGGTATAAAATTAAATTTATCACTACTTGAAAAAAAAAAGATAATAAACTTATTTATAATTTATACAATACATTATCTGAATTATTTTTAAATAAATTAATTTTTTAATCAGAAATTTCTAGTTCACAACTACGAAACAATCATTTAGAGCAAATACCGGGTGTCCCAAAAAGGACTGACTGATTTTAAAATTCAATAACTTGCAAACGGTGACAGATATTTAAAAAATTCTTGCAGGAGGGTTATGCATAAGGTCAAAAGTTTTTTTACAGTGATTTTCAATTTTAGTTCGAATTACAAACAATAGATGGCGCTGCGATCAATAGACGCTGAATTCAGGCTCGATTTTTGGTACTTCGTGGCCCGGATAATACATTTCCATCTCCTTTTTCAGCATGAAACAAGAGAAAGGACCAGAAATCGAGCCTGTATTTAGCGACTATTGCTTACAGCGCCATCTATTGTTTGTAATTCGAACTAAAATCGAAAATCACTGTAATAAAACTTTTGACCTTATGCATAACCCTCCTGCAAGAATTTTTTAAATATCTGTCACCGTTTGCAAGTTATTGAATTTTAAAATCAGTCAGTCCTTTTTGGGACACCCGGTAGTTTGTTGTTGTAATAGTTTCAGACATTATGAGACAATTTCAGACATTATCCTGATATAATCTAAATTTCAGATCTTATAATTTTCAATTTATCCATCTAATAATTATTTTAATTAAAAAAAATGTTCAGTTATCTTTTTTTAACTTTTTAAATGTATAAAAATATATTTCTCACTATCTAGGGTGGAAAAGGATGATCAACTTCTTTATAATTTATACAATAACATTATCTGAACTATTTCTAAATAAATTAATTTTTAAATCAGAAATTTCTAATTCATAATTAAGAAAATACATTCAGAAGAAATAGTTTGTTGTTTTAATAGTCTAAATTTCTGATATAATTTAAATTTAAATCTTATAATTTTCAATTTATTTATCTAATAATAATTTTAATTAAAAAAATGTTCAGACATTTTTAAAAACTTTTAAAAGGTATAAAATTAATTTTTTTTTCTTTTTTTGGGAAAAAAAAGATGATCAACTTCATTGTAATTTATACAATAACTTTACCTGAAGTATTTCTAAATAAATTAATTTTTAAATCAAATCTTTCTAATCTAAGAAAATATATTTAGAGCAAATATTTTGTTGTTGTAATAGTCTAAATTTCAGATATTATCTGATATAATCTAAATTTCAGATCTTATAATTTTTAATTTAGTTATCTAAATCAACAAAACAGCAAATATCTCTAATCATTCTATCAAGTATAATTTTAAGTATGAATGTCTATACGTTATTATTGAAATAAAGAAATAAAGAACAAACAAACGCTTTTAAATTGTTAGTTTACTCTTACACTAATTGCCCTGCTATCTGTAAGTTTTTAAGAGATTTAAGTTTACTGATTTGTAAATAATAATGTAATCTCACCAAAGAACATTTCTTGGAAAGTATTTTCTTCCCTTATTTTCCTCCGATTCTCCATTTAGAAATGATGTCCTTGAAACTTGAAAACGTATTTTGAGCGGGTGGGAAATTGTAGGGCATTGGACAGTTTATTCACGTGACACACATCGCCTATCAACACTGCAGGGGGTATCTATACAGCGGAAACAAACAATAACACCTCAGTAAAAAGATTCGTTTTTCAATACTTTCCGATTGCCGGCCGATTACATGCATAAGAATAAAGCCCGATTAATTGACTTGTAGTAATAATACGATTTCCTGCCAACGTTTTCCTACGACATTGTCTAGATAAATCGCTAGATTTTGTTCAGACGATATTATGTGAAGCTCTCCATTCGACTACTCATCATTTGCCGACAATTCTGGTATTAGGCCGAAATTTAGCCGATATCTCTTGCCACTTGGGACATAAAATGAAAAATACACATAACACGGAAATATTGGAGAAATGTATTTTAATTCAGGCAGTAATTTTTTTTATGCAATGTAGCCATATGAGAAAAGTTTAATTAGAATAATATATATATAAAAGCATATAATAAAGAGAGGTAGACAAAATGCGAAGCGTAGCGTACCATTTCTCTCTATTTTTTAGTGTTACAGATCCTTAACATTTAAAAAAGTCTGTAATATTACTTTGTACTAAATTTCTTTAAAAAAAATAATAAATAAAAATCACTGTTCTTTAAAATTTTCGCGTATCAGAATAATTCATCGGTAACATTTTTGTGAAACTGGAATTCCTTTCTTATTGTATCGAAGGCTTCCCTCCAATGTCAGCGACAGTGTGTCTGGGAGAGTGGCGATAGCAAGCGTTTATCTTAGTTTGAAAAAATAAAATAGCACCAAGAAGAATGGAAATGATTAAATAAATAAATAATTTCATTTTAATATAATGCACGGAAATAAATGCATGCATCCATCGCTATAGCAACCTCTCTGTTTGAATGCTGTACACGCTCAAAGTGGAATAAACTTCGTTATATAGAATATATTTTTCGTAATATGGAGATTGATTTTTATGTTAATGGTGTCCAAAGTCAAGGTTCAGCAGAACATTTCGTTAAGTAGAAAACTTCATTAAATAGAGACTTTGTTAAAGGGAAGTTCCATTGTATATAATAATATATTTTTCAATATGAAAATATTTTTTATATATGAAAATACTTTTATAGTGCTAAAATTAAATAAATGTAGCAAAAAGAAACATATATATGTAATACAAAAAAAATATATAAATTAAACTCTGATTGTTTTAGTTTAAATTCATTCATTAAATACTATTTACACGCATTCTAAAAATCACTTAATAAGAAATTTTCAAATGCATTAAAATCGTATTCTTTTATCGAGGAAAACTGCCGCTTGCCAAATCGCGTCAGACTTTCGTCTTTTCGAGCCAAATACTCGAAAGTATTTTATTTTTTTACAGACTTTCTACTGCAATTCCGCCGCTAAATTTGATTTATCCTTTATTACATATATAAGTAGTTTAATTCATATTTTTTCAAAATATTCTGAGCATGCCTGGTAAGGAGACTTTCCTTGTCAGAATCGATCTGAAGTAATCAGTGAGATTTGTCTCTTCGGTAAGCTGCACTGAACACGCTCAGTGGACATATTTCAGTAAAATTCAACGGGTTTTATGTGATTGCAGCGTGAAAAGTGCTTTGATTTTTTTAAAAAATAAGAATTAAAGAGGGCATATTTATGACGTCATATTGGAAAAAAACGGAGGCTTTGAAATATTTGGTACCAACACAAGAAGCATGCACAGAAAATAGGTAACCATGACGTATGATTTTTATAATAAAAAGACATTTTCAAACATTGATTAATGAATCAAGAAGCTTCTAAATGAAGAAATACAGAAAGTAAGTAAATATGACGTCATACATAAAACAAAAAATTTAAATACATTTTACCGATACTATAGTGCTTAGAAGTGAATGTCTAGAACTTTACTTCTGCGCACTGTACCAATACTGATTGTTAAGTATAAATATCATTTACATACAGAAAAGATTTTTTTGCCAAATATGAGGTCATGATTCATACTAAAAGAAAGTGAACATATTGAATTATCCGACGAAAATAGTGACGTCTGATCATATCATATCATATCATATCATATATATTATAAAGCAGTAAGATCTAAAAGTTCCGCCCGAATGTTTTCAAAAACTACCCGGTGGATTTTTTTGCAAATAGTGTCATTCGATAGAGAATATTCACGTGGTGGTTTATGAGTGAAATATACAGGGATAACTATGATTTTTGGTAATAAATTTCGTATTTTATTGGTATTTTGAACGAAAAGGTTGCCAGCGGTCATTTTTTGGCGAAAGGTTTGTTGGTTAAAGAATTGAAATAGTTATCCGTCCGTTAGGAAATAATACAAATACCTAGCAAATAAGTGAAAAGAAATACTGATATTTACTTAAAAAAGACAATAAAAAAAGTTTTAAAGAGACACAATATTATAAAATGAAAGTAATTAATTTTAAATATTTTTAATGATTAAAAATATAATTTATCGTGAAATTTTTCAATTTATACAATATTTGGCGAATTATCGCCTGCGTTACGCTAAAAAAATGATTCTGAAAATTTGATTAGACTAATTTTGAATTACAATTTTTTTTTTTTTAGCTCCTTTTTTTTCCTTTCTTTTTTTTTTATCTAACTGCCACGTCATGTGATTTACAGGAGAAATAGAGAAATAAACAGATGTAATTGTAAAAGTTACTGTACTTACGATTTCTAATTTATGTTTGTCGCCAAACAATGTTTAGCTAATTTTTTTTAAAGCAAAAAATGCATAAGCGTGACATTAGCTTGAGGATTTTCGCAATAATGGTGTTTTTTCAAGTGACTGAGATCATTTTTGTAGTACATTATATATTCAATTATAAGTTATATAGATATTAGTTAATATTTTAAAATTAGAATCAAATATCTAAATTTTAGTTTGAATTTCTGCCGCACATACATATTATAAAATAAGTTCATACTTTTTAATAAGCTTTTCGCCGTAATTACGGAAGCATATGATTTTTATACACTCCAACACAGATCAAGGATTATTATCCTTTCTTTTTTTCTTTTTTAGAAAATATTATTGTTTATTTCTTTGGCGATAACGCCAATTTCATGTATAGGAAAATTCGGTACTATTTGGTTATACCATTGACCCAAAATCTATCGTCAAACTATAAGATTAAATGCCAATAATGGTTGATCGTAAATGTCACAATCACTTGACTTTAAACAAAGTTACACGCGTTTACGTCATAAAGTGATTTTTATTTTGAAGCTTTATTTGTATTTTTATTAATGTTATACTAATTTATTTGTTCTTTCATTATTTAAAATAAAATTTTTTATCAATTTGTATAATTTGACGAGTGATTTGGCGTTTTATATAATTTGGCGAAATTGGTCGACGAGATAACTAAAACTAAGTAGTATCAAAAATTCACAATTTCAAAAGTTAGGAACTGAAAATTATTCTTAAGGAAATTTATACAATCATCTGTTATTGCTATAAAAAAAAATCAACATTTTTAAATAAAAATTGCTTGCTGAGAAAAAATTGCAAATCTTTTTTAATGTGTTATGTCTTCATATTTTCACCTTTTTACGTAATATTTTAAAAGATATTGGACTAATCTGAGATATTTAAAAGCACATAAATTGACGTCTGAATTCCAATTTTACATTATTATTATTTATTTTACAATTTTCGATAATCAAGTCACCACCAAATGGCATATTTACTATATTATTGGAAGCTTTGTTAGCACAGATGTCATATACGCTCCATGGAATTAATGGGCTCCAAAATGGCGTTATTTTGCCTGATATGATAACCCGGCTATTGTTGTTTGTTTATTAATAAATTGTTTATTTACCTTTATTTTCTTTTTTTTAATTATATAAATCGTTTTTTTCTATAGTTATTAATTAAACTTTTATTTATTTATTGTTATTTCCGTTTAAAATAATAGAAAATAATTTAAATATATATATGTAACTGATATTCGAAAACGATGTTTTCGCTAAGTTGGCGTGAAAAAAATCCCGCCAAACCAGGTATGTATATGATATCTACTAAAAAACAACTTTTCAAAAGTAAAAAAAAAAAAGCCAAGCTAAAAAAAAAAAAAAAAAAAAAAAAGATGAAACTTGTGGCTAAAAAATGGTGTGATATCATATTTCCAAGCTTATATTATGGTACTTTTTTAACATTTTCCACTAAAACATTTACCATTTGTAAGTCGAGTGACTTCGTATATGTTGATAGAAATCCTCTTCTCCTGTACTAAATACATCATAACGTGTTTCTGAAAATTCAAATGTTTTAAAATTATGCATAAATGGCTTGGCGGCCATCTTTCCATATTTTACACAAATTTCTAAGCACCCAAGTTTGTAAAGGGTAATAAGTTTGCATTAATAACAATTTAGAACTTCTGATTTTAACTACGGACAAATAAATTTAAAAAGACTTTTATTTTGAGAAAAAAAGTTCATTGTTACTGCTGTTAAATGCTTAATTACTCTACTAAAGTAATCATAAAAGGAATAGCGAAGATATGTCACCATTGCCTTAACACACAAATTTCTAAGCACACAACTCCGTGAAGGAAAGGCATAAAATGTGTGCTGTGGTAAAAATGTCGAACTTTGGTTTTCAACTGCAAACATCCGATAAATTGAAAAAGACTAATATTTTGAGAAAAGAAATATGTTTTTATTGCCTTTAAATGATTAATTACTTTATGAAATAAATCACTAGATGAATCCTTTAGATAAGTCACTATTATTTTAAGACACAAAGTTCTCCGAATACAAGTCCGTAACGGAAAAGCTTAAAATGTCTGCTTAAGTAACAATTTTGAATTTCGGATTTTAACTATGGATTAGGGTACATAGAAATTTGTGTAAAATATGGAAAGATGGCCGCCAAGCCCATGATGCATAATTTTAAAACATTTGAATTTTCAGAAACACGTTATGATGTATTTAGTACAGGAGAAGAGGATTTCTATCAACATATACGAAGTCACTCGACTTACAAATGGTAAATGTTTTAGTGGAAAATGTTAAAAAAGTACCATAATATAAGATTGGAAATATGATATCACACCCTTTTTTAGCCACAATTTTCATCTTTTTTTTTTTTTTTTTTTTTTTTTTTTTTTTAACTTTTGAAAAGTTGTTTTTTAGTAGATATCATTTCTTTTTTTTAAACAAATTATATATAATTTAAATAATCTACTCACTTAAATTAAAATGAGTTTTATTAGAACCTTTATAAGTAGAAAGGAAACCCAATATGTGTACATTTTGTCTACATATCATTCATTTCTTAGAGTAATTAAGGATTTAAAAGCAATGACAGCTAACTTCTATTCTCAAAGTATCAATCTTCTTCAATTTATATGGTATTTTAATTTTTATGAAGAATGAAAATTTTGGAAAAAAAATGATAGAGTCGAAATAACATATAGACATAATAGTTGGTCTTTTAGTTAGATATTTGTTTATTGTTAGATAGTTAGTCAGATATTTCTTTAAAGATAACTTTTTATTTTATTTTTTGCAAAATTGTTTTACCTTTGCAAATATCTACGGCTAATCCGAGAATGAAGGACGACATACAAAACAGTGCAGATATTTTTAGAAACGATTCTTAATGAACCTTTACATATTTTAGATAATTAGTATGCCAAATTCAGGCTTCTACCCCGAACGGTATCACAAAAATTGGAATTTTAGAACTTTTTTTTTGTTTTTGAACCCTTTTAAACTTTGAACTTATTAGGAAATTATTTCTGAGAGCATTAATGTTTCAAAAGTTACAACCATGTTAAATTTCAAGGTCGTGCTTTGACAATTCTATTTAAATCGTTATTTAGAACGTTTTCTGCTTGTTTAATCTCTTTAAAGATAGACTTCATTTTTCAAAACAGTTCTTAACACACTCGCTGTGTAAGTAATTCTTCGCGATGAGCGTCTTTTACAAAATTTTTAATCGTTTATCACCGGCTCTTTAAAGCAGAAATTTTTGACTATCGTAATCGGGGAAAATGTTCTGATTAAATCAGATAAAGTTTTCTTTAAAAGATAAGTAGTGGGAATAACCAAATAGTATTAATTTGACGGGAAAATGCGTGCCCGAGCATAGCTCAGGCTGCGGATCAAGAGGGTTAACGAGCACTTAGATCTTAAAATTAACAGCTTGCCAAAATTCAGGTTTCAATCTTTAAGGATATCAAGATAAACCCAATTTTAGAACTTTTTTGCTCCTGCGCCGTTAAAAATTTCGATTTTTTTAGGAATATTTACGTCTTAAACGTTACAACTAAGTCAAATTTCGATTTCCTTAAGGCTAAGAATTCCAAATAAATCATAATTTAGAACCTTTTTAGAAAGCTTTTTTACTCGTTTCACCCTTTTAAATTTTGATTTTTTTAGAAATAGCATTTAGCGAGCACTTACATCTTAAAAGTAATCACCATATCAAATTTTAAGTTTCTCCCCTCAACAGTTTCATAGAAATCTTAATTTATGAATGACTTTTGCTCTTGCAACCTCTTAAATTTTGAATTTTTTGGAAATTGCATAGGAGGAGCATTTTCGTTTTAGTAGCCGTAATCATGTTAAATTTCAAGTTCACGCTCTAGCAATTCCATTCAAACCAAAATTTAGAAAGTTTTTAAAAAGCTTTCCACTCATTTCAACCTTTTAAAATTCGATTTATTTTGAAACAGTTTTTAATGAGCATTTATATCTTGTAAGTGACCACCATGCGAGGTTCAAGGATTCTATCCCGAACAGTATCACAGATTCAAAAATACAAGAATTTTTTTGCTCTTGTACACTTATAAATTTCTAATGTTTTAGGAAACGCAAAGCATTTACGGCTTAGAAAATGACATCTGTGTCAAATTTTATGTTCCTAGCCGAAACAATCTCATTAAAATCATAATGCAAACCGTTCTTAAAACGTTTTCCGCTCGGTTCACCCCTTAAGATTTCGATTTTTTACTAACAGTTCTTAGCGTGCATTTACATGTTTAAACAAATCGCCATGCCGAAATTCAGACCACTATCCCGAACGATATTACAGAAATCGCAATTTTAGAAGTTTTTTTTACGCCTGCATCCATTCAAATTTCGAATATTTTAGGAATTTTTCTGTGAGATCATTTACGCCTTATAAGTAAAAAGCACGTCAAATTTCATGTTTCTAACAATTTGCATATTCAGCAATTATTGCAGACTAACAATTGCAAATAAATCATAATTTAGAACGTTCATAGAACGCTTTTATGTTGTTTCGAACTTTTAATTTCTACCTTTTTTAGAAATTATTCTTATCGAGTATTTAAAAT
Organism: Maratus speciosus; assembly: GCA_963932465.1. Lineage (NCBI taxonomy): Eukaryota > Metazoa > Arthropoda > Arachnida > Araneae > Salticidae > Maratus > Maratus speciosus. The sequence continues at coordinate 580,188 of CAWVRF010000253.1, read as the reverse complement.
TACCACTATGTGCCAAATTGTCCGTTTCTATTCCGAACGGTATCACAGAAATTTCAATTTTATTAAATTCTTTTCTTTTCTATTCTTTTCAATTTCGAATTTAATAGATTATTTTCACCTCTGTCTAGCAGTTTGATCCCCGTTAAATGTATGCTAAGCATTACACCATGTTACTTTTATTCATAATTTAATTAACTATCTCAATCCTTCGCCAAGTAAGAGGATTCTGATAGAGAAATCATGAACTCGTTACTTTTATGCTAGCGGGCTCAGGTGATAAATCGCCTATTATTGTTTCCTTCTCATGCATTCGTATTGCCTTAATTTTACTTAAACTTTAATCCTTTCACTTATTTTATATAAAATGCATAACTTTAATTTAAAATACAAACGTTTAAGATACATGCCTTTCATTATTTAATTTTTTTAAAAAAAGGAAAAGAAAAGAACTAGAGAAAAAACTAGAGAACAGGAATTCTGCTTTTTCAGAATTTAGAGTCGCCCCCGGCATTTCCATTACTGCATTTTCTTCTGACGGACTGATGGCTTCTATTATTATGAAACAGCCATTATAAATGAAGTGTTAGGTGAAGATGAAAGAGCAGCCGTAAAAAGTTAGAACTCTGATTTTCTGGTCAGAATGGGAAGGGGGGGGGGGGAATGGCCATAATTTTTTTTACGGCTGCTCTTTCATCTTCACCTAACACTTCATTTATAATGGCTGTTTCATAATAATAGAAGCCACCAGTCCATCAGAAGAAAATAACTCGGTTAAGCGGGACTCTACTGCAGTACAAAACAAATTTCAATTTTAAGACTTAAAGAACACGTTTTATTTTATGTAAAATGACGTCATTCGCATCCGCTTAAGAATTCCACTTTTACGATCTACTCTTAAACATCTACAGTAAAGCATACATAGCACACCACTATCGCGAAATAATGCACAAATGCAGCAAAAAGATTCCGTCATTCAAGAAAATCGAAAAAAAAAACGGCTTTCTAATGATTCATAGATCTTACAATTAAATTTAGTATATAATAGCTCCATTGTTTTAACAGAAATCATTCGTTTATATTTTTTTCAAAATAGCACGTATTTTAATTACATTTTCTTTTGGTTGTTACGAGAAAATGGCAACAAAAATATATAATTACGATTTTAAAACTATTTTTCCTTTTCTTTCTACAGAAATGAAGTACTTCCGTTGCCAATATTCCGTTGCGACCATTGGTACCATTTTTTGCATAAGTACCATTTTTTCTGACGCCAATTTGGCGAAAACATTAACAGCATAAACAACAACATCCGTGTTACCATATCAAGAAAAATAACGACACTTTGGCGCCAATTGAGTTCCCGTTGCGTACATGACATTGGCGTCAGAAAAAGATCGCGCCATTATGGGGCGTATATGACATCTGTGCCAAAACTTTTATTAGAAACACACACAAATTATTTTATTATAAAATGCACAAAGTTTGATTTAATGTAAAACACACGCAATCTCTTCTATTGGATTGTCATATGAAGGATAATATCATCAAAATTTCTGGGTTGCTATGGAATAAAATTGCCATTTTGGCACTAAAAGGATACCCCAATCCGTCTGAGACATGGTCTTTGCCTCCGTTTGACATATGTTGAAATAAGTTCAATAATAGGGAGATTTGGCACAGATGTCATATACACCCCATATTGTCGCAATTTTTTCCAACGCCAATTTGGCGAAAACATCAACATAATAAACAACAACATCCGGGTTACCATATCAAGCAAAATAACGACACTTTGGCGCCATTTAAGTACCCGTTGCGTATATGACATTGGCGTCAGAAACAAATCGCGCCAATATGCGTATATGACCTCTGTGTTTGTTTGTTTTTTTTTACCTGAAAACCTTTTCATATTCAACTCAATTCATTTTCAAAAGTTTTGTTTACATTAGGAATGAAACCTAAAATGCCGTTAACTTTGAATGCATACTTCTTAGAAGGTACCATTTCTCTATAAAATCATTTTTATTTTAAAAATCTTTCTAAAAATTAACTTTTATGCAGTTTTATTCGAAAAAATAATCTTGATGGAAAATATTCATCTACCAGATTGAAGTTGAAGTGGATTTGTGCTATTATAATGAGGATAGTACGCGCTCGTTGGCGGGTTAATCACTATTTGGCACAATTTGATAATTTTAGAATGAATTAACAGTTTTTTGCATATTAAGGACAGAAATTTTATTTTTTTCAAACTAAATTTTATAAAAGCACGTAGATCGAGTAATTACCAGTCCGAAAATGCATTCCATACTTTTTTCTGTCCATTATTTAAGTCTGTAGCTTAATTGAATTAATATATGTTTGACGAAGGATTTTTTGATCATTTTCAGTATCTCGACGTTTTTAAAAAAATCCTGTATCTCTGTTTATAATTATTTTACAGAGACGAGTTTGGTCTCAAATTGAAGCTTTTCTTCAGTAGATTCTTCTAGTCTTAATTTTATTTCTCTGCGATACTTGCTTTCTTAAATATCTGAAATTTTAAAATGCCACGTTTGGTCGATTTAACATGGACAAGTTGTCTTCAGTATAATAAGCAGTTACGCTGTTCTGGCTTTTGTTTCTTGGCGTTTGTTTGTTTGGCGGGGTTAGCATTTTTTTATAGCTTGGCTTGGCAGAACGACCGTCCTGCTGGATCTGTGCCTAACAGTTATTTACATTATTGTGATTATTTAGTCTCAGACAACATATTGAAGAGTATTTGGTATATTTTTATTATATGGGCTTTGGCGAGATAGGGAAAAAGGCCTTGGCGAGTGAAGTAAAGTTTTTGTATATTTACTGGCAACCTATTTACTTTTCATATTCATATAAGCCTTTTTTTTCAATATTTATGATATTTATTTAATATAAAGAAGAGCTATTTATAGACATTTTAATGCGAACAGAAATAGTTTGTAGTACTTCTTGATTATGTCGTCGACCAAAAACATATCGCCAAATTATAAAATTAAATGCTAATAATGGGTGATCGTAACTGTCAAATTTACTTGACGTTAAACACTTTACACGTGTTTTTTGCGTCATCAAGTGATTTTTAATTCGACGTTTTATTTTTATTAATGTTTTAATAATTTATTTAGTACTTCTTAGTTATCCCGTCAACCAATTTCGCCAAATTATATAAGTGGCCAAACCACTCGCCAAATTATACACATTGACATAATTTTTATTTTAAATAACGAAAGAACAAATAAATTAGTAAAACATTAATAAAAATACAAAATCAAACGTCGAATTAATGGTTTTATTGGCCATTATTGGCATTTAATCTTACAATTAATTAATTAATGGCAACGATTATTGGCATTTAATCTTACAATTTCGTGGCAGTAATTTGGTCGACGAAAAAACTAAGAAGTACCATTTATATTTTCTTTCAACACATCGTTCTGTCTGTCTGCGTGCGATGACTAGCGAAATCTACCGCACGTAGAAGTCTGAAAATTTAGATGAGGTTAGTTCAAGACAGGTCCTAATGCACCTGAGGCTCGGATTTTTAATTATTTGAGGGCCAGGGCACTTGAGCCCCTTAAACTTTTTATGCACAAAATTGTTAATAACTTTCCTCCTTTTTATTCAATCTTCTTCGTTCTGGGGTAGCATTCACCATATACATAGCTGCCAACTTTTACGCCTTTTTCTTACCACTAAAATTTAACAGAAATTTTTGCTTTATTTAAATTGCAGATTTCGATGATTAAATAAGGACAAATTTTCTATAAAATTTTAGTGGTAGAAAAAAAGCGTAAAAGTTGGCAGCTATGCAAATAGTTATTCTCGCCATTCTACTTTCCAGTTATGTCCCTGGATCCTTCGGGCCCGATACAGGGTCCCTTGATTTTTTGCGCTAATAAATTGTGAATAAATTGCTTCCTTTTAATCCGATCTTCATTTCTGGGGTCCTTCTTCCATTTAGTTATTATCACGTTTCTACATTCCAGTTAAAACCCTGGGGCCCCCTAGGGAATCGCAGGGCCCAGTCCAGGGTCCCTTGAACTTTTTGAGTGCCAAGCATTTTTCACCCCCTAATTTTCACATCTTCTAAGCGAATAATTTTATAGTTGAGTCTTGGGTTTTTATTCCTGGACCCACACCCCCATATTTTTATTGGGGCCCTAGGGCCCTTTTTTTTAAACATTTTCCCAATATTTCATGTATTTCTTTAAAATATTATTCTAACGAATAATTCATATCCTATGCTTAATTTTAACTGAAGTTCTAAAGCGCTAAGTACTAAGACATTTTAACATGTTTTCATGTTAGAGCCCTTTTTTAACTATGAATTGGCCCATTTTGGGCCCCCTATTGTAGCTCCCTTAAAAATTGTCCAATTCTCTAGCTTTTTAGGTGCGTTCGTAATTATATAAATACGTAGCACCTATAGTTGTCGTTCAGTCCGTCTGTCTGTCCGTCCGTCTGTCTGTCCGTCCGTCTGTCCGTCCGTCCGCATATAACAGAGCAAAAACTACCCAACCGAATCGTTTAAAATTTAAACTATATAATTGTTGCATAATTTTGTCGAGTCATTTCAAATTTTATGAAAATCGGATGTATAGTTTAATTACAGGGACAGTCAAAAGTTTTCCGTTACATTACGGCCAATGGGAAGAAATTATTGCAAGTACATTTTAATGATGTTACAGCCTTCCGAATGGTCTGAAATTATAAATATATAATTGTTGCAAGATTTTGTCGAGTCATTTCATATTTTATGAAAATCGGATGTATAGTTTAATTACAGGGACAATCAAAAGTTATCCGTTACATTACGGCCAATGGGAAAAAATTATTTCAAGTGCAAATTAATGATGTTATAGCCTTTCGAACAGAATGAAATGGATAGGCACTTATGAAGTGCACTAAAATATACATTGAATACAATATGCGGCGAAAAAAATATTTATAAAACTAGTTATAGTACGAACGCACCTCATTTGCCACGTTTGACGAGCAATTTCCAACTTGTTTTTTCTAACAACGTCTTAGGTCCTCCAGCTACTAAATGAACGACAAAACAATTTCCCAGACTTCAGCTACCACCAATTTTGAATATTAATAGCCTTCTTTGGGCCCTTGGGGTGGATTTTTTTAAAAGGTTCCGAATTTCTTGAAAATTTCTTTAACATAGTTCTAGAATCCTATGTTTACTTTAATAACTACTAAAAATATCTTTATACGCAATAGCATGCCAGTTAAGCCCTGGCCTTTTGGGGACCGCTTTCGGACCCTTTGAAATTTTTGCATCATAAATTGTTAATTAATTTCCTCCTCTTAATAAAATCTTCATTTTTGGAACCCTTTTTCCATTTAGTTATTATCCCGTTTATACATTCCAGTTAAGACCCTGGGGGCCCTATGGTCCCGTAGGGCCCAAGGGCTCGGTCCAGGGCCTTTGAACTTTTTGTGCGCCATGCATATTGCATCAACTAATTTTCTCACCTTCTCAGTGCATAATTTTAAAGTTGAGTCTTGCACTCTTCTTCCAGAACCAACACCCTCATTTTTTTATTGGGGCCCTTTTTTTACGCATTTAATTAAAATATTATTCTAACGAAAAATTAATACCCTATGCTTAATTTTGACTATATGTAGATCTAAAGAGTTAAGTATTAAGATATTTTAACATGTTTTCATTTCAGGGCCCTGCCTTTAACAGTCAGTTCGCCCCTTTTTGGGCCCTCTATTATAGCCCTCTTAAAAATGGCCCGATTCACTAGCTTTTATTCTAACAACTTCTTAGGTCCTCTAACTACTATATGAACGACAAAAAATTTTCAGTCTTCAGTTACCACCAATTTTGAATATTAAATCGCCGTCTTGGGCCCTTGGTGCAGCTTCTTTAAAAATGATCTGAATTGCTTGCAATTTTCTTTAATATAGTTCTAGCGTCTTCTGATTACTTTAAAAACTACTCAAAAGTATCTTTTCACCAAACTACATGCAAGTCCCTGACCCCTTGGAGCCCGGTACAGGGCCCCTTAAAGCTTTTGCAGTATAAATTGTCAATAAATAGTCCCTCTTAATCTTTATTTTTGGCTGCTTCATTTTCCATTTAGTTATTCTCCTGTTTCTATAATCCAGTTAAAATATTGATGCAACCTAGGGTCCCGTTTGGCCCGATTCGGGGCCCCTTGAACGTTTTGTGTGCCACGTATTTTTTACCCCCTAATTTTATCAGCTTCTCATTGCATAATATTAAAATTGAGTCTCGGACTCTTCTCCCTAGACCAACACCCGCATATATTTATTGGGGCCCTATGGCCCTTTTTTAAGCATTTACCCGATTTTTTGCGCATTTCTTTAAAATATTATTCTAATGTTTAATTCATACTCTATGCTTAATTTTGCCCGGTCATTCTTTATACCTCAGCTACCACGTTTTTCGAACATTAATCTCCTTTTTAGCATCAACTTACGTCTACTCACTACAGCCGTAAATTAAAAATTGCGTTACTTTAGATAAGGGATTTCATCCGTTTATTAAATATCGTGTTAATGTTAAAAGTAATTCATGAAATTTACAAGGGGAGGGGGCATCTTCCACCGCTTGGGGAGCATTCTTTCCTCGGGTTCTAAGGGGCCAATTTCAACGGTATTTGGTTCATTCAACTTAGTTTACAATTCAGCTACTCTCTGTATTATGAAATTTTATCCTTAGGCTTCAGTTACCCACATTTTCTAACGATTCTAACGATTTTTAATTATTAATGGTGCATTCTTTTTTTGGATTCTTTCAGTTTGATTACTACGAGGTTTCGCTCACTCAACTTGGTTTTCGATTGTCTCCGGCATGTTCGGGGAACTTCCTGTAAGTGCTGCCATAGGTAGCGGGGACCTAGGTTACAGGTTCGTTCGGAAAGAAGTTTGTTGGAAACACACTAGACGCTGCGGAAGGAATGAGGATACCGAAATAAAGTTCATTTAAAAGAATTTTAAAAGATGTAAAATCATACAAACTTGAGTTTTGCTTAAGGTAATTATTTACAAACCCCGGGCAACGCTGGGCGGGTCAGCTAGTATATTATAAAGCAGTAAGCTCTAAAAATTCCGCTCGAGCGTTTTCAAAAACTACCCGGTGGATTTTTTTCCAAATTGTATCATTCGATAGGAAATATTCCCGGGGTGGTTTATGAGAAAATATACAGGGATAGCTATGACTTTTGATAAAAAAAATCGTATTTTACTGCTATTTTGAACGAAAGGGTTGCCTGTGATTATCTTTTGGCGAAAGGTTTGTTGATTAAATATTAAGATGGCTATATCTGTTAGAAGATAATACAAACACCTCGCGAATAAATGAAAAAAATACTGATATTTAATTTTAAAAACAACAACAAAAAAAGTTTTAATAAGACATATTATTATAAAACGAAAATATTTAATTTAAACATGGAATAAATATTTGTAATGCTTAAAGTATAAATTCTTGTGAAATTTTACAATTGGTACAATATTTGACGAATTATCGCTTGCGATAGGTTAAAGAAATGAATCTGAAAATTTGATTTGACAATTTTGAATGGCAATTTTTTTTCTTTTTACCTCTTTTATCACTTGCGCCAGGTTAATAAAAACGTATCTGAAAACTTGATGAAGTAAAATCCAGGTTACATTCCTTAGTCTTTTCCTTTTCTTTTTTTGTCAATTTAATTATTATATTTATATAATTCTCCCATCATATGATTTACAGGAAAAACTAGAAGTATTTGTAAAAACGGCTGTATTAGTGAGTTACATCTATTTATTTATTACCTTCGTCGCCAAACAATGCAATTTTAAGCCAAATAAGACAAAAGTGTGAAATAAGCCCACAGAAGAGCATTTCGGCGTACATTTTTATATTCAATCGTAAATTATATAAAAAGCAGTTAAAATTATAATTATGTAGTCAGTCATTTAAATTTTAGTATAAATGTCTTCCATATACACACATATTCTAAAATAATTTACTTTCAAAGATTTAAAATATTTTTTACCATACTATGGAATACCATTACTATGGAGACATGCGTTTTGTTTTCCTCAAGCATGTGATTTTTATATCCTCGAACTCAGATCATTACTTATTAATTTAATATTGTGTTTTATGTTATTTTTTTAACATGCCGAACATATTTTCGATTTCACTTATAGGAATATCCACTCCTTTAAAAGTTAGGATGTAAGAATATTGTTAAGAAGATTTCTGCAATTATACGTTATTACTATAAAAAAAAATTTGCAATAAATATTGCTTGCTAATTTGTCATTTCTTTTTAGCTTTTTCTGCATAACTTTCTTTTGCTTAATCATTGTTTAACACTAGAACGCCGAGCAGGTGTCAATTCAACACCTATCAATAGACTGTCTGTTCGAACCAGAAAATTCTTTAAAAAAAGTTACATACAAGTTACACAGAAATAAGTTAAAACAGTAAACTAAATAATTCTAAATATTTTTTTCTGGTTCCAAATATTTTTATAAAACTTACGTAAAATTTCCCGGCGTTCTAGTGTTAAAAAATGTTATATTGAACATATAGGACTAATCTTACGGAATCGTGTCTCCCGCCAATTAGCATATTGGATGACGTATCAAAATTCAAAAGATTAGACAGATTTTGAAATTAGCGATTACTAAATGGTGGCAAATGGAATAATGCCCGTGGACTTATCATTTCAGCCTAGATAGGATTAAATTACCTGGAATTTCGATCAGTATAAAGCGAATTGTCCTGACGCACACTCTAGCAGCTAAACACAGCAACAAATTAAGAGTTATTTTCATAATCTGGGTTATTTAGAATGAAAAATGCATAATAAATCTTCGGTTCAGGTATTCACCAAAATGCATATTGCTAAAATTTTTGTATAACTAACTTTATTTATCATTGTCAGATCTTAACTCTGGTACACGTGCAACAATATTGTTGCATCAGTTTTAACGATTGACGTGAACCCTCACAATGACGTCGATTACGGATGATTATAAAGAATTTATTGGATGCATGAGGTTTATTTTTCTACAAGATTAAGTCATCGAGTTTTTTCCCGGGTTAACGGTTACATGATTTCAGCTGGTCTACAAAATGTAAAGACAGTGAAAATGACGCCATTTTAGATTTATTCAGGCAATTCATCTTTAAAATCACACATTTTTATGTTTCACTTTTCTTTTAAATATGAAAGTTAAACAATCTTCTTTGTCTGCAAATAATTTATTACTTTTTTGACAGTATTTACTCTGCTAGAATCCAAAGAGGGAAAACAGTTGTAGCACAAGAGGATGTTTATTAAGAAATATAACTAACATCCAGTGAGATTGTATTTAAGCTACCAGAATCACATATTGCGCGAGCTGAGAAGCCAGGAGATCAAGGACAAACAAACGAAAATACCCCCCCACCCCCCGAGCATTATTCAAGTTCAATGGTAAATCTCTGCAATCATTGTAATGCATCTCTAATTTCATATTGTCAGATATGAGAACATTTTAATTCCTATTGTCATAACGGCCTCATTTCCCTACTAAAAGTGCACCGTGAATAATCAACTAAAAGATCTGCTTCTTAATAGCTAAATATTGTCGAACGCATAAGGTAATATAATATCGCAATGACGTTCTCATCTTTTCAGCAATGCGGAAGGACATTCAAGCTAAAGATCCATTTAAAAAAAATACAAGTTCGAATTCACCATTTCGCTTAATTCAAGGTTTATTTGGAAATACTGACCAGCGCAGCGGGCATAGCCTGCTAGTATATTATAAAGCAGTAAGCTCTAAAAGTTCCGCTCGAGTGTTTTCAAAAACTAACCGGTGGATTTTTTTGCGGATTGTATCATTCGACAGAAAATATTACCAGGGTAATTTATGAGTCAAATATACAGGGATAACTATGATTTTTGGTACTAAATTTCGTATTTTATTGTCATTTTGGACGAAAGGGTTGCCAGTGATCATTTTGGCGAAAATTATAGTTGATAAATGAATTGAAATGGCTATATCCGTTAGAAAACAATGTTAACAACTCGCAAATTAAAAGAAAATAACTGTTATTCGTTTAATTAAAAAACAAAGAAATAATCGAAAACACTTTTAATGCGAGATAAATTTATAAAACAAAAATATTTAATTTAAACATGAAAGGAATGTTTATAAAACTTAAAAAATAAATTAGTATCAAAGAAGCAATTGATACATTATTTGGCGATTTTTCGCTTGCGCCAGGTTAGTAAAAATGTGCCTGAAAAAACTTGAAGAAATAAAATTTAAGTAACAGTCTTTTAGTCCTTCTTTTTTTTTATTCAATTTAATTATCATTTTTATGTAATTTTCCCTTCGTATGTCTTACAAGAGAAACTAGAAGGAATAATAGTAAAAATGTCTGTATTAGTGAGTTACATGCAATTTAATTATTACCTTGGTCACCAAACAATGAAATTTTAAGCCACAAAGGCAGAAGCGTGAAATAAGCCAGGCAAAGGTCTCAATAATGTTTTTTTTTTCTTTTTTTTTCTTTAACTGTAGAGAACATTTTGGAGTAAATCTTTACATTCAAATGTAAATTATATAAAAAGGAGTTAAAATTATAATTATGCAGTCAAGTATTTAAATTTTAGTGTAAAAGTCTGTCATATACACACATATTTTATAATCTTCGATAATCAAGTCATCGCCAAATGACATATTTACTATATTATTGAAAGTTTAGTTTGCACAGATGTCATGTATGCTCCACGGTACCTAGTGGGTTCCAAAATGGCGTTATTTTGCTGACATGGTAACCCGGCTATTGTTGTTTATTTATTAATAAATTGTTTATTTACTTTTCTTTTCTTTTTAAAAATTATGTAAACTGTTTTGTTCTATAGTTATTAATTAAACCTTTTTTTTATTTATTGCTATTTCCTTTTAAAATAATAGATGATAATTTAAATATATATATATGTAACTTGTATTCGAAAACGATGTTTTAGCCAAATTGGCGTGAAAAAAATCGCGCCAAACCCGGTACGTATCTGCACCTAATAGTTATTTACATTATAGTGATTACTTAGTATCAGGCAACAGATTGAAGAGTATTTGGTATATTTGTTTTATATGGTCTTTGGTGAGTTAGATAAAATAGCCTTGGCGAGTGAAGTGAATTTTACGTATATTTACTGGCAAACTATTTACATTTCAAATACATATAAGCATTTTAGGCACAGATGTCATATACGTCCCATATTGTCGCGATTTTTTCTGACGCCAATTTGGCGAAAACATCAACAGCATAAACAACAATATCCGGGTTACCATATCAAGCAAAATAACGATACTTTGGCGTCAGTTAAGTACCCGTTGCGTGTATGACATTGGCGTCAGAAAAAAAATCGCGCCAATTGTAACATCTGTGCCGCATTTTATTTTCAATATTTATGATATTTGTTTATATAAAGAAGAGCTATTTATCTACTTTTAAACACGAACAGAAATAATTTGTGGTACTACTTGATTATCCGGTAGACCAAACAAAATATCGTCAAACTATAAGATTAAATGCCAATAATGGGTAATAGTAAATGTCAAATTTACTTGACATTAAACACTTTACCCGTGTTTGTTACGTGATCAATGGATTTTTATTTCGACGTTTTATTTTTATTTTTATTAATGTTTTACTAATTTATTTTTTCTTTAGTTATTTAAAATAAAAATTATGTCATTTGCATAATTTGGATAATAATTTGGCGATTTGTATATTTTGGTGAACTTGGTCGACTGAATAATCAAGTAGTAGCTAATTTGGGCACAGATGTCGTATACGCCCCATATTGGCGCGATTTTTTTCCGACGCCAAATCGGCGAAAACATCAACAACATAATCAACAGCATTAGGGTTATCATATCAAACAAAAAATAACGACACTTTGGCGCCATTTAAGTACCCGTTGCGTATATGAC